>CM060395.1:181429087-182029087 GCA_030545235.1 Helianthus tuberosus | reverse complement strand
ATCTCGCCACAATTGTAGCAGGAACCTGGTGGAAAGCGAGCTTGAGCAGGATTGTTGCCAACTTGATTTGGTGCAACTGCAGCTCGGCAAACTTTTGCTGTATGACCTTTAAGTCCACAAATTTGGCATTCGCGACACTTCACACTAGTATGATGATGAAGGTTACATTGGTTGCACAAGGGTGAAGTTCCATTGTATGGCTTCCTAGCAAGGGGTTGAGCTGGTTGGTTAGGGATGGCTTGATCATTGTGAGTAACCATGGCGAAGTTCTGGGAAGCCTTTCGCTTCTTTGACTTCTTAGGGGATCCAGTCTGTTCATCCATGGTCTTTGATTCCTTGATTGGTTTCGATTCCTCGATTGGTTTCTTGTCACCCTTTCGGAAAAGCTTACGTTTACTGATCTGAGATTCAGTCAAGGTTGCAGATAGCTCAATGGCCTGCCTAACCGTAGTGGGGTTACTACCAGTAACAATGTCCTGAACTGAGTCAGGGAGACCATCAATGTATTTTTCGATCGCCTTATCCAAAGGCGTAACCATGGTAGGACACAACAGGCTCAGCTCCTCATATCGATCAGTGTATGCTCGATGTTCGCCGCTGTCTTGCTTAAGATCGTCGAATTCCCTTTCCAAGGCCCTGATCTCGTGACGAGGACAAAATTCCTTCATCATCAGTGCTCGAAGTTCTTCCCACGTTTGAGCCAGTGCCACTTCGGCACCCCTATCTCTCATCACACCGTTCCACCATTTCAAAGCTCATTTCTCAAAGACACTAGATGCAAAGTCTACCTTTCGCTCGTTTGGACATTGAACATGTCTGAAGGTGCTCTCTAAACTCTCGAACCATTGCAGAAGTGCAGTCGCTCCTTGAGACCCAGAAAACTTTGATGGCTTAGCCGAGTTGAACGTCTTGAAGTTGCAGGGGGCATTATTGTTGTTGAGGGCTTGGTTACATTGGGCAACGATGTTCGGGATTGCAGCAGTTATTTGCTGTGTAATGACAGCTGCCAGATCTTCAATAGATACCGGATTTTCGCGTCGTGGAGGCATTCTAAAAAGGGGAAACAAGAGAGAAAACAAATGAAATGGCATGGGGTAAGAATAGGATGTTGCAATTACCGACCAAAAATCATGGGTGATGGTCATTTGTTTGAACCACGAAGCAAGCAAACAAACGACACACAAAGGCTGAAATCAAAGCAAATAGATCCTCATAATGTATCGCGAAGACATGCTCGCCTATAAGTGGACACTTACCCCAAGAGTTCCCAGGTAAGAGTGACTGGTCCGATTATGTGGATTTGTACGAACACTCTAGCCTTAGACAGAAAACTCAGGGTACATGCATTCACTCTTCCAGTTTGCACGTGTTCACACTATTTAGGACCCAAAACTTTGACGAGAGTTTGAAAACTCAAAGGGGTTCAAAACCTTATAACCGAGGGTTCAAAACCTAGTAATCAATCATCCAAAAACAGATGATAAATTTTCAAAGCGGTTTTGAAATTTATGTTCTTGTTGTGGTCGTCGCCTAAGGATAGGTGACGGTATTGTTTTATGACTAAACACAAGTAAACTCGCGTTAGGGTCCTAGGAAGGTTATAGACTAGGTCAAAGTATTACTAATAACCTAATTCCCTATAACCATTGGCTCTGATACCAACTTTTCTGTCACACCCCGACCACGTGAGACAACGAAACGTGGCGGAAACATCGGGGAGTGTTGTAACAGCATTAATTGTTTCAAATCCATGGCAATTGAAGTTTCGTTTTATTAAACAATCATGAGAGTTTACATTTTTTTAAACAAGAAACAAAGAGTATATAACATAAATTAACTAGTTCTTGTCTCGTTTTAAGTCACTAAGGCACAGGTCCGCCTAAGTATGTCTTGATAAGTCCTATGCATCATCTCCTGAAAACACATGTGAAAATAGGTACGTCAGCATAAAAATGCCTGTGAGATACATAGGTTTTGTGAAAATACGATTCATGACTTATGTTTGAGAAAATGTTTAGTCATGAACCTTGTTATTTGCTTTGTCTTGTAAATCAATTTGAAAAACGATGAGATCAGATGATATGTATAAATAAATGTAAGGTTAAATGAATAACCAAGTAAAATGAGTTTGTATAAGATAAGTTGTTTGTAAAACAATGTCTTGTGAAAAGTATGTTATTTGTATAAAATGCTATATGTCTCAAATTGAAATGATTCAAATAACGCTACGATATGTAATACCATACAAACACTTATATATAGGAAGTACCAGCGGCGTATCCACCATGCTTGTATCATATTACACACGCCTCGTTACTTAAATCACTTACTCAAACCAAACCATCAAGATGTAATGTTTAATAATTGTAGAAATGTTTAGGTATAGTCAAATGGTTTACATGGTTCAATAGATACAAATGGTTCACATAATGTAATATAATGTGTTCATATGCTGGATGAGCATATGCAACAAATTGTAATGTAAAACAACGTACTAAGTATGCACACAATGGACATACATAGCATGAAATGTAATGTAAAACGATGTACTAAGTATGCACACAATGGACATACATAGCATGAAATGTAATGTAAAACAATGTACTAAGTATGCACACAATGGACATACATAGCATGAAATGTAATGTAAAACAATGTACTAAGCATGCACAAAAATGGGCATACATAGCATGAAATGTAATGTAAATCATGTACTATAAATGTACTATTGAACATAGCAAGTATATGATGTGAAAACATGGAAAACATGAAAGTAACAAGTAGGCACATGTGTTTCACCCCAAAACAGTTTGAAAACGGTAAAAGAGGGGTCTATGTACTCACTTGAGATTGCTTAGTAGTCCTTGAGTAACAACCAAACAGTGCTAGAGATCACGGATATCAAACGGCACCTAATATAGGTAACTATGTTAATAAACCGGACCTAAATCGGAGGATTAGATAGAATGAGGGTTCGTAAACCAAACGAGTATGGAGACTCGTGTCATATGGTTTATCAAAGCCTACATACTAAATGAAACCTAGCCTAAGTGCTTACGACCCATTGCGACCCGTTTAGGTAGCTTATGCTACTTTAACGCGTCGTTCGCGTGAAACGCGTTCGGACCGCTTAACTAGTCCTATGACAAGTAACATATGCCTTAACATGTCTAATATTGTTGTCAAATCAGTTTAGATGTCAAAAGTTATGTTACATATGTTTAAAATGAATTTTGGCATCAAAGGGGTATTTTGGTAATTTACCTAAGGCATATAAACTACCTATCATACAACTACTTAAACGAAGCGACCATAAGGTATAACCTCGGAAGGTTATTCCTTATATACTATGGTCACCTAATGTGTTTGGTCGGATCCTAATGATCGACCAAATGGGTCGGGTTCGAAGGTATAAGCGATTTATTAGATCGCTTACCCTTACGACCCTAGACAACGTGGTAATCAGTAGGCATAGTCACCAGGGACTATAACCATCGTGATTACGCTCACGTTGCGAAGTTCAAACGAACTTCGCATTGACCATAAACTGGTCAATGCAGAAAGTCAAACAAAGTTTGACTTTCGGACTCGAAAAGCAATAAAAGAACGAAGGAACACTTACAAAGGGTCCCCGAAAGCTAATCTTGATCCAAGTAGCTCAGGTATGAAACAATGGTTTCAACTTAGAGCTTCTAAGATCAGATTTGTGGGTTTTGCAATGAAGTGGGTTGGGTATTTATAGGATTCGTAGAGCCGTTAAGATCGTTTCTTGGAAACCGTGCTTTGATCTTGGCCATACACCTCAAGAACATGGTTTTACAAAACCATTTGAGCCACTAGTATTGAGAAATACCATGTGCAAGAGGATTAGGAGTGCATAACAGCTGATAACAGGCTGTTTAAACATTGAATCTGGTCTGGGAGTCTGACGCGGGCCGCGTAAGATATCACCTTGGGCTTACGCGGGCCGCCTGGGCCTTCTGATCAGAAACCAAGTTTCAAAAATGACAGTTTTGGTCCCTGTTGTGTCTTAAGGCCATTTCCGATATGTTTAAGGCCCGTTAAGCCAACGTTAAGGCCCTAAAATGATGCCTAAACATTGTGGACATGAAACATGCTCAAAAATATGTCGGATGTTGGTTCGTTTGGTCGTACGATCGCGATGATCGCTTAATTACGACGAAATGCGCATAAGCGCGAAAAACGATCCAAATGACGCGACGAATGGAGTTTTTCTCTAGCCAAACACTAAAATAAAATATTTTAGTGCTTACATAAATTTTTGGATCTCCGGATGTATTCAGAACGTAAGATATGCGCGTAAGTGTAAACTTGTGCACTTTTTGACGCTTTTAGTCCCTGAATGACCCCAAAGTTTATTTTAGCACACCGAACCCCTCAAAGCCTATTTCTAAGCTATTTAAAGGATATTTAGGGTATGTTTAACTTATGGTCATGTTCCGGAATGTCTGTTACAGTTCAAGTTGGCATACTTTCGCAGTTTGTCAACTTTAGTCCTTGTAAGTGATTTAACTTGATTTCGGCATACCAAACCATCCAAAACTTATTTCTAAGTTATGTAAAGGTTACTTGAGGTATGTTAAGCCTATTTCACTATTCCGGAGTGTTCGTTGCATTAAACTGGTTATTTCTACGCATCAGAGCGCGTACAACCCTCCAGAAAGCGATTTAAAGCTTGAAATCGAACAAGTGTTGATGTGTGCAAACGATACACATATTTTTACAAATCCCAAGTATGAAATACAATATTTCATTGGTTTGGCATTTGTTTGATGGTTGAAGTGACACAGGTGTCACAATGCATAATCATATAGTACAAATTATTGTTCACATCGTACGGAATCACATGGAAAAGTGCCAGTTGTCACATAAGCTGCTAACTAGACTCAAAAATATTAAAATCTATGTAAACCCAACTGATCATTAACGTTAAAGGAAAAGAAAGGCGAAAAATTATACCATTGTCATATGACCTGCCAAACTGAAGAGTTTTTTTTCAATGTTTTAAAAACCGGTTTAAACCGACCGGTTGAACCGGTTAAACCAGATGCCGGATGCTTGGCCGACACGAATCATACCGGTAAACTAAGGAAACAACAAAGAACTTGTACCGCCGGTAAATTGGGTTATACCGGTTTAAACTGGTATACTGGTACCGATTCATACCGAGCCAAAGGTCAACATTTTGAACTTTTAATTTTTAGGTTCCTAAAAAAAGGTGACTATTTACCCTTTTAGTTAAAGTGTAAAACTTAGCGTCCACAATTGACAATCCACATCGATCAAACTTCTTCCTCACTCAAAGATAGAAAATCATTAGGTTTTTCAAATTAAGTTATTCAACTGATCATCCAGGTTTACCTTCTTTTGACTTTTGTTCAATCATTCATGTTGTTAATTGTTATAGTGTTTGCTAATCGCTATATAATGGGTATTTAATCATATAAACTTTTGGATAATTTTTTGATTATGGATTAACTTTTGGAATATTTTTTTATTATGGAATGATGTAGTTTTGGATTATTTTTTTAGTTTAAATTATATTTTATGGATTTATAGAGTTAATTAGTCAATATGGTTGAACCATTTCTGAGTCTAACCCGGTATGATTAAATACCGGTTTTTAAAACATTGGTTTTTTTTCCAAAAGGGTGTAGTTGAAAAACTTATTTACCAAAATGGGTGATTTAGAAACTATTTACTAAAATGAGTGAAATCTTATTTATCATTTATTTAAAAAAATTTAATTACATAAATTTCTATGTTCAGACTGTCTATCTACCCGCTTCCCCGTTCTAAGTCCAACGTTCCGGCAACAACCACAAAACGAATTTGGGTCATGTTTATGAATTGTTTGGGTTATTACAACTTCGATTTATTGGTTAAAGAAATGGAGCCACTGGATTGAAGATCGGATTTATGTCCATCATGCTTAAAGTTCTTGAACTTGATGATAAAATACTTAATTATTTCTTATTGAATTTGAAACTAATAACCACCCCATCATCTTCCCTGATTACCAACCTACATCACTGGAAAGATTCATATGAACACTTAAATAGTATTGATTTGTTTCATGATTTAGAAAGGTTCATTTGAGTTGATTTATTTCATGATTTAGAAAGGTTCATTTGAGAATTAGGAACAACTGTCGTATGAGTCCTTCACAGTTGCCTAGTTGGTACCAGTTGTGTTGTCCGCCGAGCACAGGATGGACGCTCAATCATTGAAAATACGCCGGCACTTATAGTTTCATGGAGATGCTAATGGCAAACTTCCGGACCCCCCTAGAGAGTTATGGTAACGGTCAAGTTTAATAATGAATAATGGATGATTTTTAAGACAAAAGATCAAATACAAATAACTTTAACGTACAAAACGTACGAACCAAAGGTTTTGCTAAAAAAACGCGGTGACATTTTTGTAATCATTTACTCGTAGAGTAATTATCAAAATTACTCTACAAATGATCTTATAGGGTAATTTTGATCTTGTAGAGTAATTTTGTAAAATATTGTTGTAGCGTAATTTTGATATTGTAGAGTAATTTGTAGAGTATCATAACTACTCTACAAATGAGCTTGTATGATAATTTTGATCTTGTAATGTAATTTTATAGAGTATCATAATTACTCTACAAATGATTTGTAGACTAATTTTGAATTGTTTGTTGTTTGATAAACTTGCATAGTAATTTTAATACACTTGTAGAGTAATTTTGATGCAGGATAATTTTGATACACTTGTAGAGTAATTTTGATAATTACCCTTGTAGAGTAATTTTGATAATTACCCTAAAAGATCAAAATTACTCTACAAGATCATTTGTAGAGTAATTTTGATAATTATCATACGGGCAAATAATTACGAAAATGTCACCGCATTTTTTTTGGCTTTTTCATGTATTTCGTACGTTTTGTACGATAAGACACTTTGTATGTGAACTTAACCCTGATTTTTAATTGATATCAATCATATGTTATAGCATGGAATTAAAATCTCATGGATTATGATCCTTGATGAGCAAATTATGGTAGAACAAAGACACTCTGTTTCATGGATAATCAAAATTATACAGATCGTGGTTCAAATCATGTTCATGGAAGTTCAAAGATTAACATGTTTAAAATATTTGAGGTTACAAAAAAATCAGAGAAGAAAGGAAGTGAGTAATGTATAGGTGCTTAATCCAGTTTCGTTCCATGGTGGGCTAAAAATGGTCGCCGGAAAACTTGTCGGAGTTCAAGCGAATGAGATGCGTGGATCAGTGGCGGACCCAGAAATTTTTTCATGGGGGTGCGAAACATTTTTAAAAATTTTAGGCCCCAAGGTATACAAGTAAAAAAATTGGTTCGTATCGGGTCGGTTCGAGTCGGGTCGGGTCATGTAAAATATGATTCAATCGGCTTGCGATCATAAGGATCCGAAGGAAGAGTATCCACATCAACGAATTCGGAAGATGTATCAACTTTCCTCTTGAGAAATCGTGTCATAATGTCCCTACTCATGGTTCCTATCGGCTATCACAAACAAAATGATATATAAGTTCATGGCTCCATAACATATTACATAATGTATCAAGTATTCAAGCCCTAGAAATCAAAATGTAAATCACACTAAAAAACATCTAAACATCATATACACCTTTAAAAAAAAGGTCTGATCGTATATAACCCACCAAAAAAGAAAATATATCATCATCATCACTAACAAAATATACATATATAACCCACCACAAAATAACATATCGAAGCACAGATGTCTCCTCCCATCAAAAATTCACTTCAGGTGGCTACCGGTTCCGTCCCACCCCACCAAAAATAACCAAAAATCATCAAAAATAACAAAGAAACTTACCCGTGTTCGATCGGCGGTGGTATGATGGCTGATTACGGAGGTATGCAGCTGTTGTTGTCGCTGATGTTCTGATCGCTGGCATGCGTGCAGGGATGATAGACAGATAGAGAGCGGGAGAGAATATGCAAGGGTTTTGGGGCTTGTTTATTTTATTTTAATTTGAAATATTGTTGATTTGTTGGGTTTGTTTATTGGGCTAAGACTTAGTAGTGGGCTAGTTAAAGGTATTGGGCATTTGGGTTTAGTTATTTCGGCATTAAAAGTTATATAATTTAGATAGTGTTTTTAAAAAAATAAGACTTTACTAAAAAAATTTAAAATATAAATTGATAACACTTTTTACCTAAGGGGTGCGGACGAAAAATTCCAAGGGTGCAGTCGGAAAAATCCAAGGGGTGCGGACGAAAAATTTCAAGGGGTGCGGACGAGATTTTCGACGAAACTTAGCACTAAATTTTTTTTTCCCGGGGGTGCGCCCGCCCACCTTGGGCTAAACTTAAGTCCGCCCCTGGCGTGGATAGACACTCAAACGGGGTACATGGAGAATTTATGTAATAAACATTTTTAAAAATAAAAGAAAAATGTGATGAATATGATATTAGATTAAAAAAAAGATTTCACCCATTTTAGTAAATAGCTTCTAAATCACCCATTTTTATAAATAAATACGGTGAATAGTACTTATTCTTTGGTCTATTAATTCTTTATTTTGTTGACTTTAATTTTTCATCTATTAATTCTTTATCGGTGACTTTAATTTTTAGGGCAATAATATATACATATTTTTATTTATTAATTTAGATTTTTATCCCTGAATTTTAATAGAGTTCTCGTATGATATCTGAACTTTAATTTTCTATATAAACGATTACGTTTATATACCTAAAATTTAATAAATTATCATACGGAAATTTAATAGTATTTTTTTTAATAAACGATTCATATTTCGACCACCGAACTTTAAAAGAGTTATCAAACGGCCCTTGAAGTTTAATAAAGTTTTTTATTCTTTTTTTAACGAATAGTTATTCTTTTATCTTTTTATGCTCATTTCTTTTTATTTTATTTTATTTATTATTTAATTACCTTATTATAATTAAAGCTAATTTTTAACTCTAAACATGTTTATTTAATATTGTTGATTTCTTATTTTTATCGTCGTTATTAACCCTTCAATATACCAGGTAACAAATCTAATTATTTTTTTATTTACCTTATTATAAATGAAGATAACTTTTAATAAATCATCATTAGTACAATCCAGGATTCCAATCTAGGTAGTCTTTTACCGTCATCTGAGTAAACCCAAGTCATAATTCGTGTCTAGTAAACTTAGTTAATTAATTTAATCAATTCGCAATTTTAGGATATTGAGAAAACCCCCCTCCAAATATAAAAACAGTTAGTGTCATGTTAGTGTCAGTCTAGATGGTCTAGTAAACGTAGTTAAATAGAGTCTTGTGGGTTCGATTTCCGGACTTACTTAGCTTTACTAGAGTCGATCGGTTCGCTTGCCGGTTAGTAGTTTAGTCGAGTTTAAAGAGTCTAGAGTATTACTTAGTGTCTAAATTAGGTTAATTTAAGTCGTTTTTATTAAACTACTTTTAGCACATCAACCACCAGCAACCTTATCCTCTCCAGGACCCAGACGTACGTTACCTTCTGCTCGTTTAGAAATGCATGCGTAACACAAAAGGTTTAGTTTGTCGACGTTATACCCACAACTTCCAAAAATGGAAGATTGTACATGTTAGTTTTGTATGTCGCGTCGATCATAAGCACATGCGGGAATGCCCGCCACATTTCAAAGGACTTGTCGTGATAGAAAAATATATTCTCAACGAAATTGGTGGAAGGTTCCGTCTGTATGTAATAGGTCATCTTTTTCTTCTTCTGTATGGGAGTCTTTTTTATCGAACTTTGAGGTCGTAATCATTTGGTGAACGTTCTGTATCTCCTTCGGAACACATTTGTTTTCGCGATTCTGTTCGGTTACGGATTTCCAGATTGTATGGGGTTGTACGTCTTGATCTTTCAGCTCTTGCACCAGTCTAAACTCATTAGGAGTAAGTCTCCTGGCATATGCGTAACCCTCCAGATGTTCAGCAGGGCCGTGGTTATGCTTCTTAGTAAAATTTTTGTGGAGATAATCTATCCGGCAAGCTCGACGACTTTGGTCGAGACGACCTATCACCATAAAAGGGCATCCGCATTTTTTGCTGCCGGTTTTCCTAACCGTGTCCTTACTCTCATGCTCGCCACTACAACAACATTGGAGCCATGTCCAGTGATCCTTGGACCGTCTAGTAACAATAACGTATCCGTTGGCTAAACCTCTACTTTTTACCCAACCTTCCAACTAATTGCGGGATATAAAATCCCAAGTGAAAAATATATATAACATTTTAAAAAATATATAACGTTTATAGTAATATTTTTAACAAAATATATATCATTCGTACCTGATCAATTTTGTACGAAACTTCAGTGTAAGTGGGTTGCTCGTCACTCAATGACTCTCGCGCGTAAGAAGGCTCAGCAACGTCTTGTTGTACGCACGAGGCACCACTAACGAAAAAGTTATTGCCATAGTCTCATTTTCCGTACGAGACACCGTAACCGGCGTCATAATCCAGTCACCCGTAACTATGATCACCGTTAGGAACAATAACCTGAAAAAAACAAACGGTTAAAAGATAACGACACATCTAAAGCCTTTTTAATAATAAGTAAATATATGTTTACCTTGTTTAGATCTGACAACAACGATTCGTGGGGCACAACAAACTAAAAATCCAACGGGTAAAAGGTAATGGTAAATTTACCGCCAAATACAAAAAAATAAAAAAAATACTTACCTCGTTGAGGTCTGTAAACAACGATTCCTTATGATGGGGACGAAAGCCGGACACGACCTCCTCCGCATGATTATCATTTCCTCTCCCATCGTAAGAATTAGTGTCACACCCCGATTTTTTCACACTTTACCGGTGGGCCCGGTAGGGGAGTAACGTGACGTGGTTGGCAACATCATAGTCAAACAACACAATATATAAATGCACAGCGGAAGCAAAAGGATAAATATATTACAAACCGAAATAATGTAACATCAAAGTATTACAATGGAAGTGAAGGATCCACAGGCGGATCGAAAATAAAATACACCGTTCAACAGACTTTAGGCATCTAAGCTTGCGAGACTCTTTATTGATGCTAGGAGTAGCCAGCCAATTCCGATTAGTACCTGCACTTAGCCTTTTTGGGAAAATACGTCAGTTTACACTGGTAAATACAATCAACCGACTCATTTTGAAAAGGGTTTAAAAATGATTGATTTGAATGCACATGGCACAAATAATATTTTATAACTTGGGATACTTATTTGAATATATAAACTTGTAAAGGATTTACATGTTACTTATGCGTTCAGTAGCCCGGATCGAGCCGGGTTAAAGATCAACAGACACACCACATTGTTTAAATGAGACACCGACGGGCGTACGCCTACGCCCGGTGCTGAGGTCGTGGCCATTTCGTAAAATGATGCCAGGGATATCCGGGACACGGTCATTAACCCCCCAAAGGCTTTAAGCAAACAAAACAAATTAAACGAGACATCTCAATACTTTAACCATCATACAATTAAGGATTTAATGCCCGACCAAGCGGTATTTTATATACCGTACCCCAAGCCCGTATAGGGAAAATAAGTTAAAAGTATTTACCTGGGCTAAATATAAATTCAATCCCAGCCGTATCAAATCAGCAAGTACAGATAGCTTTTACTGGGCTCCTAAATCTGGAACGAAGGTTTTTAATAACCTATTAGAATCCTAACGGGTCTTTAAATTAAGCCTTGACTTAGACCGATTAGTTTTCAAGAGAAAGATACGGTTCAAACGCATGATAAAGCGAAGACCGGAATAGAATGTGATTTAGACCCGACAAGTTTGAAGACTTGTATAATATGGGTACTCTAAACACATTCTGGATTTTGAGATAACAACGATAAGGTTTGACCCGTTTCGGCTAATTTATGCAAACTAGTTACATAAACCTAACCGAACGCGCAAGAATCGTAACGGGTAACCATAAGAGTCCTAAACAGGTTTCCTAAGTTAACATGCCTTAAATATGTTGTGATATCAGTAGGATACCTTCCATTATGCCCAAAACGAGTTTAATCTTTAGTTATGCCCCGTAGGGGTATTTTGGTCATTTTAAAGGTTATAAAAGAGATTATTTAAGTTCCTGAGATTCGGGTCTGAATACATTAGTAAAATAAATTAATTTATCAGGTTATAACAGTTGGTGAAAAGTCTTATATCACAAAATGGTTTTAAACATAAACTAGGTGTTTAATACGCGTTAATAACTGTTTTAAGCGATTTCCGGGTAAAAATAGGATTCTGAGTTTTCTGATCAGTTAAACAGGTCCAAAACACTACATTTATTATTTAAAATCAGTAGCAGTTGGATTGGCGTCAAAATACTTTGTAGAACTCATTTTATAACCGAAAAGGGTATATTCGGTATTTACCGAATCAAGACACTAATCCTAGCTTATGATCAGTTTAAAAATAATTAAAAATCTTTAAAAATCCCAAAATATTATATTACATCAGTGGGTAAAAGGTTTGGTGTCAAAATTTGGGTTTAGATGGGCTTTACGCTAATGACGCCGCTTAATTAATAAAAGCGTTCTTAATTACGCCATTGAGCGTAACTCCTAATCTAGACCTCCGATTGACGTGAAATTTTAGGGACATGTTTAATAATAAGTAACTAAGATTATTGTACTTTCATATTTCCAAAATTCTCGTTTTATGGTCATAAGGGCATTATGGTCAATATTTAAGCACTTAACGGAAACGTCGGACAGTTAAGGATTTAAGTGGTATAAACGCAGAGGGTTATACACACATGTAACTAGGTCTTAATGGAACTTTAAGGCATGTCTAAACCTATCTAAACCGGGTCAGAATCGAACTCAAAGCAGAAAGTCAAACTATGCGCCTTTCGGTTCCGAATCGGTTCTAATCAGAAAGTTGTCGAATCAAACAAGCTTATACAAGTTCTTATACTTATTATCATGTTATATGAATGATAAAATAGGTTACACGTCTTTTACGTTGTTAATTATGCGTTAAACGAAAGATTACATTTCTGTTGACTTTTTCTAAACATCTTTGACTCGACAAACGACCTAGTTAGGATGGGAATCAGTGAGTACCCTTTTAAGGGTTTAAAGCCCACATAATTACCAACTTATAACTACCTTAGTATTGACCAATCGCTGGATCGTTAGCGATTAATCGCTAAGTCAACCGTTAATTACGACGGTTTGACTTTAAGGCTATAAACTAATCAAAACTTAAACAAGGAAGGTTGAGGATACTTACAAAAGTCCTATGAACGATTTGGAATGCTAGAGGATGGTCCTTGTGCTCCAGAAATGACCAGAAGATGATTGAGAATGAATGATCAAAAGTTTGCACAAAGTGTGTTCTTATATAGTGGGTTTAGATTGATCAAGATCATGCCAAACAAAGTCTACAAGTGTTATGGGATCATCCCAAGTGTCCCTAGGCTAGTATAAGGCATCAAACAAGCCCCTATAATCGAAAAATGGAAAGTTAAGTCGGTTAAACCGGCTGTACAGGCAGCTGTGAAGAGTTTCTGCATCTGGCATGTTCACGCGGGCCGCGTAGACTCTTAAGGAGTCTTACGCGGGCCGCCTATCCCCGGCTGACCTGAAAACAACTTTCAATAATTGCCATTTTGGTCCCTGGTCCCCCGAAAGGTCGTTTTCTCAAGGTTTTCTTGCATTCTAAGCCTTTATATTTGACATATGGGGGCTTTAAGGCTTATACCATCTTTGTCAAGTCCTCGGGTAACTTTGTGATAACCCGAAAAGCCCTAATTTTCAATGTTGCCGATTCTAACCCTCACACACGAATTTTATCATAACTTTCTCATACGGTAACGAAACTTGGTGAAATTTTTATGGTGCATTCTAGTGAGCATAATTAATCGTTACAAGGCTTCGGGTTTGCTAAAGGGTCACTCAGAGGTATATCTTAACATGTTGACACATTTAACCCCTGTAGTTTGTAATTTCTCACTTTCTTTCACAATTCGCTTCGTATGATCCATGATCCATTCGTTTAAGGTTATAAACATCATGTAGGGTTATTGTAAAGTATATTTATTCATTGTTGACACTTTGAACTCTTATATTTACATAGTTTCATTGTTTGTCAACATTAGTCTCTCGAAAGTATTCTTTCATACGTTTAAAGGTTATGACACGTGTCAAGACATTATTGGACGTAAATTTTCGAGGTGTTACATCCTCACCCCCCTTAAAAGAAATCTCGACCTCGAGATTTACTGAAATAGATAAGGGTACTTTTCTTTCATCGTGGACTCAACCTCCCACGTATACTCGGGACCTCTACGGGCATCCCATTTGACCTTTACAATCGGTACATGCTTCCTTCGAAGCTTCTTAACTTGTCGATCCTCAATCGATATAGGATGTTTATCACATCATAAATCCGCATACCATATTGTAATAGTGCTCCTTGACTTATTGGCGAAACACCTCCTTTAGTCACTAGTGTGCAATGTACTGCGAGCTCCGCCAAACTTCCTTAAATAGGTTTTAGCTTATAAGCTACTTAATCTTGGTACATCCGATTTCCTTCGGATGATTCTATATATTCAGAGCTTAATTAGCCTGATAATTTAACAAATTTGGCACACTTTTCCTGGATGATATCTTTTGTTGAACCTTATTCCTTAACAAGAATTTAGAAGGTTTTGCTATTTTCATTTATCCTTGATTTTCTGCCGAATACTGGCATCTTACTGAAGGTTATGAATCTGCGTGATCTTATTTGTTGTTTCCAATACAACTTTCAGATCCTGATAATTGGATTTACCAATCTATTGTCCTAACAATAGATGTGTAACATTTCATCTATACAATGTCTCCTAAGGAGCAGCCTTGATGCTTATATATCAACTATTATAGAAAAGCTCATCTTAAGGTGATATGGTTATTCCAACCACTGCTTAACTAATTTTAAGGAATAGCTAATCCTTGCCGTTAGTCGAACAGATCGACGATCCTGGGCAGCTGATGGCAAATTCTTAATCGTTGCCTAATTAGGGTTGCGGTGATAATGCATAAGCAAAATGAATCGTCTTTCATAATTAATTATACCGGATTCCCAGGATATTGAGTTAGGCTATATGAACCCTCTATAAATAAATAAATAAAACTTAGTTAACCAGGGTTTCGATTTTTCCAATGATGGTACTAGCCGTTTTGGAGATTTCATAATAACACAGCCTTAAACGGGATTTAAACCTTAACTCTACCTGCCTCTCAGGGGCAAACAGGGTAATATTAGGAGGAGATAATCAAGGTACAAGGAGGTTATAGAGATTTTTACAAATCTCAGGCTCTAATTCATCCACCATTGTTTCTGTCAATTAAGTGACACATTTATGTTATGAGTCCAAGAACTCCTTACTCGGAAACATTTACTTGGACAATTCCATCCTGGACATCTCCTTTGAATACCATTAGTTGACTTTAGTACCATATGACCTCTCGGAATATCTTTGTGGTCCCATGCATTAAACCTCCATATTGATCAGGCATGGAAGCAATCTATGGAACTTATTAAGATGCACTAATCTTCATATGGCGCTTTTATCATACCATCTGGTATTCAGAATCGATAGAAATTAAAGAGATATCAACTATATATGCTTTCGTACTTCCTCTTAGAGAGAGGATATTTCTAAAATTTTATGCCTAAAGGTTTCTGACAAGAACAGAAGAAATGGTTCATATGATTTGCCTGAAGGTTCTACCTTACACTTAACATCTGGGGTTCTTATAGGGAAAAATTTCTAAAAGTTTGCTAAGTTTATGGTCTTGTGAGAAACTTAACGGCACCCGAAACCACATGTAATTTATAGCAATAAATTCACAAATAAGGGTTTATCTGGTGAAATTCCTAATGTGAGCTGTCTCTAATTATTCAACAGGAGGGTTAAACGCCTCCATTACTAATCCTTCTAAACTTAGCTGTAAAATCTTAGATAACTTTAGGGCAGTCTTAGCTTTGACTGATTACTTCTTAATCATTATAACGTGGGTAGCTGAGGTAGATCCATAATGGATTTTTAATGAGTAGGTTTTGAAACCTTAGTGCGCCCTCTTATTGCCAATGCTAACCACTAATAATTATGTGCTTTAATAGGGTACTATCTCAGCCAATGAATTAAAATTTGCGACATACTGTCGACAGTCTAGAACTTTTATGGCGAGAGTCAGAAATTCTTATTCCGTCTTTTCCCTTTTCGCAAAACGGATACTAGGTTTTTCTAATAAGGTCCTTAAAACTTGGACCATTCCACAATGTATAAGAGGATCCTTCTTGAGGATTTCATTAATGTCCTTACTAATTAAGAGTATTGCCATCGAATGACTGTGATCTATACCTTACCATGTCCTTTCTAGCATAACCACTGATATACTTAATGGTTTCTACTTCATCCTTTCTAGTGTTTAGTCAACATAAGCAAGCCAAGAGTAATTAAAACATAGAGGTAAAATCTTGGATTCTAATACTTAGTCAACATAAGGAGGATAAGTAGGTGACTTATAGTAAGAAGTAAGGAAGTTATTGTACATGTGCTTAGATTTAATCAAAATGGAAATTTCACAAACTAGGCACCTAGCTCGGTTGGCTAGGCGAGCGAAAGGGTGTGGCCTAGACCCAGGTTCGATTCCGGGGACGGCCGGTTCCACCATTTTTTATGTTTAATATTAATTTATCGTACGGATACATGTAATTATGAGGGTTGTCTCATAAGGAGTCTTGATAATTAATTGCTTCTTATCACCCACAATATGGGCTTGATTTTTAAGGCAACCAATCGATTTTTATCACTATATTGAGTCCTTATATTTTAACGGAAAATAGGACATCGGAAAAATGATTCCTAATGGATATAAAACATCCATCTAATATTGCTGAAGCAGTTTCTGAGGTACTATCGGCCAATTTTACTTCATACTTAACGCTTAGAGTTTTAACTGGAAGATTTAATGATTTACAAAATCTATTGTCTACGAGAGACTTATCTGAACCTGAATTAATTAATACTCTAACATGAGCGTTATTGATATAGAAAGTACCTGTTGTGACCTTGTCATCCTGAATAGCCTCTTGAGTATCCATTTGGGAGTTTCCGGTTTTGGTCTTCTTAGCCTCGCCAGACTTCTTGGTTTTATTAGGGCAATTAGTTTTGATGTGCCCTATTTCATTGCAACCATAGCAGGTTGCGTCCTCCATCTTCTTGCAGTCCAAGGTCTTATGCCCCTTGGACTTGCATATCCCACATGCAAAAGTTCTCGACTGTGTATGCGAGTTCGATCCATACCTGCACTTCCCGAAGTGCTGTTTCTTGCAGATTTTGCATCTGGGTTTTTAACCTAACTGCTGGTTGTCCTTTAAATCCTTGCCAGACTTAGTTGCTCCTTCCTTGGCAGCCTTAGGGCAATTGGTACTGATGTGGCCTTTTTCGCCACAGCTGAAACAGTTTGCATTCTTTATGTCCCTACATCCGTGGGACTGGTGGCCTGTCTTTTTACAGATGCCACGTCGCTTTATATTTTGGTTTGATCGACACTGGCCCCAGTGTCTTCTTTTGCAGGTTTTACATTTGGGTTTGGCCTCCTTTGGCTTGGACTGGTTACAGCCTGAACCGGTCTTAACCTTTTTACAACTTTTATTTGGGGTATTATGTGACAACCCGAACTTTCAGGTTAGTAAGGTTTAACCTCGTGATCTTAACTCCTCATTACTCCTCTTTAAAGCGTTACACGTTCAGTGTTTGTATGACTTTGTAACCGTATATTAGTGCATCGGGCCACACTTTAGTGCTACATGTTCGAGTGGGCCGCACCCAAAACCTTTGTGGTCCAATAGGAACCCATTGTTGTATATTGTGGCAATCTAATTAAATGGGTAACTTTTATCAATATTGCATGTAAATATTAATTAGCCTGGTATCTTAGTAATTGTTAGCATGGACTGTTTACTAAGGAGTTGTTGGCAGCCTATTCTACTTGGGCTTACGCCCAATGTCACGGCCAACAATGCACCGCCCCATTTACCTCAGCAACTTGGTGTCGCAATAACTCAAGCAAACCCCCAATCTCTTATATCTCCTACACAATTTAAATTAGAATCACTTTTACCCTTGGTGTGGGCTTAGGCCCAGTTCGGTTAGTAACCTAAACCGCCCCAACTCTCACAAATGCATATGTATACGTAATATGTAACAAGAATTAATTAAACTTTTATCACAAACTAAAACCCTATCTCTCCTTGATCCGCCACAGCAGACAACCCCCCCATCATCGAAGATATTATTCTGTTCCAGCCAATTATCGGTTAGTGCATGCAATGTTTGTCGATTGTTTCTTTGTGAGTTTCCGATTAACAAAGTGTATAAGTATGTTCTATGATGTTGTATGCAAAAGTAATTATGGGAATCTTATGTAATGTTAAAGGTCCATTATTTGTGAATATGTTAATAATCGATTGGCATGCTGATGACTAGTAGGGTTACTTATGTTTGTGATTATATGTAGTGCAATATAAATCATTGGTCTAGGGTTGAATGACATGTTAATGAGGGGTGTTGTTTATATAAATGATGACTGATATATGGTTCATAATTATTGGTGATGTAACAGTAGCAGTAACAACCATGTGTGTGTCATGATGATGTTGGGTCCACTAGCCAAAGTGAATTACGAGGAACTGTATGGTGCGATTGATTTTATATGTATAATCAGAATTGTTATATTTGGTGATGGTTGGGATATGGAATGATAATTGCAAGATAATATGTTGTGTGATAATTGGATAATAGGAAACTGTTGGCATGCATGAATGGAATATGGGGGCTCAATATAATGATGATGGTTTGTCTGATGTGCATATGTTGTGATAAGATTTGATAGCTATGAATAAGACAATGGTGGTCATTTGATAGTTCTAAGTCTTATATGAATAAATAAATGGTGAATCATGATCTGGTCATTCTCGGCCATGTGTGTAGTGTTTTGCTTGTTTGGTAATTAATCTAGGATTTTATTTAGAAATCCTGTTTTATATACATAATCGTTTGGAACTTGGACGTGCATGATGATAAGGCTTTGATAAATTATGGATTCTTGAAACCATATATTGTTATGTTCATGAGTATAAAATTGGTTAGATAGAATACGTATGCGATAGGATTCCTTCGATGCGTTGTGACGACTAAACCGTTAATGGGTCAACTATAAACGGTTTGAGCTATATTTTCTTGCATTTGACAAATTAATGATAAGGTGAAACATTTCGTGTACGGCCCTAACTTGTAATGCGAATGGGTGTCGGTATGAATATTTGCTAAGGCTTGTGTGATAATATGAACTATATTGGTTATGACTTGTATTACGTGTACATAAGATTGTGAGTTACGTGATTGTGAAACTAATTGTTACTGGTAAACCATGATAGGACGTATTGATCAATTGTAAATCAACTGTTAATCAAGTAACTAATCTTACCGAGCAAACCAAGGTGAGTTCACACTTTCCACAAGGCATGGGATTCCCAGGGGTTGGGAATGGGTAAAGGATTGGAACTGAAACTGCGTGATCTCCTGGTTTGGAACACGTACACACCCTCTTTATTGAAGGGTGACAACACGTACTAAGAACCTAATCGGAACCTGCGTAATCTCCTGGTTTGGGGATTACGTACACATCCTCTTTATTGAAGGGTGACAACACGGATACTAGACCAAAACTTTCTATCATGAAGTCCCTCCTTTTATATCGACTTAATCGCCGGGCCAATGGCGAGCGGGTCATTAGTTAGATAGCGCTATTTAGGTTTGACAAGCCTCACACCGTGCCGCAGAGGACGGGCGTGAACTAATGGATCTGGGCACTAGTCAATGATGATAGACATTGACGTCAGGGCACCAACTTACTTTAGTCAGTGGTCGATATGGTAAACAGGTCTAGTGGTTAACATGGGGAAGCCCCCACCAACTATGGATAGGTTTGGGAAACAGGGTAAACGGATTAACTTACTACTTACAAACGAACTCATGGTTTTTGAAACAACCTAACAAAGAACACCAACTGTGAACTCGCTCAACTTTGTTGTTGACTCGTTGTTACATGCCTTGCAGGTCGTTAGGTACTTATGGAGCTTGCACGAGGAGGCGTGGTCGTTGTGGGACATGGACAACTGTGTGCCATGTTTAATCATTATGCTTCCGCTTGCAACTTAAACTATGTTTTGTTTGGACACCAATTGTATTGGTTGGATTTTCTAATTACTTACATGCTTGTTCAATATGATTGGTGGCTGGATCCTGGTCAGTCACGCCTCCATGCGGTGATATTCCGCTTGTGGATTTTGGGGGTGTGACAGATTGGTATCAGAGCCATTGGTTATAGTGAACTTGGTTTTAAAAAGGGGAAAATCTTTTTGATAAAACCAGACTATAACCTGTACAGTGCTCAACGATCCACAACGACGCTTCGCTCCACGTGCAAGACTCCACACTATAGGTGATATGATTTATGTTTATATTGCCTACTTGCTAGTTACATAGAACTTTGCTCATGATATGCTTAGATAAACGTAACAACTATTGTTTGAAAACACTTGTGTGCTTACTCTCTTCTGTCATCGCACTTTCGCAAACCTCTCTCACCCATGTTTCCTTTGATGTGACAGTACACATTTGTTTATGACGAAACACACGAACACACACTCGTCACTATAGCAAGATGGCATGGATTGCTTGCTCACCTTATGATGCGTTGATAGTATGCCATAGTCATTAAGTTTTTGTGATCTTATTACATTGACGACCTCCGTTTGACATCTAAGTTAGAGGAACCATTTGACATGAGTTAGGAGGAACTGAGATGAGCATGCAAATCGCAATATTATTGTGGGTGCACACATAATAATAATGTGGGGTGCATGCGAGTCCCAGTGAGCCTTGACAAGTGGAAAAGGGGTTCCGTTCCGTTATTTGACCGATGTGAAACATAACAAACCTATAGGGGTCATAGCAGTGATTGTCCCCTACTCGAATGTGAACTTTTCATTCATCTCTGAATCCTTTAAAATCTCGATGCTATCGAGTATTACCTGAACACCCATCTGAACACCTAGCGAACCGTGTAGAATGTTAGGTGCTTATACGAACGTCCCTGAGTAGGATGTCGCAGCGTCGAATGATCGATCGATACTTTTTTTTCCTCTTCGTTTGTTGGAACTCCTGTATTGACGCCTCAGATTCTGAAGTGCGATCACTTCTGCAACACTCCCGCAACATACTGAGTATTACTCGAACCACTTGCAACATCGATGGACAGGAGGATGAGCGTAGCACTTTACCAACCTCAGTACTTTGACGACCCTGATTACCGGCAATGAGCACCAGCGAATCGGCTTCAAACGAATCCTTAACCCTTGTCAGCAACTCATGGGAGTCAACTCTTATGAATCAATCGGGGCATAAGTGAGGACAGCTGATGGTAGTATGGAAGGTGTGACTGCCAGCACAGTGAGTAACGCGTTAGGACGTGGCTCAGAATGTGAAAAGATGGACCTTGATGGTGAAGAGTCGTAGAGCTTCGTTTCAAACAACAGCATTATAGGCAACGGTTACGGCAACAACAAGGTATTTGTAATGGTAACCAACAGTATGGAAAGTGAAGGTGCTTATGGCATGGAGTGGCCAATGTTAAATTCAACGACAACAACCAAGGGAACGACGGCCGTACTGGAAATCCTCGCAACGAGTACAACAACACGGGAAATGATGCTCATAGAGGGACATTAGGGATTGGCGTGGGCGACGCCGGGATTATAACAACATGGTAGCCTACGTGTTCTTGGTGACTAATCACTTCGCCACTGTTCTGCTTAACCCTGATGCTTCTTGAAACCCAACCTGTTGTGGAATCGGCTGATGGCGAAAACAATGAAACCACTACTGAGGCTGAAGCTACTGCGGAATTTCGGGACGAAATTCCAAACCAACAGGGGGATGATGTGACACCCCAGGAAAACCAGGAAACCACACAACTTAACTAGCTTCCTCAGTAACTACGTGCTAAATTTCGGGACGAAATTTCTTTCAAGTTGGGGATGATGTGACAACCCGAATGTCACACCCCCAAAATACTACATGCGGGAACACCGCGGGACGTGTGACGTTCCAGGATCCAAGCCACCAATCACATTGAACTATAGCATATATGTAAATAAAAACTTTCATTCATTATCATAAAGTGTTACAAAACATTAGACGTAATTCATTATATTCAGCGGAAGCATAACTCTTTTATTAAGCGTTTCATAAATCACATGTACAAAACCGTTACACTTGTGTTGCGATTCCAAGTATCTCGACCCATGACCACTCCAGCATCCCAGACAGCAAGTTCCAAATGATATAACCTATAGACCTGCAAGCATGCAGACAAGTGTGTCAGACGACGCTGGTGAGTTCAAGGTTTTATTAACGTGTGTAGTTACCAGATATCTGTTAAGTCAACTCATCGTTTCGTTTTGGGATTTTTATTAACGTAGGAGAGTCTTATATACTGGAAGTGTGTCCAATATATACCATGGGAGTGTGCCCAATATAACCTGGGAGTGTGCCCAATATAACCTGGGAGTGTGCCCAACCCCAATGCCCCTAAACAAGCATTGGTAATGATATTCCAAAACCACCGGGACGCATGCTTAAAGAAGTGCAATGAACTCACCTTTGGTTTGCTCGGTAAGACTCGTTATGCTATGTTATCCATCCAAGTTGGTCAACCAGATCCTAATGGGTTTATCACTAATAATCAGTTTTGGAAACACATTGATCACACGTTCTTCGTTCACATTACACAAATAGTGTACAAGTAAAACACATAGTCATACACGTATTCCAATCATCCATACACTAGTAAGCATGTTTGATGTTTCACATAAACAATAATTCAATCGCACAGTCTAGTGTGCATCCCATTAATGCATCAACAAATGAAAGATAAGGCCCAAACGAAACGTGTAGCCCAGTTGAGTGTGCGATGATACTCCAAGTGTGCGGCTCACACCCGCTACGGCCCATGTGTTTACCAACTCTAAAGAGTTTTGCGAGACTAACTCAAGCCCACTTAATCCATGTTTAAATCTCGCCGCCCAGCCGTTCATTGAATGGCCCAATTAACTCCCATAGGTCCATTTAATCAAGTTCACAATTAACTCATTAGCCCAAAACAGATTTTGTATGTTATCGATTTTCTAACTAATAATCTATGGCAGTTATTGTGTTTATAACTATTCAATACAAAGCAATTATTATAATAGTCCCACCATGTACATCGAACCACTAACAGAACATCAAAGGTGTCTTCAATCCATAATTACACACCATCCTTTTTGTGGATAATTTACATGAATTTATATTTGAACCCTTACTTTATTCGATCATGTAAACAATTAAATACATACTAACATTCGATTCTCACAAACTCAATTTATATTCATGATTAATTCCTCAAAACCATTAATGTCGAGCCACACCAATTAATCAACAGTTGTCCAGATCTAATGCAATTTATGAACAAATCCTAGGATCATGCTTTAGTCTATACACATCAACACATATAAATCGGTTCATCATCATAACTATAACCATGTTATTTCATGATTATGATCAACACCTTTGGTCCAATCACATGGCACAACTCACACATCCTAATCATTATGTCGGTTCAGAATCATGTGCCACATTCAACTAGGTTGATTTGTCATTAATATGTGCCACATTCAACTAGGTTGATTTGTCATTAATTTTTGTCAGCAACTTTAATATTCAATTGTTACATGATGTTTTATCATTTATATCAAGCATCCTACAACAACAGTTGGTCACAATGCTCATCTATCTAATTCTGCGAGGGCCCTTACCAAACCCAGCCGATTCATAATCATTCATTTACACTCATATATGGCAAGTGATTAACCAATTCTTCATATATCAACATGGTTCATTTATGGACTACACTCTAAAGTTATGTTCTAATATCACATGTCAGTAATCATTCTTTGTGATCCACAAGCTTTTATCAATTACAATTACGTTCACACACCACACACTCATAATTAATCAATCATGTGCAATACATAAAGGACAAGCAAACATACCGATCGAGAGGGGGGTGGGATGGTGTAGCTAAGGTAGATGATATCCGTGAATCAAAAGAGTTCGTGGAGAAGGGAGCAGTCGTCGAAGGGCTTAGGGTTTGCTACCCTAGATGTCGCTCTGAAGTTATGGATGCATAGATGCATAACCGTAAGTTAAATTGAAGGTATGCGGGCCAAGTCTGATTAAATTAGCGGATTTGGGCCGAAGGTTTTAAGGGTTCAAGTGTATTGTTTATGTTTGACACTTGTGTGGCCCAAGTGTTGTTGAGTGATTTGGGCCGTAGAGCCCAACTACCAAAGTGTTTGATGCATTCAACACTAACGAGTTCATAAGATTATGAAATAATAGAATCCCTAATTAACATTAATCGTGCAACCATATTTCACAAGTGGGCCGATGACTGCAATTCACATAAAATACCAACAACAATCACATATAATTTAACATAATGCACATAGATAGAACACAACGATACCAATTGCGAGGCCCTAAAGTTCGGGTTGTCACATCATCCCCAACTTGAAAGAAATTTCGTCCCGAAATTTAACAAGTAAGTACACAAAGTGAAGTGATAAATCAAGATTGTTGCGGATTTTTCCTCAGGTGCCACATCATCCCCAACTTGAAATGGAATTTCGTCCCGAAATTCACCAGTAGTACCAGAATTATATTGATCATTAGGAAAAAGTTGAGGATACTTGAACTCCATCTGATCTTCACGCTCCCACGTGAACTCCGGTCCACGTCTTGAGTTCCACCGAACTCTAACAATTGTGATACGACTATGTTTACGCACTTTGACGTCCCGATCCATGATTTCGATAGGTTTTTCGACAAACTGCAACTTGTCGTCGATCTTCAACCCTTGAAACACTTCCTTAGATTCAAGACATAAATGACATCATGTACGTTACCCAATTCATCGGGTAGCTCGAGGTTGTAGGCGACGTGACCGATTCTTTCCAGAATTCTGAATAATTCAACGTAACGTAAATTAAGCCTGTCACGCTTCCCAAGCGTACCACACCCTCCAAGAGTGAAATTTCCAACATGATACGATCGCCTACAGCGAACTCCCAGTGTTTCCTAAGCTATCAGGTTTCATGGCGGTCACGCATTGCCGCCACATGATTTCCAATCTAGATGATCTTCCCAAGAGTTTTGAGTGCAAGCCCTGAACCCGTGATTAGGTTGTCATCCACCTCAGTCCAACAAAGAGATTGGCATTATTATCCAAGCAATGCCTCAAACAGAGCTGTCTGAATACTAGAATGGTAACTGTTGTAGTAAACTCAACCAAAGGTAGGTGTCCTTTCAATTCTTACTAAAGTCGATCACACACATGCTCGAAGCATGTCTTCAAGTGTCAGGATGGTTCGTTTACCCTAACGTTCGTCCTTCGATGATAAGTGATGTTCATGTCTAGACGTGAGCGAAGGGTGTTGTGTATCACCTGTCATAAATCAAGTATGGCTCAAAATCAACGGTAACAGGAGTTGGCACCTCGTGCCTAAAAGCCACCTCTCTCAGAGGAATATTCACAAGCTGTGACGACTCGTCAGTCTCCTTGATTGCAAGAAAGTGTGCTGGTTACGTGATACAACCAACGATCACCCAGGTGATATTGTTTTCGTTTCGAGTTGTGAGTAGACTAACGACAAAATTTATGGCAGTCTGTTCCCATTTCCATATGGGTGTTGTTGGTTGCTGGTACCCACATATGTTGCCAGGTGGGCCTTCATGCCCGATCATCAGTACAAGGTTTATAGATCCTAATATCCCCCATCAAAACCCAGACGGCTAGAATATCGAGGCCGGTGTGCTTTGCTCAACACAAATTCCCTACAGTTGCTGTATAATGAGATCCACATTCGTTCCATGAGGTAGCGAATATCATCCGACCTGCCAAAGGTTGCTTTTCCATGCCCCGCATGGGTTCAACTTGAAGATTCCCTTCCTTCAGTTCTCCAGTTTGAACAGAGCGAGTCTGATCAGGTAGGTTAGAGTAGATAGTGAGTTGCCAAGCTCGTGCATGTTCAGGTTTCACAGTCGTAATCATTCAAAAGTTCCATCCAGCGATGCTATTACATGATTAGTTCTTTCGGAACAAAGGTACACGGGAGATCCTTGTGATCGGTCTAAGTAGTGCGTTTGGTACCGTCCAAGTAATGCCTCCAACTCAAATCCAAAGACCATGGGTTCCACCGCAGGTTGGGTCTCGTGTAACTCTTCTTGTAAATCCACTACGTAAGCCATCATTCTCTCGCGTTGCATCAATGTGTAGCTGGGACTCTAATTCGAACCCTTAAGGTATACCAGTAGGTCACTCGCACCCTCGGGCGAAGACGATGCTCAGTGCATTGCAGAGTTGGGATTCAAAAGCTTAAAAGACGCACTCCTGTTTTGTCTCCCACGAACACAACACCCTGTTGGGCTTAAGGGAGTTAAGCTGCGCGATCTTCGAATATCCTGTGCTGAATCTACAACAGCATCCACCGAAACCAAGAAATTGTTGTACCCCTGAAGGAATCTTTGGTGTCAATCAGCTTCTGACAAAATGGATCCTAGCATGACCCACGCGTATCCCCACTTCGTTGGTTACATGATCAAAATGCATCTCTCGAATCTGGATGTTACATTAAACAAGACTTCACACGTAATGACTCCTCCCTCAGGAGCTCTAAGATAAGATACAGGTGTCGTCCATGATGTCCCTTTCTCCTGGAAATAATCCAGAACGTCGTCGATAAACACGATCAATTCATGTGGTCCATAAAACTGCTGGTGTGTTGATTAACCCAATGGTTATGGTGTACAAGATCGCACTGGCCGTATTGCGTTTGATATGCCGTTCTAAGAGCATTCGCCCCTTGGACTCCCTTCTGATGATAGTTCGTTCGTTAGTCAATCCTTGAATAGAAGTTCGACCCTCGCAATTGGCCAACAAGTTGTCAACACATGGTCGAGACGAACGGTTCTTGACTGTCACCTTGATGAGTTTTTGATAATCAGCACACATGTCTAACGATAAAGCTTATCTTCACAGGTATAATCGGGGCTCCCCGAAGCGAAAAACTAGGTCCGACAAAACTTCTGTCCAACAGTTCCTGTAGTTGATTAAATAGTTCTTGCAACCCTCCTGGTGCTAGACGGTATGAAGTACGAGTAATCAGGGCTGCATCTGGTGTGAGATCAACTGAGATTCTTCTCTACAATTGTGGAAGTTGACCGGTAAATTCTACGGGCAGAACATCGAGAGAAATCATGAACAACTGGTGGATCCTCGATCCTCTCTTCCTTAACCCTAACATCAGTAACGGTTGCTAACGTAGCGGGGTAATCTCTTCGTGGACTCTTCTGGCCTTCGCAGCTGAAATGGCGCTAACCTTTGCACCACTCTGACACTTTCAAACAAATAACGGTTCTCCACTAGGGAGAGGGATACGCAAAATTTTCTTCTCACAAGGTATATCTGCTCAATATCTGAATAACCAATCCGCACTAACTATTCTAACAAAACCATCAAGGGTAAATGTCGAACACTTGTCCCACATGGTAGAGTTTGCATCCCAGCGAACATATGAGGTTTCAGTTGCCTAGTCATCAGCCGATTTCATGACAGGTTCGGTTTCAAGATGTATCAAGGTTAAACAGAATAGAGATGAAGCGATTAGCTACCCTCACAAGCTACCATGTTGCTTTAATGCCCGGCGTTGCCTACGCCAATGCTAAATGTCCTTCCATGAGCTTCATTTCCAGTGTTGTTTTCGTCACGAGAATTTCCAGTACTGTCGTCGCTCCCTTGGTTGTCGTCACCTTGACTCAACACAGTCAATCCTTGTCGAGGTCACCTTCGTTTCCATACCGTAAACTACGATCACGAGTACCTTGATGTTGCCGCGACTGTTGCCTCTAATATTGTTGTCTGTAACGGTGTCCTGCGTCCTTTCACTAACAAGGTCCATCTTTTCACATTTCGTGCCACGTCCTAAGGCACTACTCATGGTGCGGGCGGTTACACAGTCCGCTTTACAGTCAATCGTCATCGATTTTGTCCCGATTGGTTCGTAAGAGTCGAGCCCCATGAGTCGCTAGCTGGGGTTAAGGATTCGATTGGCGCCAAATCGCTGATGTTCGTTGCCGGTAACTAGGGTCGTTCAAATGCTGAAGTCGGTAAAGTACTACGTTTACCCTCTTGTCCATCGTTCTTGCAAGTTGACTGAGTAATACACGGTATGTTGCGAGGGTGTTGCAGAAGTGGTCGCACTTCAGGATTTAAGACGTCAATACGTTATGTTCTAGCAGATGAAGAAAGGTGAGAAAGGTATAGACCAATCATTGCCGTTGCAACATCCAACTCAAGGATGTTCGTATAAGCACCTAACATTCTACACAGTTCGCTAGGCATTCAGATGGGTGTTCAGGTACTACTCGATAGCATTGAGGTTCGAAAGGATTCAGGGAGGAGTGAAAAGATCTCGTTCAAGTAGGAGACAATCACTACCACGACTCCTATAGACTTTTGTATTTCACATCGATCAAATAACGGAACGGAACCCCTTTTTCACTTGTTAAGCCTCCCCGGGACTCGCATGCACCCCACATTATTATTATGTGTGCACCCACAATAATATTGCGATTTGCATGCTTATCTCAGTTCCTCCTAACTCATGTCAAATGGTTCCCCAAACTCGAGTGCCAAACAAAGGTTATTAAAACGATAAGATCACAGAAATCCCAAGACTATGACGACTACCAATGCATTATAATGTAAGCAAGCAATTCATGTAATCATACTATGGTGACAGATGTGTGTCTGTATGCTATGTCATAAACAAATGTGTACTAGCCATGTAATGTATGCAACAAGTGAGAAGGACGAACCTTGCAATCTGGAGCTGAGTGTCATGGTCATGTTCACGTATTCAGAGTTGTTCGGTTATAGTCTGGTTTTACAAAAACGTTTTAAAACCAAGTTCACTATAACCAGTGGCTCTGATACCAAACTGTCACACCCCCAAAATACTACATGCGGGAACACCGCGGGACGTGTGACGTTCCAGGATCCAAGCCACCAATCACATTGAACTATAGCATATATGTAAATAAAAACTTTCATTCATTATCATAAAGTGTTACAAAACATTAGACGTAATTCATTATATTCAGCGGAAGCATAACTCTTTTGTTAAGCGTTTCATAAATCACATGTACAAAACCGTTACACTTGTGTTGCGATTCCAAGTATCTCGACCCATGACCACTCCAGCATCCCAGACAGCAAGTTCCAAATGATATAACCTATAGACCTGCAAGCATGCAGACAAGTGTGTCAGACGACGCTGGTGAGTTCAAGGTTTTATTAACGTGTGTAGTTACCAGATATCTGTTAAGTCAACTCATCGTTTCGTTTTGGGATTTTTATTAACGTAGGAGAGTCTTATATACTGGAAGTGTGTCCAATATATACCATGGGAGTGTGCCCAATATAACCTGGGAGTGTGCCCAACCCCAATGCCCCTAAACAAGCATTGGTAATGATATTCCAAAACCACCGGGACGCATGCTTAAAGAAGTGCAATGAACTCACCTTTGGTTTGCTCGGTAAGACTCGTTATGCTATGTTATCCATCCAAGTTGGTCAACCAGATCCTAATGGGTTTATCACTAATAATCAGTTTTGGAAACACATTGATCACACGTTCTTCGTTCACATTACACAAATAGTGTACAAGTAAAACACATAGTCATACACGTATTCCAATCATCCATACACTAGTAAGCATGTTTGATGTTTCACATAAACAATAATTCAATCGCACAGTCTAGTGTGCATCCCATTAACGCATCAACAAATGAAAGATAAGGCCCAAACGAAACGTGTAGCCCAGTTGAGTGTGCGATGATACTCCAAGTGTGCGGCTCACACCCGCTACGGCCCATGTGTTTACCAACTCTAAAGAGTTTTGCGAGACTAACTCAAGCCCACTTAATCCATGTTTAAATCTCGCCGCCCAGCCGTTCATTGAATGGCCCAATTAACTCCCATAGGTCCATTTAATCAAGTTCACAATTAACTCATTAGCCCAAAACAGATTTTGTATGTTATCGATTTTCTAACTAATAATCTATGGCAGTTATTGTGTTTATAACTATTCAATACAAAGCAATTATTATAATAGTCCCACCATGTACATCGAACCACTAACAGAACATCAAAGGTGTCTTCAATCCATAATTACACACCATCCTTTTTGTGGATAATTTACATGAATTTATATTTGAACCCTTACTTTATTCGATCATGTAAACAATTAAATACATACTAACATTCGATTCTCACAAACTCAATTTATATTCATGATTAATTCCTCAAAACCATTAATGTCGAGCCACACCAATTAATCAACAGTTGTCCAGATCTAATGCAATTTATGAACAAATCCTAGGATCATGCTTTAGTATATACACATCAACACATATAAATCGGTTCATCATCATAACTATAACCATGTTATTTCATGATTATGATCAACACCTTTGGTCCAATCACATGGCACAACTCACACATCCTAATCATTATGTCGGTTCAGAATCATGTGCCACATTCAACTAGGTTGATTTGTCATTAATATGTGCCACATTCAACTAGGTTGATTTGTCATTAATTTTTGTCAGCAACTTTAATATTCAATTGTTACATGATGTTTTATCATTTATATCAAGCATCCTACAACAACAGTTGGTCACAATGCTCATCTATCTAATTCTGCGAGGGCCCTTACCAAACCCAGCCGATTCATAATCATTCATTTACACTCATATATGGCAAGTGATTAACCAATTCTTCATATATCAACATGGTTCATTTATGGACTACACTCTAAAGTTATGTTCTAATATCACATGTCAGTAATCATTCTTTGTGATCCACAAGCTTTTATCAATTACAATTACGTTCACACACCACACACTCATAATTAATCAATCATGTGCAATACATAAAGGACAAGCAAACATACCGATCGAGAGGGGGGTGGGATGGTGTAGCTAAGGTAGATGATATCCGTGAATCAAAAGAGTTCGTGGAGAAGGGAGCAGTCGTCGAAGGGCTTAGGGTTTGCTACCCTAGATGTCGCTCTGAAGTTATGGATGCATAGATGCATAACCGTAAGTTAAATTGAAGGTATGCGGGCCAAGTCTGATTAAATTAGCGGATTTGGGCCGAAGGTTTTAAGGGTTCAAGTGTATTGTTTATGTTTGACACTTGTGTGGCCCAAGTGTTGTTGAGTGATTTGGGCCGTAGAGCCCAACTACCAAAGTGTTTGATGCATTCAACACTAACGAGTTCATAAGATTATGAAATAATAGAATCCCTAATTAACATTAATCGTGCAACCATATTTCACAAGTGGGCCGATGACTGCAATTCACATAAAATACCAACAACAATCACATATAATTTAACATAATGCACATAGATAGAACACAACGATACCAATTGCGAGGCCCTAAAGTTCGGGTTGTCACATCATCCCCAACTTGAAAGAAATTTCGTCCCGAAATTTAACAAGTAAGTACACAAAGTGAAGTGATAAATCAAGATTGTTGCGGATTTTTCCTCAGGTGCCACATCATCCCCAACTTGAAATGGAATTTCGTCCCGAAATTCACCAGTAGTACCAGAATTATATTGATCATTAGGAAAAAGTTGAGGATACTTGAACTCCATCTGATCTTCACGCTCCCACGTGAACTCCGGTCCACGTCTTGAGTTCCACCGAACTCTAACAATTGTGATACGACTATGTTTACGCACTTTGACGTCCCGATCCATGATTTCGATAGGTTTTTCGACAAACTGCAACTTGTCGTCGATCTTCAACCCTTGAAACACTTCCTTAGATTCAAGACATAAATGACATCATGTACGTTACCCAATTCATCGGGTAGCTCGAGGTTGTAGGCGACGTGACCGATTCTTTCCAGAATTCTGAATAATTCAACGTAACGTAAATTAAGCCTGTCACGCTTCCCAAGCGTACCACACCCTCCAAGAGTGAAATTTCCAACATGATACGATCGCCTACAGCGAACTCCCAGTGTTTCCTAAGCTATCAGGTTTCATGGCGGTCACGCATTGCCGCCACATGATTTCCAATCTAGATGATCTTCCCAAGAGTTTTGAGTGCAAGCCCTGAACCCGTGATTAGGTTGTCATCCACCTCAGTCCAACAAAGAGATTGGCATTATTATCCAAGCAATGCCTCAAACAGAGCTGTCTGAATACTAGAATGGTAACTGTTGTAGTAAACTCAACCAAAGGTAGGTGTCCTTTCAATTCTTACTAAAGTCGATCACACACATGCTCGAAGCATGTCTTCAAGTGTCAGGATGGTTCGTTTACCCTAACGTTCGTCCTTCGATGATAAGTGATGTTCATGTCTAGACGTGAGCGAAGGGTGTTGTGTATCACCTGTCATAAATCAAGTATGGCTCAAAATCAACGGTAACAGGAGTTGGCACCTCGTGCCTAAAAGCCACCTCTCTCAGAGGAATATTCACAAGCTGTGACGACTCGTCAGTCTCCTTGATTGCAAGAAAGTGTGCTGGTTACGTGATACAACCAACGATCACCCAGGTGATATTGTTTTCGTTTCGAGTTGTGAGTAGACTAACGACAAAATTTATGGCAGTCTGTTCCCATTTCCATATGGGTGTTGTTGGTTGCTGGTACCCACATATGTTACCAGGTGGGCCTTCATGCCCGATCATCAGTACAAGGTTTATAGATCCTAATATCCCCCATCAAAACCCAGACGGCTAGAATATCGAGGCCGGTGTGCTTTGCTCAACACAAATTCCCTACAGTTGCTGTATAATGAGATCCACATTCGTTCCATGAGGTAGCGAATATCATCCGACCTGCCAAAGGTTGCTTTTCCATGCCCCGCATGGGTTCAACTTGAAGATTCCCTTCCTTCAGTTCTCCAGTAGGGTTACTAGTAGGGTTACTTATGTTTGTGATTATATGTTAATAATCGATTGGCATGCTGTTGACTAGTAGGGTTACTTATGTTTGTGATTATATGTAGTGCAATATAAATCATTGGTCTAGGGTTGAATGACATGTTAATGAGGGGTGTTGTTTATATAAATGATGACTGATATATGGTTCATAATTATTGGTGATGTAACAGTAGCAGTAACAACCATGTGTGTGTCATGATGATGTTGGGTCCACTAGCCAAAGTGAATTACGAGGAACTGTATGGTGCGATTGATTTTATATGTATAATCATAATTGTTATATTTGGTGATGGTTGGGATATGGAATGATAATTGCAACATAATATGCTGTGTGATAATTGGATAATAGGAAACTGTTGGCATGCATGAATGGAATATGGGGGCTCAATATAATGATGATGGTTTGTCTGATGTGCATATGTTGTGATAAGATTTGATAGCTATGAATAAGACAATGGTGGTCATTTGATAGTTCTAAGTCTTATATGAATAAATAAATGGTGAATCATGATCTGGTCATTCTCGGCCATGTGTGTAGTGTTTTGCTTGTTTGGTAATTAATCTAGGATTTTATTTAGAAATCCTGTTTTATATACATAATCGTTTGGAACTTGGACGTGCATGATGATAAGGCTTTGATAAATTATGGATTCTTGAAACCATATATTGTTATGTTCATGAGTATAAAATTGGTTAGATAGAATACGTATGCGATAGGATTCCTTCGATGCGTTGTGACGACTAAACCGTTAATGGGTCAACTATAAACGGTTTGAGCTATATTTTCTTGCATTTGACAAATTAATGATAAGGTGAAACATTTCGTGTACGGCCCTAACTTGTAATGCGAATGCGTGTCGGTATGAATATTTGCTAAGGCTTGTGTGATAATATGAACTATATTGGTTATGACTTGTATTACGTGTACATAAGATTGTGAGTTACGTGATTGTGAAACTAATTGTTACTGGTAAACCATGATAGGACGTATTGATCAATTGTAAATCAACTGTTAATCAAGTAACTAATCTTACCGAGCAAACCAAGGTGAGTTCACACTTTCCACAAGGCATGGGATTCCCAGGGGTTGGGAATGGGTAAAGGATTAGAACTGAAACTGCGTGATCTCCTGGTTTGGAACACGTACACACCCTCTTTATTGAAGGGTGACAACACGTACTAAGAACCTAATCGGAACCTGCGTCATCTCCTGGTTTGGGGATTACGTGCACACCCTCTTTATTGAAGGGTGACAACACGGATACTAGACCAAAACTTTCTATCATGAAGTCCCTCCTTTTATATCGACTTAATCGCCGGGCCAATGGCGAGCGGGTCATTAGTTAGATAGCGCTATTTAGGTTTGACAAGCCTCACACCGTGCCGCAGAGGACGGGCGTGAACTAATGGATCTGGGCACTAGTCAATGATGATAGACATTGACGTCAGGGCACCAACTTACTTTAGTCAGTGGTCGATATGGTAAATAGGTCTAGTGGTTAACATGGGGAAGCCCCCACCAACTATGGATAGGTTTGGGAAACAGGGTAAACGGATTAACTTACTACTTACAAACGAACTCATGGTTTTTGAAACAACCTAACAAAGAACACCAACTGTGAACTCGCTCAACTTTGTTGTTGACTCGTTGTTACATGCCTTGCAGGTCGTTAGGTACTTATGGAGCTTGCACGAGGAGGCGTGGTCGTTGTGGGACATGGACAACTGTGTGCCATGTTTAATCATTATGCTTCCGCTTGCAACTTAAACTATGTTTTGTTTGGACACCAATTGTATTGGTTGGATTTTCTAATTACTTACATGCTTGTTCAATATGATTGGTGGCTGGATCCTGGTCAGTCACGCCTCCATGCGGTGATATTCCGCTTGTGGATTTTGGGGGTGTGACATATTATCGCACTTTCGTTTATGATCCCTTAACACTCGGTTCACGGCCTTTTTTACAGCTGTATCTAACATAGCCTGTAACTCGGCGCCCGTTACGTTCAGTCTTGCATCATTATTCTGATCAACTGGATGATTGTGAGCTTCAGAGGAGTCAACCATGGTGAAGCTTTGAAGGCTACATACCAAGTAATGATAATTGATTTAATTATATGGTGAATTGTCGAATTTGATGATTAAATAGCCCTGGTATAATTTAACCATATAGGCGAATAGATAGTATTAAATTTATTTGATTATGTTTTGCCTAGGTTTTTTTTTTTTTAAATAAACCATCCTTGGCGTGTAAACAGAATATAATCCTTAATATTTATTAGACAGGGGACATAAATCACGACTGTCAATGTCGTAATGACATTTTATATAGCACAAGAGCTTGTTCCCAAGGACTCTTGATGGCACAGGGCCTTGTCACTAGGGGAAAATCTAAAACATAATCGATGATTCCTTTGGATCGGAAAATTTCATAGTTCATTGTCTTGATAAGAATTTATGAAATAAAAACTATCTTTTCTTGTATACACCTTTGCCCGTAGGTATACATCCCAAATGGATGTTTTGATGCGTACATCATGTTCGACGTTTACTAGCCATGATTCCTATTGATCATTTATGCTAAATAAGAGATTTGGAAAAATTCCTAATATAAGGATGACAAGTGTGATTTTATCGCATCACTGTTGCCAGAAGTGTTAACATATTTACCATGTTACAAGGATTTGAATCCTTTGAATAGGTTCTACCATCTTGGCCTCGTCTGGAATGACATATAGGCTAGGTCGTACCTTTAGGATTTTTTTTTATTTTTTTTATATATATACTGGCAGGGAAGGATATTTATTTTATTCAGGATTTTTATCATAAATCCTAATTTATAAGTTAGTAATAGCACAAAAGCCTAGTCACGAGGACAGTTTTAAATTATAAGCTATGATTTCAGAGAATCAAAGCATGAAGGTTTGAACCTAGTTCATTACCTTTATCTGACAGGGAGTCATCGCTACCACTGTCTTTTGGCTCATATGGAAATGAGCAGGGCCCGTAGGCGCTATATTACCACGTATGGTCAAAATATGATCATCTCAATTGATGATCTAAACCCATGATTCAGAGATCATTAAATTGGGTTAGGAATCTTTTGAAGAATACAATAATAAGAATGACTGTTGTGATTTTCCTGAATCATATATGTCAAGAGTGCTAACACGTTCTTAGGTGCTAACAAGGATTTGAATCTCTTGAATAGGTCCTACCATCTTGGCCTCGTCATACAGGCTAGGTTTACCTTTAAGATTCCTTTTTAATAATAAACGCAGAACAATCCTAACTCGGGATGTTAATAAGGATCTGAACCTAAATTGAGGAACTGCCATCTTGGCCGGCCTTAATAATGACACGAGGCTAGGTCTTGTCCCTTTTTAGATTTTGCCATTTTATTATAATGGTAGATCTTATAATATAGGAATGATATTTTAAACATAATCGTTCCTTTAAAACTTAAACAAGTATAGGGTTGCCCTAAACGGGACTTCAAAGGAATAATGTTGTCCTCGAAGGGACTAAAAGATAAATATCGTTATAAGGACTTTTAAGGAAACGATCTTTAGCAAAAGGAGTTTCTTCTTCATTTTATTTCCGAATGCTTTCTCCTTGGTTGCACGTTTCATCCTAGCCGCTGTACGAAGGTCAGCAATTTAAGGCTCCGGGTGTGGAGAATTCTTATTACGGCTTCTTCGCTTGGCGACGTATCCGATATATAAAAATTGGAAGCAAAATTTCCAGATGAGGATTGAGAATATTCCTATGTTAAGTCTAGACTCAGAAGGTCAAGGAATGTGCTAATGTGTCATTGAGATTAAACACAAAAAAAATAGTGTTTAATTCACTCAATGTTGGCTCTGATACCAACCTGTCACACCCCGATTTTTCCACACTTTACCGGTGGGCCCGGTAGGGGAGTAACGTGACGTGGTTGGCAACATCATAGTCAAACAACACAATATATAAATGCACAGCGGAAGCAAAAGGATAAATATATTACAAACCGAAATAATGTAACATCAAAGTATTACAATGGAAGTGAAGGATCCACAGGCGGATCGAAAATAAAATACACCGTTCAACAGACTTTAGGCATCTAAGCTTGCGAGACTCTTTATTGATGCTAGGAGTAGCCAGCCAATTCCGATTAGTACCTGCACTTAACCTTTTTGGGAAAATACGTCAGTTTACACTGGTAAATACAATCAACCGACTCATTTTGAAAAGGGTTTAAAAATGATTGATTTGAATGCACATGGCACAAATAATATTTTATAACTTGGGATACTTATTTGAATATATAAACTTGTAAAGGATTTACATGTTACTTATGCGTTCAGTAGCCCGGATCGAGCCGGGTTAAAGATCAACAGACACACCACATTGTTTAAATGAGACACCGACGGGCGTACGCCTACGCCCGGTGCTGAGGTCGTGGCCATTTCGTAAAATGATGCCAGGGATATCCGGGACACGGTCATTAACCCCCCAAAGGCTTTAAGCAAACAAAACAAATTAAACGAGACATCTCAATACTTTAACCATCATACAATTAAAGATTTAATGCCCGACCAAGCGGTATTTTATATACCGTACCCCAAGCCCGTATAGGGAAAATAAGTTAAAAGTATTTACCTGAGCTAAATATAAATTCAATCCCAGCCGTATCAAATCCGCAAGTACATATAGCTTTTACTGGGCTCCTAAATCTGGAACGAAGGTTTTTAATAACCTATTAGAATCCTAACGGGTCTTTAAATTAAGCCTTGACTTAGACCGATTAGTTTTCAAGAGAAAGATACGGTTCAAACGCATGATAAAGCGAAGACCGGAATAGAATGTGATTTAGACCCGACAAGTTTGAAGACTTGTATAATATGGGTACTCTAAACACATTCTGGATTTTGAGATAACAACGATAAGGTTTGACCCGTTTCGGCTAATTTATGCAAACTAGTTACATAAACCTAACCGAACGCGCAAGAATCGTAACGGGTAACCATAAGAGTCCTAAACAGGTTTCCTAAGTTAACATGCCTTAAATATGTTGTGATATCAGTAGGATACCTTCCATTATGCCCAAAACGAGTTTAATCTTTAGTTATGCCCCGTAGGGGTATTTTGGTCATTTTAAAGGTTATAAAAGAGATTATTTAAGTTCCTGAGATTCGGGTCTGAATACATTAGTAAAATAAATTAATTTATCAGGTTATAACAGTTGGTGAAAAGTCTTATATCACAAAATGGTTTTAAACATAAACTAGGTGTTTAATACGCTTAAATAACCGTTTTAAGCGATTTCCGGGTAAAAATAGGATTCTGAGTTTTCTGATCAGTTAAACAGGTCCAAAACACTACATTTATTATTGAAAATCAGTAGCATTTGGATTGGCGTCAAAATACTTTGTAGAACTCATATTATAACCGAAAAGGGTATATTCGGGATTTACCGAATCAAGACACTAATCCTAGCTTATGATCAGTTTAAAAATAATTAAAAATATTTAAAAATCCCAAAATATTATATTACATCAGTGGGTAAAAGGTTTGGTGTCAAAATTTGGGTTTAGATGGGCTTTACGCTAATGAGGCCGCTTAATTAATAAAAGCGTTCTTAATTACGCCATTGAGCGTAACTCCTAATCTAGACCTCCGATTGATGTGAAATTTTAGGGACATGTTTAATAATAAGTAACTAAGATTATTGTACTTTCATATTTCCAAAATTCTCGTTTTATGGTCATAAGGGCATTATGGTCAATATTTAAGCACTTAACGGAAACGTCGGACAGTTAAGGATTTAAGTGGTATAAACGCAGAGGGTTATACACACATGTAACTAGGTCTTAATGGAACTTTAAGGCATGTCTAAACCTATCTAAACCGGGTCAGAATCGAAGTCAAAGCAGAAGGTCAAACTATGCGCCTTTCGGTTCCGAATCGGTTCTAATCAGAAAGTTGTCGAATCAAACAAGCTTAGACAAGTTCTTATACTTATTATCATGTTATATGAATGATAAAATAGGTTACACGCCTTTTACGTTGTTAATTATGCGTTAAACGAAAGATTACATTTCTGTTGACTTTTTCTAAACATCTTTGACTCGACAAACGACCTAGTTAGGATGGGAATCAGTGAGTACCCTTTTAAGGGTTTAAAGCCCACATAATTACCAACTTATAACTACCTTAGTATTGACCAATCGCTGGATCGTTAGCGATTAATCGCTAAGTCAACCGTTAATTACGACGGTTTGACTTTAAGGCTATAAACTAATCAAAACTTAAACAAGGAAGGTTGAGGATACTTACACAAGTCCTATGAACGATTTGGAATGCTAGAGGATGGTCCTTGTGCTCCAGAAATGACCAGAAGATGATTGAGAATGAATGATCAAAAGTTTGCACAAAGTGTGTTCTTATATAGTGGGTTTAGATTGATCAAGATCATGCCAAACAAAGTCTACAAGTGTTATGGGATCATCCCAAGTGTCCCTAGGCTAGTATAAGGCATCAAACAAGCCCATATAATCGAAAAATGGAAAGTTAAGTCGGTTAAACCGGCTGTACAGGCAGCTGTGAAGAGTTTCTGCATCTGGCGTGTTCACGCGGGCCGCGTAGACTCTTAAGGAGTCTTACGCGGGCCGCCTATCCCCGGCTGACCTGAAAACAACTTTCAATAATTGCCATTTTGGTCCCTGGTCCCCCGAAAGGTCGTTTTCTCAAGGTTTTCTTGCATTCTAAGCCTTTATATTTGACATATGGGGGATTTAAGGCTTATACCATCTTTGTCAAGTCCTCGGGTAACTTTGTGATCACCCGAAAAGCCCTAATTTTCAATGTTGCCGATTCTAACCCTCACACACGAATTTTATCATAACTTTCTCATACGGTAACGAAACTTGGTGAAATTTTTATGGTGCATTCTAGTGAGCATAATTAATTGTTACAAGGCTTCGGGTTTGCTAAAGGGTCACTCAGAGGTATATCTTAACATGTTGACACATTTAACCCCTGTAGTTTGTAATTTCTCACTTTCTTTCACAATTCGCTTCGTATGATCCATGATCCATTCGTTTAAGGTTATAAACATCATGTAGGGTTATTGTAAAGTATATTTATTCATTGTTGACACTTTGAACCCTTATATTTACATAGTTTCATTGTTTGTCAACTTTAGTCTCTCGAAAGTATTCTTTCATACGTTTAAAGGTTATGACACGTGTCAAGACATTATTGGACGTAAATTTTCGAGGTGTTACATCCTCACCCCCTTAAAAGAAATCTCGACCTCGAGATTTACTGAAATAGATAAGGGTACTTTTCTTTCATCGTGGACTCAACCTCCCACGTATACTCGGGACCTCTACGGGCATCCCATTTGACCTTTACAATCGGTACATGCTTCCTTCGAAGCTTCTTAACTTGTCGATCCTCAATCGATATAGGATGTTTATCACATCATAAATCCGCATACCATATTGTAATAGTGCTCCTTGACTTATTGGCGAAACACCTCCTTTAGTCACTAGTGTGCAATGTACTGCGAGCTCCGCCAAACTTCCTTAAATAGGTTTTAGCTTATAAGCTACTTGATCTTGGTACATCCGATTTCCTTCGGATGATTCTATATATTCAAAGCTTAATTAGCCTGATAATTTAACAAATTTGGCACACTTTTCCTGGGTGATATCTTTTGTTGAACCTTATTCCTTAACAAGAATTTAGAAGGTTTTGCTATTTTCATTTATCCTTGATTTTCTGCCGAATACTGGCATCTTACTGAAGGTTATGAATCTGCGTGATCTTATTTGTTGTTTCCAATACAACTTTCAGATCCTGATAATTGGATTTACCAATCTATTGTCCTAACAATAGATGTGTAACATTTCATCTATACAATGTCTCCTAAGGAGCAGCCTTGATGCTTATATATCAACTATTATAGAAAAGCTCATCTTAAGGTGATATGGTTATTCCAACCACTGCTTAACTAATTTTAAGGAATAGCTAATCCTTGCCGTTAGTCGAACAGATCGACGATCCTGGGACAACAGGCCCTGCCTAAAACAAACAGTGTGGTAAGTATTTCATAATCAAAACAAGTTAAAAAATGCTATACCTAACTGCTTCCCGGAATAAACGTGCTTATGTTTGTGCCGAACGACTCGCCGAAAATGTAATTAAGGTTGAACCAAGACATGGTGGAATCGAATATAAAGAAAACACGAAGTGAAGGGAATGAATTTTATCAATCATCTTCATCTTCCTCGTTTATAAAGGCCAACCCAAATGCAAAATCACATACGAATACGGGCCGTGTTGGCATATACGACCCGTATAGGGCTGAGGTAATATTCACTTCCATCACTTTCTGTCACTGTTGAGAGACAGAAAGTTAACCTCGTACTTAATACGTATCGTATAGGCTTATACGATCCGTATAAGGTTTGCATATGAACCCTATCTGTCAGAGTTGAAAGACAACCTTGTAACAATACGTATCGTATAGCCCTATACGATGCATATTGGAAAAGCATGCGAAGACAATGTCAGCCTTTTCCTGGCCTTGGAAATTGAAGTTAGCCTAATACGGGTCGTATAGGTGGTGTCGATTTAATTTCTCAAAGTGTCCCAATAATACGGCCCTATAATTATGACACGTGTACCCCAACGATTTTTTATTATATGTATAGATTTGAGGGAAACACTGTTTACCCTCTATAATTTTTTAATATATTTTTAAAAAAATGGTCGTGAGTGGACGAGAGAGAAAAGATAATCATAAAAATATAAAAAGGATTATTTAATTATAGTTGTTTTTAGTGTGATTAAGAGTTGAATTGATGGAATGGATATGAATGCTCATTTTTTTTTGAACGATCAACAAATAAATCCCGAGTATTTTCGGGGCACCCACTGGAGAAACGGAGTACTCCGAGAGTAATCCGAGTCGTCCACTACCACTTCCGGGGAAAACCCGGTAACCCACCCGCCCGTAGGCACAACAGTGAAATTCCCGGTAAAACCGGTTTGGCTCAAGGATCGAACCTAGGTTTCACTCTTTTTTTTTGCACCAAATGAGAATCGAACTCGAGTATTCACAGAAGAACTCAAGTCCTCCTATCACTTGAGCTGGAGGTCCTTGGCGATCTGAACGCTCATATTTATAAAAACTTGTATATTTATAAATGGGATGGTTCAAATGAAAACCTCTTTTATTGCGAAAACTCGAAAACTAACTAAAAAAACCTAAAAGACACATTTTTTTTTCAATTTTTTTAATCAAAATCACTAGTTTTTTTTATATAAAAAAACATTTTTTCAATTTTTTTTTGTAGTGCACATGTGTAATAATTCACATGCGTAGTACTATTACACACGTGCACTACAAAATTATTATTTTTTTTTGAAAAAAAAGTTTTTTTTATATAATTTAAATAGCGAAAATTGGAATGCAAAAAAAATGGTATGTTTTTTAGGCTTTTTTAATTAGTTATTAAGTTTTCGAGATAACTAGTGGTTTTTATTTGAACTTCCCTGTTTATAAAAACTTGTAAAAAAATAAAACTACCTTCGTAATTTTCCCTCCTGTTTCCGACTTTTTTCATATCAACCCTTATAAAATAAAAAGGGTGCTACTTTCTACACCCCCTAATTACTTTTTTCACCCTCCCCTCACATACTTACAGGTGAGGTCTGCGTGGGACCGACAGTTGTAATTAGGAAGGGGTGTATAGAATCAGCCAATAAAAACACAACATTTGGCCCCACAAACTTCAACATAAACAAAACCTTTACACAAACAGTCTTCAGTTCAGAGTTTGATTCCACAAAGCAAGAACAACAATGGCAGAAACAATCCCATTCAAAAACCTCCACAGCAGAGAGTATCAGGGCCACAAGAAGAAGGTTCACTCTCACTCTCACTCTCCCCCAATTTATCACCAAACCCTAATCACTCTACCATTCTCATGAACCCTAATTTAACAGGTACATTCTGTAGCTTGGAATTGCACTGGAACAAAGCTTGCTTCGGGTTCCGTTGATCAAACAGCACGCGTGTGGCATATTGAGCCCCATGGTCATGTAAGTCTTATTGTTTGTTTGTGTTAGCATGTTGCACACAAGGTGTTTGATAAAATGACGCAACCAATTAATTGCCCTATTTAAACGCCTAATTAGTAGCAGTGGGCCAGTGGATGATGTGATTGATTTAAAATTTAGATTATTAGTGTTATATGTGTGACGGAGAGCGGAAGCACAAAAGATAATACCATAGAAGTTCTCAAAGGAATTTGGTATAAAATGAATGAATAATGGTTTGTCGAATTTTCGAAATTACAAACTGTCTAATAATTATTGGAGTTAAGGCTATAGATAAACACGTAAGTTAATGCAATCAAAGATTTATACGTTTTAGACGAGAAGGAAAGAAATGAAATTAGGGAAAAATTAGGGGAAGTTTTTGCCTTTTTGGTGATGCAATCAAAGCCCTAATCGATGGAATTTGAGTCCGACAGCTGGTGAACATGATCCGGCTCGTCGAGACCTTTTTGTTCGCTGGTTACGGGCCTCGTAATTCCACTTCTAGCCAAGTTATGCTCGTTTGAAGTTTGGGCCTTTTCTGCTCGTTTTCGCTCAGTTAAACTGGTCCAAGTAAGAGCGTGCCAACTCTTGGATCAACCCCTTATCAATGTGTCTATAGGATCACACTCAATTGAAATCCGTAGTTAATATAAGTTGTACATTGTAGCTTATTGTAATTCATCTGGATACTGTGTATTGCAGAGCAAGGTTAAAGATCTTGAGCTAAAGGGGCATACTGATAGCGTGGATCAGTTGTGTTGGGACCCTAAACATGCTGATTTGGTTGCCACTGCATCAGGTGACAAAACTGTTCGACTATGGGATGTTCGCAGTAAGTAACACTTCGTTTCCCGTTACCAAATCTTTAACTGAAACTAAACGTTTACATATGAAAACCGAAGGATTTTCGCAAGTAATCCTTATGCATAAGCGTTAATGTTACAGGTGGTAAATGTTCACAGCAAGCAGAACTTAGTGGCGAGAATATTAATATCACTTATAAACCAGATGGGACCCATGTAGCTGTTGGGAACAGGGTGCATTTTGCTTTCTATTTCCGAGATTTTATAATTACCTAAACTTGGTCTTAAATTGCGTGTTGCGCTCCGATGCGTTTGGTCCAAAAATCTGATGCGTGATGCGTTATAAAAATATACCAGAAATTGTTTATACGTAACAACTTATAAAATACATACTTAAACTAAAACAATTGACATAATTAGAAGATAAGAGTTGTTCTTTTGGTTCAAATCAAGCATACTAAAATGTTTCTAGAAACAAAAAAAAGTGTTTAGGAACCATAATAGTCCAAATCAAGCATACTAAGATATTAATTATTGAAAAAGCCCAACCCATTTCATAAAATTTGGAAAAAAAAACATAACAAACAATGTTGCGTGCATCGGAGCGCATTATGCGAAATCTGCGCAATATCCTCGTATCATGTAAACGCAACGCATCAGCTGTGGCGATGCACTCTCATCAGTGCATCGGGCGCCTCACGCATTATGTGCGTATTTTAAAACCAAGTACCTAAATTTACATATGTTTAGTCCCTGCTATTTTTTTTTTTTAATTTTATAGGACGATGAAATTACAATACTGGATGTTAGAAAGTTCAAGGTCATTCATAAGCGCAAATTCAATTATGAGGTGAAAATTGCATTCAAACAATTCGCTCTAATGATCTTATATGATCTTACAATTCTGTAATATTTGTCTTTTGCACTCTTGCCCACTTTGTAAATTGGTTGAATGGAATGATGAAATAGTTAACAACCACACTTGAGTATTTTTTATGTGGTGCAAATTGTCAAGAACTCCAATAATCCAATGCTTTTATTTTTTTGTAATTTTGTGATTTTGTTTTAGCACACGCGTTAGTGATATGTTTTGATAGCTTCAATGGTTTGTTTGTCAGGTAAATGAGATTGCATGGAACATGACCGGAGATATGTTCTTCTTGACTACGGGAAACGGTGAGAATACATGGTTTTTGAGTAATCATACTTTTTAAGCTTTATTTAGAAAAGAGTAAAATGCCATTTTCGTCCCTGAGGTTTGGTTAGTTTTGCGACTTTCGTCCAAAGGTTTGTTTTTCCGCATCTGGATCCAAAAGGTTTGAAATCTTGCCATTTTCATCCGGATCGTTAACTCCATCCATTTTTCTCTGTTAAGTCAGGGATATTTTCGTCTTTTATGTTAACTTGAAGGGTAATTCGGTCTTTTTCACTTTATATACAAGTATTTAGCATAATGTATAAGCGAGTCCTTAATTGAAAAAGACCGAATTGCTTTTTAAGTTAACAAAAAAGACGAAATTACCCATGACTTAACGAGAAAAACATGGATGGAGTTAATGAGTCGGATGAAAATGGCAAGATTTCAAACCTTTTGGATCCAGAGATGCGGAAAAACAAACCTTTGGACGAAAGGCGCAAAATTGACCAAACCTCAGGGACGAAAATGGCATTTTACTCTAAAAAATATAATATTAGACCTCAAAATATAGTAGGAAAAAAGTACTACTTTTGTATTCAATAGATAGATGACCTTAATGGAAGAAGTTGAATTAATGGATGACGTATCGCGTATGCATACGTAATTCATCATGTCATTATTAATTTATTTATTGATGTATTTCTTCAGGTACCGTTGAAGTACTTGCGTATCCGTCTCTTAAAGCAGTTGATACCTTGACAGCTCATACTGCTGGTTGTTATTGCATTGCAATTGACCCCTTAGGAAGGTATGTTCAAATCACCTCACTGTTTTCATCAAACTTTATATGTGGTTTTCAGCATTAAAATTGCAACATATTTTGAAGTAAATTGCAATTTACGTCCTTTAAGTTTGAGCGTAAATGCAGGCGCTGTCCTTTAACTAACGAAATTACACTAGATGTTCTTTATTTTATTATTTCTCATCAGGTGGTGTCCTTTTGCCCTAACTTGGTTAATTTTTTTTGTTATCTCTTAACATGTGCCACTCACAAGTAATTTTGTTAGTTAAAGGACAACGCCTAAAATTTGATTTAAACTTAAAGAACGTTAAATGCGCTTTACTCTTGATAATAAGTGAAAATGACCATTATGCCCTCATGCGAGTGACACGTGATAAGAGCTAACAGAAAAAAATTAACTGGGTTAGGGCAAAAGGACCCCGCCTGATGAGAAACAGTAACATAAAGGACATTCAGTGTAATTTCATTAGTTAAAGGACAACACCTGCAATTTGGCTCAAACTTAAAGGACGTAAGTTGCAATTTAGTCACATATTTTGTTTAAACCTTAAATTCTAATGTCATAGATTAGCAACGTACTTTGATTGGTGGTCTGTTTTGGTAATTATACTCAATAACGTCCGGACCTGTTTATCATACAATTTTGAAATGAGCTAATATTGCTTGATGACCCTTTTCTTGCTTATGTGGCACTTCCGCTGATGTAAATTTCCTTATTCCATCTTTTTTGTGTTGTGACAGATATTTTGCTGTTGGAAGTGCTGATTCTTTAGTCAGCCTTTGGGATATTTCAGAAATGTTGTGTGTGCGAACATTCACAAAACTCGAGTGAGTCATTTCATACAATAAGAGTGAAATAATTCGTATATGATGTTAGATATGTATATATAATGTAATGTAATATTATATATTTTTTTCAGATGGCCAGTTAGGACCATAAGCTTTAATCACACGGGCGAATATATTGCTTCTGCTAGTGAAGACTTGTTCATCGACATAGTATGTGTTTCTTGTGTTTAAAGTTCATCAACAATTATTTCGTTTGTTGATACTCTATGATAATTATAACAGCATAATAGTAATGGTAATAAAAAACTTGTAATAATAACATTTATATAAGAGTAAAATGCCATTTTCGTCCCTGAGGTTTCGACTTTTGTCCAAAGGTTTGTTTTTTCACATCTGGATCCAAAAGGTTTGAAATCTTGCCATTCTCATTCGGCTCATTATCTCCATCCATTTTTCTCCGTTAAGTCAGGGGTATTTGCGTTATTTTTGTTAACTTAACGGGCAATTCGGTCTTTTTCACTTTATGTAAAAAGACCAAATACCCCTGAAAAAGACTGAATTGCCCTTTAAGTTAACAAAAAACACGGAAATACCCCTAACTTAACGGAGAAAAATGGATGGAGTTAACAAGCGGATGAATATGGCAAGATTTCAAACCTTTTGGATGAAAGTCACAAAACTGCCCAAACCTCAGGGACGAAAATGACATTTTACTCGTTATATAATTATGTAAAATAATGGCACCTTTGGAATCACAGTCAAATGTACAAACGGGGCGGTCAGTTCACCAAATCCCGTGTCGGGCAGCCATGAACAGCGTGGAATGGAATCCAAAGTTCAATTTGCTTGCATATGCTGGTGATGACAAAAATAAGTATCAGGCTGATGAAGGTAAATAATAATTTTTGATCCATTTACTTATAAAAGGGTTGATTTGGATTATATTTTATTTCTAATTGGTCAAGTTTTAGACAAAAAGGCTTAAAAAATAACGGGAGTTAATATAACTTTTGCGTTCATATTTGACACACTTTATATAAAAAATAAAGGAATAATGGATTTTAATAATTTTAACTATTAGCCGTTGGCCGGTAACGGCCCCAACTTAAAAAATAAATAGTGGTGGTCCCACCTTTTCATATATTGTAAACCAATGGACCTTTACTAAACCGAAAAGGACAAGGGGACAAAAAGAAAACAAGGTTCTGTTAGTAAAGGTCCATTAGTTTACAATATGTGAAAATGTGGGACCACCCGTGGTTATTTTTGAAGTTGGGACCATTGCCGGCCAACGGCTAATAGTTTAGATTATTAAAATCCATTATTCCAAAAATAAAATGAACATTTTATACAGAAAGTATCTCGGAATCCCACCCTTACAGAATTTTTTGTTTGACCCGTTATTCAACCCGCTTGACTCTTTTTGCAGGTGTTTTCCGGATATTTGGCTTTGACAGTGCATAATTTCAGTATTACAACATATGCCGCTACTCGAGGTGTACTTTATCTGTTATTGATGTTACAACGGCTTTTAGTGTCATCTTTTTTCTCAAATTTGTAAACTAATGCTTTTGTTTATTATTTATAATGTTAATTTCTATTTTCATCCTCACACCTGTTTCTTTGCTCTTTCTTTGTGTGCGAGCGCAGAGATAAGAGCCTTTCAGTGATCAACTTTAACCCTTGTTGATATTGGTCTATTGGACGTATATGTATCCATGACAAAAACAAGTGAAGTTTCATCTATTATTATTTGAAAACGTTTGGGCTCGGGTTGACCTACGTAACCTTCTAATGCTTTCTTTCTATATTTAAATTAGATTTTAAAAAATATTATAAAAGTGATGGAACGCCTTAACGAATTTACATCTTGCCAACACGTTTATAACACGTTTAACCTGTTTATAACTCCTTTACAACCTGCTAACCCTATTGACTCGTTCAAATAAATGGGCTACATGGGTCATTTCAGGTCAAGTGTTTCCGGGTTATTGTTAATGTATTTGAAACGTATAAATATATCTGTCATGTGTTCGGGTTCATCAATTCCACTGATCAACCTGATTATCTGTTCTTTCCCTCTGCATCTGTCTGTAAACTTTCTGGTACTTGTAAAGTATCATTAAACAAGAAAAACATCATACAGAAAGACATACTGATACAAAAAACGGGATCCGCCATTTTTTATGGTACCTGCAAGTGTGGCTTCGCGTTTCTTTTCTGGTTATTCGACCCCTAAATAGATGTTCATCTCAGATCTTTCGAAGAAGAAGGTGATTGTTGCATTATGAGTTTTCCATTAATCTGTGGTCTTGAAGGTCCACTGAGATTTAAACCATATGATGTTGAGCGTTTATCAGTTTCGACAGTGAACCCGTAGAGCAGTCGGTTTGATTACCAGTTCAGTTTTTAAAATCACTGAGAAAAAAAAAAAGAAAACAATTATGTATGATGAACATTTTAGCATGATTGCACTTGACGAGGGTCGCAAGAGTCTTGCACTGGTTGCTTTAGAAGCTTCAAGTGACTCATCAGATCCTAGCACTAGTGAAACTAGGGATGAGCAAATGGTACCGGGTACCAGTACCGAACCGGTACAGGTACTGAACTTACCGAACCGGGTACATTTTCGGTACCGACTTTTGACATTTTGGGTACCGATCCGGTACGGTACCGGTTTTTACACTAAAATATCGGTACCGTACCGGGTATATTCGGTACCGGTACCCACTTTTGGGGATTTTCGGTACCGGTACTTTCCGTACTGAACGGGTACCATGCTCATCCCTAAGTGAAATTACAGGTTTGTGCATTATTCCACATTCTGGATAAACAACAGCTGAACCTTGTCCGTCTGTTGATATATCCCCAGAAATTCTATGAGAACTTTGAAAAGTGCATTCAAGCATTTGGGGATATTAAAGCTGTGAATATCATGCTTTTTGAGAAATGTAAAAACTATGAGAAACTTCTGACACAAATTATTAGTTCTCACAAACAAGTGTTGAAAGAAAAAGACCAAATTATTTCGGATCTAAAACATGAAGCCTCAACTCACTCTGCATAGTTCAAATCACTTCTTTCAAATTATCAAACATGTCAAAATGAACTGGAGTCTACCCAAGGAAATTGTCAAAAAATGGATAGAATCATGTAAAAGATTCGAGATTTTGCTATATCAACAAATTAAAAGCAATGTCAAATTTAGTCTAGGGGATTCGAGATTTTGTTAAATCAACAAATTAAAAGCAATGTCAAATTTGGTCTAGGGTATAATCATACATAAGGACCAAGTGATTACACTCCAGAAACTCAAGACAATGATATTGAGTCCAATTCCTCAATTGGAAAGGAGACTATAAACACAAATCATGGTCTTTCTCACAAATTCTTTGATCAACACAACACTAAGTCGTCTAATGAAACATGTGTTGACAAGAATTTCAAACCAATAACCTTTGTGACCTCTAAAGGGAAAATGACACCAATTGCCTGCTGGAGCCTTCCAAAACTTCAAAGTCAAATCAAAGTCTAACTCAAAAAGGGGGTAAGAACACAAAAGGAACATTGTTCTGCATAGTGTGTGAGAAAACAAATCACAACACTGAGTATTGTTACATGGTCTTAGCCTATGAGAAAAGCAAGATACAGAATCTGGAAAACTTTCATGAAAAGCCAGTATTCTATCCATGTAGTGATTCCAGTTACTGTGAGTCTACAGGATCATTTGAGGTCTTTAAAACTATTGAAACTCCTTTTACATTGGCCTTGAACCACAAAAAATTCAATAGACCAGTACAGGTAAATGATGCACCCCTTGCAAATGTCTGGCCAAAACAGAAGAATTCCCATTCTACCCCTAATTTGTACAAGCAATCAGGGGCGGACTTAACTAACAAACATCGGGTTCCCAGGAACCCATTCGGTTTTTAATTTTTAGTGTAAATATATATAACAAACTGAAAAGGAACCCATAAGTATAATATAAAAGGAACCCATAAACAAAGAACTTTGGTTCTCCACTGGTTAAGTCCACGTTATTCTTCCCAAGACACCCGGGTTCGAATCCGTTTGAGGCATTATTAATGATTTTTGTTCCCTTTTTTTTCTGTTTTTATTTTTTTTTTTCTTTTTTGTAAAACCCATTTAGGGTTGCAACAAAACAAGTTAAGAAGCCTAAAACAAAAAAACATGAGCGAACAAGATCCGATCTTTCCCATCTGCACCTCAGCGACGCCTCCACCTTCAGCGAACACCTGCACCTCCGTTCCGTCGACACCGGCCGCCGTCCTCCTCCGCCGACTCTAAACAACATCAGGTATTTCCCATCTCTTTTACATCTGCAAAGGTTTTGATTTTTGATTTAGTTGAGTTGAGAATCTGAGTAGGTTTGCAGTGTTAAACCCAAATTTGAAGTACAAATGAGTTTATTTGGAGCCCTAGTTAGAAATTTGGTGTGTGATTTGCTTTTTGTATGTAGAATTGGAAACGGTGAGCTTTGATTATGGACTAGACATCAATGTGCTTTTAGGTTTATTTGTTCTTTTTGTATTCACAAAACCCATATATATTTAGGGTTACACTATAAAAACGCGTGATTGTATCTGTAACTTGTGGATGATTAGCAAAAGTTGGGTATCATCTCATTAACCTAAAATTGTTTGTATTGAGAATGCATACAACCTGCTTTAGCCATTATGGGTATCATCTCATTAACCTAAAATTATTGTTTCTAGGCAACTTGTGTATACATTATTTCAGATTCTCAGCAAATGGATTCGGTTTTTGATTATTTTTTAGTTGTGCTCAAAAATTACATGAAGTGAACACACCAGTTTGATTCTTCAATGCAACAACATTTGGGTATGGTTTTATGGGTTCTGAAATTATTGAAAAGTAGGGGTCAACACAACAATTTCTTCATCTTGTCATGCTTAGACTATTAGAGGAGATTTAGCTGAGTCATTTGGTTCACTAACTTCCAAAGATGATAGGGAAAAAGTGACTTTAGTGATAAAGCCCGACCCAACTTGACTCAAATTACTTTTGTAAAAGTTTATTAGAAATCACTTTAGAGAAATGTGTTTATTTGGAGAGGAAGATAGATAATAGGATAGATATCTTTAGCGATAAAGCCCGACCCAACCCGAAAATTCTAACCTCGGGTTGAACGAAATTCGAGCACCGAAAAAAGTGAACCCAGTGGAAAAAAATCCTGGATCCGCCACTGCAAGCAATGGAGGTCTGATCAAAGTGCTGAATTAAAAGGGCTCTGACAGAGAACCAAAAAGAACTAATTAGGATGGTACAAAAGTTGTTATTGAGTTAGAGTAGTGGTCAAAGTGACCAATCAAGTTGTGAAGGAACTAAGCCTGCAAGACACAAGGCATGGGTTTCAAAGTTCTATCAATAAAAATCTTTTTCATATCAATAAAAAAGTGTTGTCTTTCTCCATCTTTGTCCAAATGGCCCAAAACTGTTGGTTCTCTCCAGTAGTTTGCCAAAATCCAGCAGATTTACTAAAAATCCAACAATTGAACTATGACCATTACCTCGATTCTATATATATACCTGTTGATGCAACAAATATAAGACCAACGGTGGTAGCTGGACTGGCTAGGCAAAATGGTTGAAGGGTTCAACCTTACCTAACGCAGGTCGTGGGGTCCCCCCACGTTTGCAAGACGTGGAAGGAGGTTTACTAGTTTATAATTGTTCTTTGCTATAGATCCTTCTCTGAAATGCACTCAGATTCGGAAGTGGTAGCAAAGGGAATGTGTGTGTTGGATGTGAAAGGGAGTGACTTGTATGAAACAAGCACTCAATGCGAATGACCAGAGATTAGAGAATCAGGGCTGGTCAGGAGATGTTTTCTGAAGTAAATGAAGTGTCAATTTATAAGAGAAGACATCTCCCGAAGTAGAATGTATTAGACTAGTAACCTTGCTTGCAGTGGAGGGTTTCCCCTTTCGGGGGTTGAAGGCTTTTGACCCCCGGATAATAGCGTGCATTGTGCAGACCTGCTTTGCTTTTGCGGCTGTGGGTTGGTGAAGCGATCTCCGGATGTGACCGGCCACTGTTTGCTTTTCCCATACCACAGCTTTACAACCATTGAACCGTTTAACCATTTGAGCGTTTACATATTTAGTCATTTTATTTAGTCTTTGGGGCTACCCCCGTCATCAGCCCCCCAAGTCAGAGGTTTTTGGGTGATGAGCTCAAAGACTTCTGACTTTTATGTACGTATTTTATTGCCTGAAGGTTTCAAGGGTTCGTTGCTTGAAGGCTTGAAAGGTTGAAGGCAGTTAATGTTTTGAATTTGAATTTTAAATAACTGACAATTGATTTGATTGATGCATGGCAGTTGATAGGGTGGCGGTTTTGCAGAAGTTACTGTTTTGCCATTATTACCCCTATTGTAGGTTTATATTTATTTTAGAGTTAAATGCCATTTTAGTCCCTGTGGTTTGGGCCATTTTGCCAGTTTAGTCCAAAGGTTTCATTTTTAACCTGTGGGTCCAAAAAGGTTTCACAGTTGCCATTTTAGTCCACTGGGTTAACTTCATCCATTTTTTCTGTTAACGAGAAGGCCAATTCGGTCATTTTATATGGCTGAATTGCCCTTTTAGTTAACAAAATTACATACAAAATGACCGAATTGGCCTTCTCGTTAACAGAAAAAATGGATGAATTTAACCAAGTGGACTAAAATGGCAACTGTGAAACATTTTTGGACCCACATGTTAAAAATGAAACCTTTGGACTAAACTGGCAAAATGACACAAACCACAGGGGCTAAAATGGCATTTAACTCTTTATTTTATGTTTGCAATTCTTATCCATTTTCTTCATAATTTTTCCAAGTGTCTCGCCATTTTCTCCCTCTTCTAAGGTTAGTTCCGGTTTCTTTACATCTTGCATTCTTCATTTTCTGTTTTCAAAAATGGGTGCTCGTAAGGACTTAGCAAGATCTTTTTCCCGTTTAACACAAGAGGAGGTAGATTTATTTTGTATGGAATATGGTATTGATAGGAAGTTTAACCCAACTGCCCCTGCTTGTGATGTTCCTGTTGATAAACCGTCTTCTGGTTCGATTGCCCTTTTATTGTAGTCATTTTGAGTTCTCGAACCTTCGTTATCCCTTTTCGTTTTTTGTTTTGAACTTGTTGGAGTATTATCGGGTTTCTTTTGGGCAAGTTCATCCAAAGGGGATGGCTAGGGTTTTTCATTTTGAGGTTTTGTGTCGTGCTCTTGGGTATGATCCTTCCCTTTTACTCTTTCACCGGTTTTTTCGCTTGGCTAAGAATGGCGATTGTTTTACTTTCGAAACATCCAAAGTTGATACCTGCCTTATTTCATCGATGGTTACTACGCTTGGGGCTTGGAAAGATCGCTTTTTCTGGGTTTCCGATGTTATTCTCCCATTTAAAATGGTGTGGAGGAATCCGGATGCCGTTCTCAATGATCCGGAACCTTCCGAGTCTGAATTGAATGCTGTTTTTCTCAAAGCCATCCGGGGGTGCCCTTCGAGGGTTCGTCCCCTTCCTGAACACTTATTGGTTCTTTTAGGGGTTAGTAAAATTTGGGGGAATGTTGATCGGGATCCGGTTCTTATAAGGAGTGGCATGGGTATGCACTTTCCTTTTTTGCCCTCTTTATGTTTTTCTTAACTTATGACTTATATGCTGTTGTTTTTTGCAGTCATGTCTGCTTTGGATTTTATTAAGAGTGACGATACTTCTGATGTTGTTTTTGAGGATGCTCCGTCTGTTCCTGGTGAGAATGTTGTGGTTAGAACTGTTGATCAAAGGTTTGAGGGCTCAGGTTATGTTAGTGCTGCTACTGCCAAGGGTTTTTCTAAGTCTAATGCTCCTAAGTCTTCAACCCGCCGATCTTCTCGTCGGTTGTTGAAGGCTGGTCCTCAATCCACTTCTACTGAACCAGTGGACTTGAGTGATGATATTGAAGTTTCGGAAGATCAAGGTGTTGAAGCAGGTGCTGAGAAGGATAAAGAATTGGTTGTTCATGGTAAAAAGGTTTCAGGCAAGAAGGTTGTTGCCACTCCTGTTCAGGAATCTTCAAGCAGGGACGTTGAAGGGTTGGATCTGGAAGGGATTTATGTGCCTGCTTGGTCGGTGAAGAATGATGATAGCTTCAAAGATGCTGCTGTTTGTGAGGATGCTCTGAGTCACATTGCTCCTCCTTCAGTTCACAAGACCATTGCTGGGATGGATGATGACCTGATGTTGTCCCGTATGATTTTGAGTACTTGCAACCTTTCTGCCATGCTTCCTCAAGGCATTGCCCGTTTTCGTCAAAGAATGCAGGAATATGAAGAATTCTCCAAGAAGAGGGATAAGATGAAATCCTCCATGGTCGTGATGAAAAAGGAGATAGCTGGTTTTACCGAGAAAGAAGCAGCATGGGAAAAGAAGGTTAGTGATTTGAAGAAGATGCATGAGATTGAGATGAGTGATTTGAAAAAGAGCTTCGAGGCTGATAGGTTGAAGCTTAGGGCTGACCGGGAAACTTTGTTTGTTCAGCAACATGCTTTTGGTAAGGAGAAAGAGGGGTTGAAAGCTTCAGTTGCTCGTTCTACCGCTGACAATCAGTGGTTAATTGAGCAAGGTTTCCAACAGGTTGTTACTTACCTTTTACATTCCAAGGAGTTTAATTCTGCCCTTGGTGACGTTTACACTAAGCTTCTCAACCTGGGGAAACACCAAGGCCTCATTGCTGGGTATAAGCTTCATGAATCCGGCCATCCTTTGGAGAAGTCACCTCTGTTCCGTCCCGAAGCTTCTGATGTTTTTAAAGGCTCCGTTGAGCAAATGGAGAAGTTGACCTATCCTTACATCCATCAAGTTTCTGCTTTTTTTGGTAAGCCTCTTGCTGTGTTGCAGGACTTGAAACCGGAGGGTCTAAATGAAAAGGTTTGTGCTGAAATCTTGGGTTCTCTTTCAAGGAAGAGATCCTACTCGGGGGATAGTGATGATACCCCTTCCGGTCAGCTGGATGTTCCCAAGGATGCAAGTTTGGAGGCTTCAGCGGTTGGTGGTGATGGAGGTTTGAAGACTAAAAAACTGAAGAAGACCAAGAAGGCCAAGGGCGAGGGTTCTGGAGTTTCTAAGCCTGTTGATGCTTAATTCGTAGCTTTCTTAGCACTGAAAACAATTTATGTTTTGTAATGTTAACCTAAACAATATTAGGTTTTTAGGAACCCTTAAGGTTCCTGTTGGTTGTGTTTTAAGGCCTTTGTGGCTGCTGGAACAGTAGTTTAAGCTTGCAAGTTATTTGGACTTGCTCTAACTTATGTTTGAAAGTCTTTTGGGGCTTTCTTTTATATGATGTTATGTTTTAACTATTTTCCTTGTATTATGGTTTTATGCTTGTGCCTTTTTGGACAAGGCAGTTTATTTGGCTTTTAACCTTCCAAGCCTTTTGGCTGTCTGTTAATAGGTTGAAGCCTTTAAGGTTTCGAGATATTGCCCGGGTGGCTTGAAGCCTTGAGGGCTTCTTAGTTTTACGTTATGACTTGGTTTGTATCTTTGTGATTCTTGTCTGAGTGATTTTGTTATTTTAGATTTGCCTTGTTCTTTTGTAACTTTGTCTTTGTCGGCTTTGTGCTGCCCTTATGTTTTTTTATACCTAAAAGGGTTCAGTGCTGCAGACACTTAGCCTTGGCATTTTTAACAAGAAGAGATAGCACCTATCCTTTTTATTATTTCTTTTGGTTTTTTAGCCTCTTTGTGGACTATATTTTTAAGGCTTAGGGAACATTTGGTGTAGGCTGCTTATACCCGTCTATGAGACAATTTTATTTTTTCTTAACAAGTCTCATGGAGTTTTATTGATTTAGGAACTCACCCCTTATATAGGCTCATTCAACCCTTGAACCTATTGAGCGATGTGGCCTGGGAGCTCATCCCCTTACATGGCCCTTGCCATGGAGTTTTTTGCTAGGTTCTCAACCTGATTTTGGGATAGAAAGACAAGTTTGATAAAAACAACTTCATTCATTAAAGCAATACTTGCTTTTTACAAAAGGTATTCATAATCCTGCTTGAAATACATTTTTGATACAAACCAGACTTTCCCGTTTAAACATGGAACCTTTTCAGGGTTTTGCCGTTCCAATGCCTTGGAAGCTTTTTGCCTTCTGAATCAGCCAGCTTGTAAGATCCACCTTTGTGTGCTTCAAGGATGGTGTATGGGCCTTCCCATTTTGGGCCAAGCTTTCCTTGGTTTTCTTTTTTGCTGGCTTCGTTGTTTCTGAGGACCAGGTCCCCTGGCTTGAAACGTTCGTTCTTGACTTTTTTGTTGTAGTAAGCTTCCATCTGTTGTTTGTATTTGGCCTCTTGAATTGCGGCTTGATCTCTTGCTTCCTCTAGGAGTTGTAAATTCAACATGGTCTCTTTTTGGTTTGTTTCGGGATCCATGTTGACAATTCTTTGGGTTACAACTCCTATCTCGGCAGGGATCACAGCTTCGGATCCAAATACCAAGCTGTACGGTGTTTTCTTATGGCTTGTTTTTTCGGTTGTTCTAATTGCCCATAGGACACTAGGCAATTCTTCAAGCCAATTGCTTTCATATCTTCCCAATCTTGTCTTGATGCCTTCTACTATGCTTCTATTTGTTCTTTCAACCTGACCGTTTGATTGCGGATAAGCCACTGAGCTAAAAACCTGATTGATTTTGTATTCCTTGCACCAAATGCTGAAAGGCTTCTCAGCAAATTGCCTTCCGTTGTCGGTGACAAGTACTCCCGGCATTTCCATAACGGCAAATGATGTTCTCCCAGACAAAGTCGATGACTTGCTTTCCTGTGATCTTAGCAAGTGGTTTGACCTCGGGCCACTTAGTGAAGTAATCTACTGCCACCAGTAAGAATTTTACCCCTCCTTTGCTAGGGGGAAATGGACCAACAATGTCCATTCCCCATTTATGGAATAGCCATGCTGAGGTTATCGGGACTAAGTCGTGCTTGGGACTTTTTGGGATCGGTGCATGGATCTGGCAAGCATCACATTTCTTCAATTCTTCGGCTGTATCACGATGCATTGAAGGCCAGAAATATCCAAGGTTCATGAGCTTTGCAACTACCGACCTAGCTCCAAAGTGAGCTCCGCATACACCTTCATGAATTTCCTTGATCAAATACTTACTTTGCTCAGGACCGACACATCTTAGCAAGGGAGCAAGGTAACCCTTTTTGTAAAGGGTTTCTCCTTGTAGTATGTATTGCCTTGCCTTGATTTCAACCCTTTTGGCTTCCACTTGATCATTGGGTAATTCACCATTTTTGAGGAACTTTCTTATGAGAGTCATCCAGTTTGGATCTTCTTCGGTAACCACGTCTTGAACCTCCAATTCATTAATGGATGGGGCCTTCAACACTTCTACCAGTACCTTCTTGGTGAGGTGGGCAAAAGTGAGAGATGCAAGCTTACTTAGGGCATCGGCCTTTTTGTTTTGAGACCTGGGGATCTGTTTGATGTTACACGTTTGGAAGGTACTCATCAGTTCCTTGGATTTTTCTCTGTATTTTTTCATGTTGGGCTCTTTAGCTATGTAGCTGTCATTCACTTGGCTTGAGACCAGCAACGAATCCGTGAACACTTCAAGCTTTTCAACCTTCATTTCTTTGGCCAGTCTAAGGCCGGCTATTAATGCTTCGTATTCAGCCTCGTTATTGGTGGTCTGAAAATCAAAACGGAGAGCATATGTGAATTCCAAACCTTTTGGGTTGATCAAAATTAACCCAGCCCCTGACCCTTCAACGCTTGAAGCCCCGTCGGTAAAAAGCTTCCAGGCTTCAGGGTTGGAAGGTTCAGTGGTGGTGGTGTTTACTTCAGTGGCTGTTTGGTTTGGGATTTCCACAATGAAATCAGCCAAGACTTGGGCCTTGATAGCTTTTCTTGGGACATAGGTGATGTTATGTTCACCCAGTTCTATGGCCCATTTGGCTAATCGCCCTGAGTTTTCAGGTTTTTCAAGCACACTCTTAATAGGTTGGTCCGTGACCACTTGCATGGGGTGTGCTTGGAAATACCTTCGAAGCCTTCTAGCTGTTTGAACTAGGGCTAGGGAAAGTTTTTCAAGGGGATGGTATTTTGTTTCAGCTAATTTTAAGGTTTTGCTGAAAAAATAAACGGGTACCTGGGCCTTGTCTCGCTCAATGGTGAGGACTGCACTGATGGCCTCGTCCGTGATTGAGAGGTACACCGATATTAACTCCCCGGTTTTTGGTGCTGCAATGTCTGGTAGGGAAGCTAGATGTTGCTTCATCTGGTTGAAAGCTTTTTCAGCTTCTTCAGTCCATTTGAAATCCTTCTTATCTGAGCAGTTCTTGAGCGTTTTGTAGAAGGGCAGAGATCTTTCGGCCAATTTTGAGGTAAAACGCTTCAAGGCTGCAAGCTTCCCGTTCAAGCTTTCAACCTCCTTCTTGGTCTTTGGTGGCTTGGTTTCAAGGACTGCTTTCACCTTGTTTGGGTTAGCTTTGATACTTTGCTTTCCAACAATGTGACCCAAGAATTTTCCTTCCTCAAATCCAAACGAACATTTTTCAGGATTGAGCTTCATGTTGACTTTTCTGAGGTTCTTGAAAGTTTCTTGGATGTCATCGAGCATTTGATACTCCGTCTTGCTTTTGATCACCAAGTCGTCGACATATGCCACCATGTTTTTACCGATTTGGCCTGCAAAGGCTTTGTCAACGAGTCGTTGGTAGGTTGCTCCTGCATTTTTGAGACCAAAAGGCATCTTTTGATAACAAAAGATCCCTCTGTCCGTGTGGAAGACTGTTTTTTCCTCATCCTCTTCCTTCATGAGGATTTGGTGATAACCTTTGTATGCATCTAGAAAGCATTTGAACGAGTATCCGGTGAGGGAGTCAACTTTGAGATCAATTTCTGGTAGTGGATAGCAATCCTTAGGACAAGCTTTGTTAAGATCCTTAAAGTCTATGCACATCCTCCAAGAATTGTCTGGTTTCTTGACCATAACAGGGTTTGCAACCCATGACTGGTACTTGACTTCTCGGAGAATACCGGCCGACACAAGCTTTTCAACCTCTTGGCAGGCTGCCAGACTTCTCTCAGGTGCCAAGCTTCTTTTCTTTTGGACCACAGGCTTGACATCCGGTGGTATTCTCAACTCATGCTCGGCAATGTCCCGGGGGATCCCGGTCATATCTTCTGGACACCAAGCGAATACATCGCTGTAGTGTGTTAGCAATTTTTTAAGGTATGAAAGGGTTTCTTGAGAAAGGTCTGGGTTGACCCTTATTCTTTGTTCAGGGTACTTAGGGTTTATGACCAACCTTTGCCTATCTTCTTCACTGTTTGAACTTTCACCTTCAACCATGTAGGCTTCCTGAGAGGGTTGAAGGGTTGCTATGCCCCTCTCGGTAGGGAATTTGACTGTGCCGTGGCCAACAGACACGACCATGTAAAATGCACACTGTCCTGGTCTTCCAATGATCACACCATAGCTTGAGGGGATGTTGATAACCACAAAGGTTAGTGGTTGGGTCCTTTCTTTCAAACCATCGCTGAAACGAACATTAAGTGTCAGTTGCCCTAAAGGCTTGAGAGGTATGTCAGCTATACCTTTTATGGAGGTTCCAGAGGGTTGAAGCCTTGAGCGTTCTTCATTACTCAAACGGTTGAAGAATTTCTCGAACATGATTTCCGTGGCAGCCCCAGTGTCTATGTATGCCCTGCGTGTTTGCAACGTTCCCACGGTAGCTTCTACCACAAGAGGGCTAGAGAGAGGGTCTTTCTCCGTCGGGGGGAAACAGACACACTGAAGCTCCCAAGCTTCCAACCTCTGCCTCTTATGAGGAACCCTTCCGTCAAAATCCACCATATTGACTTCCTTACCTTTTCCTTCAGCCATTTTGTCCCGGACTCCCTTTACCAGATGAGCAAGTTCTCCGGACTTAACTGCTTCTTCAATTCTTTTCTTGAGTTGGAAGCAATCATTGGTGTGGTGACCCTTTTCTTCATGAAACTCACAGTATTGTGTGGAGTTCTCATTTTTTCTGCTTTTGGGGAGAGGCCTAGGAGGTCGAAAGTTTTGCTTAACCTCTTCCGTTGCAAGGATCTCTTGAGGGGTCTTTGTGAGAGGAGTGAAACTTATGCCTCTCTCTCTCTGTTCGAAGGGTTCCGACCTTCAGACCTTCGAAGGTCTGAACCCTTTGACCGCCTGTCAAAGGAGTTAAAGTTTCCCCTTTTTCTAGCCGGGCTATTGCTTCGCCAGCCGGATCCCCTTTTTCTTTGCTCTTTGATGTCTACCGCCTCCTCTCCCCGAATGTGGGCTTTAGCCCTTTCGAGAGCTTCTTCTAAGGTCTTAGGCAAGGACTTGTTGAAATCTCTTGTGAGATATTTAGAGGTGATGGCGTTCATGAAACCGGCCACTCTCATTTTCTCATCCGCCCCTACATAAGTCAGACCTTCCTTCTTGTATCGCTCAATGAATGCACGTAGACTTTCGTCATCACGCTGTTTTATCTGGAAGATTACTGTTGCGTCTTTAACATATCGTCTTTGTTGAGAGAAATTGGCCAAAAAACCCTTGCTAAGGTCGTCAAAGCTTCGAACGCTTTGAGCAGGTAGGTCATTGAACCAAATTCTAGCGGATCCAACAAGAGTTTGCATGAACATTAGGCAACACTCAGTGTTTGACCATTTCTCTATCCTTGCTGCACCGGTGAAGATTTGAAGATGATCTTCAGGGTCTTCAGTTCCATCATACGTCCTGATGTGGGATGGCATCTTGATCTTTGCTTGGAAATCATAATCGGCTATCTGCCTTGAAAAGCATGAAAGGTTACTTGGCTTATATGGTTTAGCCAAGTCCTCTTCAGCCCTTGCATCCATATTATTGCCGTTGCCGTTATTTCCCTGGGAGGCTAGCACCTGGTTGATGAAGTGTTGCCAGGGAAGTTGGCCATCATCTGGGTCATCATGTGCGGCATAAGGTTTAAGCCTTGAAGGCTTCCGGGTACAGCTGAGCAGCCTACTCCAAGGGGAGTGCTCATAACAGCACTTCGTGCCAAAGGGAGCACGGACAAAGCTTGCTCCCATGTGGTTGCTGTGGATGCTGGAAAGCTTGTTGCTGGGGATTGTAGGAGCTGGTCAAGAGTTAGCTCATGTCCCAAAGGAGCACCACTAGTAATTGGTTGGGAAGAGAAGATAGGATGTACCGTAGGATTTGTCATAGTGGACAGATACGGGTGAGGGTTAGGAGCACTGCTGGGACCAGCCTCATTTCTAGTTGTCAAAGGAAGGGAAGGTGGCCCAGGAGACAACGTTGGTTCAGGCTCATCATAATCTAAACGGATCCTCACTCCTTTTTCTCTTTCTTTGCTCACATATTGGTTGAGAAGGGACCTCAACTCGAGGAAATTGTTGGCAACCCCTTCAGGGGTAAGTTCAACACGTGCCGGGGTGTCAGAGACACCGACATTGGGTGAAGGAACTCCGGATCTGGACGAAGTTGGTGTGTTGAAGGTGAGGAACTCGGGTGTGCTCCCCGGAGTTGAAAAAGAAGTTGGTATAGCCACATGAGCTTGGCTACTACCCGGAGTAGAAGTGTTTGGGATCTGGTTTACTTCTCCCGGGGATCCACTTTCAGACATGGTGGTTTTACGTGAAAGGAGCTACACTACTAGGTCTTTTTTGAGAAGAAATAGCGGCGTAGCCCCACGGTGGGCGCCAACTTGTTGATGCAACAAATATAAGACCAACGGTGGTAGCTGGACTAGCTAGGCAAAATGGTTGAAGGGTTCAACCTTACCTAACGCAGGTCGTGGGGTCCCCCCACGTTTGCAAGACGTGGAAGGAGGTTTACTAGTTTATAATTGTTCTTTGCTATAGATCCTTCTCTGAAATGCACTCAGATTCGGAAGTGGTAGCAAAGGGAATGTGTGTGTTGGATGTGAAAGGGAGTGACTTGTATGAAACAAGCACTCAATGCGAATGACCAGAGATTAGAGAATCAGGGCTGGTCAGGAGATGTTTTCTGAAGTAAATGAAGTGTCAATTTATAAGAGAAGACATCTCCCGAAGTAGAATGTATTAGACTAGTAACCTTGCTTGCAGTGGAGGGTTTCCCCTTTCGGGGGTTGAAGGCTTTTGACCCCCGGATAATAGCGTGCATTGTGCAGACCTGCTTTGCTTTTGCGGCTGTGGGTTGGTGAAGCGATCTCCGGATGTGACCGACCACTGTTTGCTTTTCCCATACCACAGCTTTACAACCATTGAACCGTTTAACCATTTGAGCGTTTACATATTTAGTCATTTTATTTAGTCTTTGGGGCTACCCCCGTCATCAATACCCACACAATAATACAGGTCAAGACCACCACTCTCACAGGCACTTTCAGTTCAATTGAAAATCTCATCTTTCAATTTCTATCATGTGTGAATATAACCCTCATTTCATTGATCATGTCCAATCTAGCTTTTCGCCCATCTCACAATTTTTTTCCATATTTAACCAAAGAAAAGGGTCACCCTCAATATCACAAATATATCGATCTGATTAAGAAGTCTCCATTCCATCATGCACTCATGATGAATCCATCCATCTATGAAACCCCCTTGAGTGAGTTCAAGTTTACAACCAACAAGAAAGGAGAATTCTATTGTGGGTATAGTTGGAAGAAAATCTATTGTTGTGACTCCTGAAATCCTATCCTATCCATCAAGCTCCAATTGAATGATACTACTCGAGTTGAAAAATTTTCTAAATCAGTAATGGATGTGGAGAGTTCGTTGAAGAAGGATACTTTGGAATTTGGATCAACAAACTATGACACATATGATAAGAAGGACTACTCTGCTGGTCTCAAGTTCTTATGCGACACTTTAATGCAGTGCCTTTTAGGTAAATAAGGTACATGGAACGAAGTTCCACAGTCTACAAAATACATTGCCTATTCTATTTTGTTGACTTGTCCAAAATTCAGACTTTCAAAACAAATTTTTAAAGACTTATGTTCTAATGTTAATTCATCAACAAAGTTTTTGATGTACCCCAGACTCATTATGGTATTCTTACAATAAGAATTGTCTGATGAAGTCCATCAAAAGGGTGAAGTTCTTCCCATTAAATCTGTCTGCTCAAACTTTTACAAGAATGGGAAAACCTAAAAATAAAGTCGATTTTTTAAAAAGAGACTGAGCCAGTACAAAATAAAAATTATGTGCAGCCAGTAGTTAGTGCATCACACTCTACTGAGCCCACTGCTCTTGCTGAACAAAGGGAACAACCCACCTCTGAGGAACCCACAACAAAAACTACCAACACGAGACAGAATTCTATCCCAAGAAAGTCTTCCACACCCTTAAAATTTAGAAAATCCTCTGCCACTTCCTCTAAAATATACTCAGGAAGATGAGGTCCCTGAGAACCTTGTTGAACCACAAAATCAGTAGTTTGAAACTGATGTTACTTCTTCACATCAGGTTTCAGAACCTCAAACCAGCCAAACTCCTCAGAGGTTCTCTCCAAAGAGCCATGTTGTCAACCAAGAAAATTATTCACCTATCAGCAGTTTTAGTGAATCACTCATGAAGGAATACCTTTGTACCATAAGATGGGCACATCTCAACCACAAGATACTGAGTGCAGCCACAAACACATGCTCAAGTACATAAGGATCATACGGCTAACCCACATGAGGAAGAGGTACATCCTACTCAGGTCGATCCTGTTGTAGTGATTGCAGAGGTGGCTGCTACTATTCTTGTTGAACCCACTGGTACAAATGAAGACAATAGAAACATACTTAGACCACCCTGCAGGCAACAACAACTGATCTTCTTCATGCCTCTAAGATGTTAGAAGAAGAAAGTGTTGGAGGTCCCCGGTACCAAGAACACGGGGCATGAGAAGGTGTCATTGTGCCTGAAAAGACACAAACGGAAAAACTGGCCTCCTCACAGGTGGGGAAGCAACGGAATCCATTATTGGATGATGCCCAAAAACAACACTTTGAGGAATTATCGAAACAGTTGGGTGCTGCGGTCTCTAAACTCAAGGAGTTTGTCCCCAAAAAGCCCCAATCTAAAGTCCAACTTAAACCATAACACGGAAAAACTGGCCTCCTCACAAAAGGAGCTTCAATCCATAAACACTTTGCTCACATCACAAAAACCACCAGCCACAGAAAGCCAAACCTTCAAGAAAATTCTTGGACTTATGTTCCAATTATATCTTGCAAGTTTTGACACAAAGATCTTTGGCTCAACTTCTCCTAGACCTTGGTTGAGTCATCAGCTTAAAAGGCAAGATGATGATAGTGTTGATGCCAAAAGGGGGAAGAAAGTGGAAAAGCCCAATATGATTAATGATGATGGGGGTAGCCCAAGACCAAATAAAGTGACTTAAGTATATGAATGCTCAAAAGGTTAAAGGGTTCAAGGGTTGAAAACCCGGGAGCCAAGATAAAGCAACGCGTGAACATTAATCGGTCATATCTCTGATTACCCCAACAACTCTCCTAGCCGCAAAAGTAAGACAAGTGCACAGAATGCAGTCTTTTACCCGCAGGTCAAAAGGCTTCAACCCCTAAAAGGGTAAGTCCCCCACTGCAAGCATATTCACTAGTCAATGGTTTCCTCTTTGAGCGATAACCTTCCCTATAAATGTGACACTTCATTTAGTGCTCAGGACATTCTGGATCAGCTCTGATTCTACGTGAATCTCTGGTCATTGTTCTTAAGTACTTGTTCTATGCAAGTCATTCTTGATCACATTCAATACACACATTCTTATTTCTCCCACATCCGAGACTGAACACATTTCAGTGGAGGATCCCGAGCAAACAACAAAATCAAACTAGTGAACCTCTCTCCACGTCTTGCAAACGTGGGGGGACCCCATGGCCTGCGTTAGGCAAAACTAAACCCTTCAACCCTTTTGCCTAACCAGCCTCGCTACTTACACTGGTCTAGTATTTGTTGCATCAACAAGTTGGCGCCCACCGTGAGGCTACGCGACTAATTTTCTTCAAAAGACCTAGTAGTGTAGCTCCATTCTCTTGAAACTACCATGTCGGAAAGTGAATCTCCAGGAGAGGTAAATCAAGTCCCAAATACCTCTACCCCAAGCACTAGCCAAGCTCATGTGGCTATACCAACGTCCCTCTCACCGGGGAGCACTCCCACTGGAGCCTCGTACCCCGAGTTTCTCACTTTCCAAACACCAACTCCGTCCAGATCAGGGGTTCCATCCCCTAACGACGGTGTCTCCAGCACTCCCTCACGTGTTGACCTCACTCCTGAAGGGGTCGCCAACAATTTCCTAGAGTTGAGGTCCCTCCTCAACCAATATGTGAGTAGGGAGAGAGACAAGGGAGTGAGGATTCGTTTGGATTATGATGAGCCAGAACCGTCACTATCTCCTGGACCCCCTATTCCCCCGTTTGCAAACTTTCAACCTTCTGCATCTAGGGATGAGGCTGGTCCCAGCAATCCTCCTCCAAATCCTAACCCATACCTGTACACGAGGCCCAATCCGACAACATTTCCTCTTTTTTCTTCCAAACTAGCTATAGCCGGTGCTCCACTAGGGCACGAGCTAACTTTGGACCAGCTCCTACAATCTCCAGTAGCAAGCCTTCCACCCTCGTCAACAACTACATGGGAACAAGCTTTGTCTGTGCTTCCCTTGGCACGGAGTGCCATTATGAGCACTCCCATGGGGGTAAACTGCCCAGCTGCACCTGGAAGCCTTCAAGGCTTCAACCTTATGGCCCAGATGATGGCGAGCTTCCCGTGGCAACATTTTATCAATCAAGTATTGGCCACCCAAGGGAACAACAATAATAGCAACAACACAGGTGCAAGAGTGGAAGAAGATTTGGCCAAGCCTTACAAGCCAAGTAATCTCTCGTGCTTCTCACAACAAATAGCTGATTATGATTTTCAAACGAAGATCAAGATGCCATCCCATATCAAGACATATGTTGGGACTGAGGATCCTGAAGACCACCTTCAGATCTTCACTGGTGCCACCAGAATCGAGAAATGGTCAAATGTTGAATGCTGCCTCATGTTTATGCAAACTCTCGTTGGATCAACCTGGATATGGTTCAACGATTTACCCGCCAGAAGCGTTCGAAGCTTCGACGATCTGAGCAAAGGGTTTTTGGCCAATTTCTCACAGCAAAGGCGGTACGTAAAAGATGCTACAGTAATCTTTCAGATAAAACAAAGGGATGACGAGAGCCTTCGAGATTTCATAGAAAGGTACAAGAAGGAAGGTCTCACATATGTAGGGGCAGACGAAAAGATGAGAGTGGCCGGTTTTATGAATGCCATTACCTCCAAATATCTTACGAGAGATTTCAACAAATCCCTGCCCAAGACCTTGGAAGAAGCTCTCGAAAGGGCTGAAGCCCACATCAGAGGAGAGGAGGCCGTAGATATTAAGAGCAAAGAAAAAGGGGATCAAGCTGGCGAGGCAACAACCCAGCTAGAAAAAGGGGAAGCTTCCATCCCTATGATAGACGCCAAAAAGGTTCAGAGCAGCGAAGGCCTGAAGGCCGGAACCCCTCTAGCATGGAAAAGGGCATAAGCTTCACACCCCTCTCCAAGACCCCTCAAGAGATTCTTGCTACAGAGGAAGTGAAACAAAGTTTCCGACCTTCAAGATCTCTCCCCAAAAGCAAAAGGAATGAGAATTCCACCCAATTCTGTGAATTTCATGAAGAAAAGGGCCACCATACTAACGATTGCTTTCAACTGAAAAAGAGGATTGAAGAGGCCGTCAAATCCGGGGAACTTGCTCACTTAGTAAAGGGGGTAAGGGACAAGATGGCCGAAGGAAAGAGCAAGGAAGTTAACATGGTGGATTTTGATAGAAAGGTTCCTCATAAACGACAGAGGTTGGAAGCTTGGGAGCTTCAGTGTGTTTGTTTCCCTCCAACAGAAAAGAACCCACTTTCAAACCCCCTTGTAGTTGAAGCAACTGTGGGTACACTACAAACAAACAAAGCATACATAGATACTGGTGCAGCCACCGAAATCATGTTTGAAAAGTTCTTCAACCGTTTAAGCAATGAGGAACGTTCCAAGCTTCAACCCTCAGGAACCTCCATAAAAGGTATTGTAGACATACCCCTCAAGCCTTTAGGGCAACTAACCCTTGATGTGCGTTTCAGCGAAGGCAAGAAGGAAAGACTTCAACCTCTCACTTTTGTGGTCATCAATATACCTTCAAACTATGACGTGATCATAGGAAGGCCGGGGCAGTGTGCATTCTACATGGCTGTTTCTGTTGGTCATGGCACTGTCAAGTTTCCTACCGAGAGGGGGATTGCAACCCTTCAACCTACTCAAGAGGCCTACATGGTTGAAGGAGAAAGTTCCAAGAGTGAAGAAGACAAGCAAAGGCTGATCATAAACCCTAAGTATCCTGAACAAAGGATAAGGGTAAATCCAAGCCTTTCACAAGAAACTCTCTTATATCTCGAAAAGCTGTTGGTACACTCTAGTGATATCTTTGCTTGGTGCCCGGAAGATATGACGGGTATCCCTCGAAGCATTGCTGAACACGAGTTGAAAATACCACCCGATGTCAAGCCTGTTGTCCAAAAGAAGCGGAGTCTAGCACCCGAAAGAAGCTTGGCTGCATGCCAAGAGGTTGAAAAGCTCGTGTCAGCCGGCATTCTCCGGGAAGTCAAGTATCAATCCTGGGTTGCAAACCCAGTCATGGTTTGAAAGCCCGATAACTCTTGGAGAATATGCATAGACTTCAAGGACTTGAACAAGGCTTGTCCTAAGGATTGTTACCCGTTGCCAGAAATTGATCTCAAGGTTGACTCCCTCACCTGTTACCCTTTCAAGTGTTTTCTAGATGCTTACAAGGGTTACCACCAACTTCTCATGAAGGAAGAAGATGAAGAGAAAACTGCCTTTCACACGGATAAAGGAATCTTTTGCTACCAGAAGATGCCCTTTGGTCTCAAAAACGCGGGTGCAACCTACCAACGCCTAGTTGACAAGGCTTTTGCTAGCCAAATTGGCAGAAATATGGAAGCATATGTTGATGATTTGGTAATCAAAAGCAAAACGGAATACCAAATGCTTGATCCAAGAAACCTTCAAGAACCTAAGGAAGGTCAACATGAAGCTTAACCCCGAAAAATGTTCGTTTGGGTTCGAAGAAGGAAAGTTTCTGGGACACATTGTGGGAAAACAAAGTATAAAAGCCAATCCAAACAAGGTGAAAGCTGTTCTTGAAACCAAGCCACCACGAAGCAAAAAAGAGGTAGAAAGCTTAAATGGGAAGCTTGCAGCCCTGAAGCGTTTTACCTCAAAATTGCCTGAAAGGTCTTTACCTTTCTTCAAAATGCTCAAGTGGTGCTCTGACAAGAGGGACTTCAAATGGACCGATGAGGCTGAAGAAGCCTTCAACCAGATGAAGCGACACCTAGCTTCACTACCTGACATTGCAGCCCCGGAAATGGGAGAATTGATCTCGGTATACCTTTCAGTTGCTGAAGAAGCAATAAGTGTGGTCCTCACCATTGAACGGGAAAAAGTTCAGGTACCCGTTTATTTCTTCAGCAAAACTCTAAAATTGGCAGAAATCAAGTATCCTCCACTGGAAAAACTTGCTCTAGCCCTAGTCCAAACGGCTAGAAGGCTTCGAAGTTATTTCCAAGCACACCCCATACAAGTGGTCACCGACCAACCAATAAAAAGTGTGCTTGAAAACCGGAGAATTCAGGGTGATTAGCCAAGTGGGCTGTGGAACTCGATGAGCACAACATCACCTATGTTCCAATAAAAGCCATCACAGCCCAAGTCTTGGCTGATTTCATTGTAGAAGTCCCAAAACAAACAATCACTGAAGTAAACACAACTGCCACTGAACCCTCAGACCTTGAAGCCTAGAAGCTTTTTACCGACGGGGCTTCAAGCGTTGAAGGGTCAGGGGCTGGGCTCATTTTGATCAACCCGAAAGGGTTGGAATTCACGTATGCTCTTCGATTTGATTTTCAGACTACCAACAACGAAGCTGAATACGAAGCACTGATAGCTGGCTTAAGGTTGGCTAAGGAGATGAAGATTCAAAAGCTTGAAGTCTTTACGGACTCGTTGTTGGTGTCAAACCAAGTGAATGACAGTTATGTTGCAAAGGAACCTAACATGAAGAGGTACAAGGAAAAATCCAAAGAGTTGGTGAACACATTCCAAACGTGTACCATCAAGAAAATCCCCAGGTCTCAAAACAAGAAAGCCGATGCCTTGAGTAAACTCGTTTCCCTCACTTTTGCCCACCTCACTAAAAAGGTGTTGGTAGAAGTGTTGAAAACTCCATCAATTGAAGAATTGGAAGTTCAAGACGTAATCACCGAAGAAGGTCCCAATTGGATGACTCCAATTAAAAAATTCCTTAAAAATGGTGAATTACCTGCTGATCAAACAGAGGCTGAAAGGGTTAAAATCAAGTCTAGACAGTATGTGTTGCAAGGTGAAATCCTCTACAAAAAGGGTTACCTTGCACCCTTGCTGAGAAGTGTTGGTCCCGAACAAAGCCAGTATTGGTCAAAGAGGTTCATGAAGGGATATGCGGAGCCCATTTTGGAGCAAAAACGGTGGTTGCTAAACTAATGAACCTTGGGTATTTTTGGCCCTCAAAGCACCGAGATACCGCTGAACAACTGAGAAAATGTGATTCTTGTCAAATCCATGCACCGGTACCAAGGAGCCCCAAGCATGATCTTGTCCCAATATCCTCAGCATGGCCATTTCATAAATGGGGAATGGACATTGTCGGCCCATTCCCACCAGTAAAAGGGGGAGTGAAGTTCTTATTAGTTGCCATAGACTACTTCACTAAGTGGCCGGAGGTTAAACCACTTGCAAAAATTATGGGCAAACAGGTCATTGACTTCGTTTGGGAAAACATCATTTGTCGCTATGGATTGCCGGGGGTGCTTCTCACCGACAATGGAAAACAATTCGCTGAGAAGCCTTTTAGAGTTTGGTGCAAAGAGTTCAGAATAACTCAGGTTTTTAGCTCAATGGCATATGCACAATCAAACGGTCACGTTGAAAGGATGAACCGAAGTATAGTTGAAGGAATCAAAGCCAGATTGGGAAGACATGAAAGCAATTGGCTTGAAGAGTTGCCAAGTGTTCTATGGGCCATAAGAACAACCGAAAAAACAAGCCACAAAAGAACACCTTACAGCTTGGTGTTTGGATCTGAAGCCGTGATTTCAGCTGAAGTAGGAGTTGTAACTCAAAGAACGATCAACATGGATCCCGAAGCAAACCACAAAGAGGCCATGTTGAACTTACAACTCCTAGAGGAAGCACGAGACCAAGCCGCAATTCAAGAAGCCAAGTATAAACAAATGATGGAAGCCTATTACAACAAAAGAGACAAGCACGAACGTTTCAAGCCAGAAGACCTTGTGCTTAGAAACAATGAGGCTAGTAAAAAAAAGAATCAAGGAAAGCTTGGCCCAAAATGGGAAGAGCCATATACAATCCTTGAAGCACATAAAGGTGGATCCTATAAGCTAGCAGACTCATAAGGTAAAAAGCTTCCAAGACATTGGAATGGAAAAACCCTGAAGAGGTTCCATGTCTGATCAAGAAAGATTGGTTTGTATTTCACAAAGTTGTATTTCAGGAGTTGTCCTATGATCACCTTTTGTAACACAATATCTCTTGAATGAATGATGATGTTTTATCAAATTTGTCTTTCTATCCTAAAATCAGGTTGAGAACCCAGCAAAAAACTCCATGGCAAGGGCCATGTAAGGGGATGAGCTCCCAGGCCATATCGCTCAATAGGTTCAAGGGTTGAATGAACCTATATAAGGGGTGAGTTCCTAAATCAATACAATTCCATGAGACTTATAATCGAAAACAAAGTTGTCTCATAGACGGGTCCGAACAGCCCACACCAAATGTTCCTTAAGCCTTAGTAAATTTATCAACAGGCTTACGAATCAAAATCAAACTAAGGAAAATAATAGGATAGGTGCTATGTCTTCTTGTTAAAAATACCAAGGCTAAGTGACTGCAGCACTGAACCCTTTAAGGTATGAAGAACATAAAGACAACACAAACTCAACAAAGACAATACCACAAAGATAAGAAATAATTCAAGGGGCAATGCAACAACATGGGTAAAAAGGTTACACACAACCCAAAACTCAAAAATACAAACCAAGACATCAAGTCATAAAACCAAAATAGTAACTAGAAGCCTTGAAGGCTTCAAGCTACATACAAACAGCCAGAAGCCTTGAAGGCTTGAAGCCAACCAAGCTGCCTTACCAAAACAGGCACAAGCACAAAAAACATAATGCAAGGCAAATACTATAAACTTAGTAGCATAATAAAAGAAGCCTTAAAAGGCTCCCAAACATCCAAACAAGTTAAAGCAAGCCTTAATGGCTTGCAAACCTAAGAAATCGTTCAAATGGCCATCAAGGCCAAACCACAACCACAAAACAGGAACCTTAAGGGTTCCTACAAAATCTAAGATTGTTTAAGTTAACATACAAACCATAAATTGTTTTCAAGGGTGCTAAGAAAGCTACGAATGCTTATCAAGCATCAACAGAAGGCTTAGAATCCCCAGAACCGTTACCTTTAGCCTTTTTGGTCTTCTTTGACTTCTTAGCCTTCGAACCACCATCACCACCAACTGCCGAACCTTCCAAACTTGCATCCTTGGAAGCATCAGGTTCTCCCAAAAAGGTATCCTCGCTGTCTCATGAATAAGATCGCTTTCTTGAAAGGGAGCCGAGCACTTCAACACAAACTTTTTCGTTAAGACCATCCGGTTTTAGCTCCTGCAAGACAGAAAGGGGTTTACCAAAACAAGCTGCAACCTGATTAACATACAGATAGGTCAGCCTCTCCATCTGCTCAACGGAACCCTTGAAGACCTCAGAAGCTTCAGGACGGTACAAAGGAGACTTTTCCAAGGGATGACCAGATTCATGAAGCTTGTAACCGGCAATGAGACCTTTATATTTCCCCAAGTTAAGCAGCTTGGTATAAACTTCACCAAGAGCAGAATTGAACTCTTTAGAGTGAAGAAGGTAGGTAACAACTTGGTGGAAACCTTGCTCAATAAGCCATTGGTTATCACCAGTGGCTTGAACAACTGAAGCATTCAAACCATCTTTTTCTTCATCAAAGGCCTTCTGCTGAACAGCCAAGGCCTCCCTATCAGCTTTGAGCTTCAATCAGTCAGCTTCGAAACTTTTCTTGAGATCATTTATGTCAATTTCGTGCCTTCTCGTCAACTCACCCACCTTCTTGGCCCAAGCTAACTCCTTCTCGGAAAAACTATCAATTTCCTTCTTCATAGCGGCCATGGAGGCTTTCATCTTGTCTTTCTTCTTGGAAGCATCCTCGTACTCCTGCATACCCTTGGTAAACCGGGTAACACCTTCGGCCAATAAGGCCTGAAGATTACAGGAGCTCAAGCATCAGCCTCGAGATGAAGTGGTCAGCCTCCATTTCAGAAATGGCACTCCGGACACCGGGAGGAGCAAAATGAGCCAACACCTTGGCACAAACAACATGGTGCTTAAAGTTATCCCCAACTTTCACCCCCAATTGGGAACATAAACCTCTTCACCCTCTGGACCCTCGAAGCTCTCAACACTTTTAACAGACGAACCCTGGATGGTGGGAGTGCTACCCTTCTTAACCAATTTCTTCTTCTTGGCAGAAACAACCAACTCCTTTTCCTTACCCTTTGACTCATCAACCTCAATAGCCTGTTCTGCCGATACTTCAATATCATCACTAACATCAATGGCCTCCGAGCCAGAAGGTTGATCAGTGCCTTTCAAGTAACGTTTGGAACGACGAACAGAAACCTTGGAACCTGGAGCCTTTGCAAAACCTTTAACATTGGGTACACTCACATAACCAGAACCCTCGAACCTATGCTCGGATCCCTTAACAACTGCATCTTCACCCGGAGTAGCAACAACATCATCAAATGCAACATCGGAAGTATCACCACTCTTGATAAAATCAAGTGCAGACATAACTACAAAATAAAAATGAAATGTATAAGCAAGCAAAAAACGAGAACATAACAACACAGCAAGATAAATGCATACCCTGCCCATCTCTCATAAGCACTGGATCTCGATCACGTTTTTCCCATAACTTACTAAGACCCAATAACACCAATAAATGCTCGGGAAATGGACGAAGCCGAGAAGGGCATTCCCTAAGGGTATCGAGAAAACAAGTGTTTATCTCAGAAGCAGAGGGTTCAGGTTCATTCAAAACAGCATTCGGATACCTCCAAACAAGTTTGAAAGGGACAATCTCATCAGACACCCAGAAAAACCGGTCTTTCCAGACACCGAGACTAGAAACCATAGATGAAATCAAGCAAGTGTCAACCTGGGTTGTCTCGAATGTAAACTAGTTACCATTCTTAGCCAACCAGAAAAAACGACGAAAAGATAAAAGGGTGGGATCATACCCAGAAGCACGGCACAGAACTTCAAAATGCAAAACCCTAGCCAAACCCTGAGGGTGGGTCTGGCCAAAGGATATGCGATAATACTCCAAAACATTCAAAACTATAACAACCCTCCTAAATATTTCGACACCCCTAAAATATATTAAAATGCCCCAATATGTCCTAAAATACACCCCGTATGCGAAAACGGGCCCCGAATACCTTTAATACAATAAAAATTAAATAAAAACGAAGTTTTAAGGGCTGTCGCGGGGCGCGTAGACCCCTTAAGGATCTTACACGGGCAGCGAGCGATCATCAATGCGGCAAAACCCTTGGCTGCCACGTGGCAGCCACACGTCGAACCTAAAATGTTGACCGGACAAGGCTAAGCCGTAGACCCCTATGTCGCGGGCTGCGAAGGCCCCTGCCTTCCTTCGTCGCGGGCCGAGACGGACCTGTCGACCAGCCCTATAAAGGGAGGCCTTCGGCCTTCAGTTTTAATTCGTTCATTCACTCGATCTCTCTCTCAATTTCTAAATAGTAGGCATAATTCTCGGGTATAATACCCCCCTAAATAACGAAGTTCTGCTCCGTTGTAAGTATCATAACCCCTGGATACGTATTAGATACGCTGCCTAATTAATCTAGGGTTCCGTAACGGCTGTCGTGGTTCTGCCCGACGTAGTCGTTGGAATGCCGTCTTGGGGAGGGTATTACTAATGTTAAAATGGGTTATTATACTAACGCGTGTGTATTTGTGTAATTTATAGATTGTCACCAGGAAACTCTTACAGAAAACCTAAGACAGCAATGTGAGTAATCTCCTTTTTACAAATTGTTTTTACAAAACCTCACACGATTAATTATATATTAAACAGTTATTGAGTATTTGTAAGGATACAATTATCGTCGGTATGTTGGGGTTTTGTATACAAAATTTGTTACTACCTTGCGAGGCGTAACATGACCACAAGTCGGGTTGACAGTATTGTGGGTGGTAATTGGTATGACTTGGAAACAAATGTAATTGCGCGACCGCCCTCAATACTGTACAATGGTCTTTATTAAACTTGATTAAATTGAGATTACTCACCAGTATTTCCCACTGACAAAATGTTTTTAAACGCGTTTCAGGTAACAAAATGTGAAAGCCAAATAGAAGCCAGCTGGACAACACTGAAGGCTTGGAAAAGTGGCTATAAAGTTACCTAAAATAAAATAGATGTTTTTATTAAATAAAATAGGGTTTATCCCTATAAAAATGTGTGTACTTGAAACTTGGGTTTTCCCATGTGTTTAATATATTAAAAGCATGGTATTTTACTCTGATAAATTATTTCCTAACTACGGTCCTGATGTAAATTCCGCTGCCAAAATGGATAAATACAAGATACCACCGAAACTGGCCGCGGCCGCCCGCTCCCGGGTTGTTAGGGGACGGGGGTTGCGACAGAAGGTGGTATCAGAGCTAAGCCACTGATTCAGCCACAGAAGTGTTCTGCTGACACCAAGATATTATCCAAAGTGTTAGGAAATAAATTACGGAAATACGTGTATAATTGTATTTTATTATTATGTGTTATTTGATTATTTGTTAGTTTACAATATGAGCGACCAAGGACCATCCGACGCGTATCGTCAATTGTCCGGTTCGCCTAAAAGCAAAGGCGCCTCTTCACAGCCTGCCCTCTCAGGGTATTCTGCTGATAATAAAGAAGGAATATTCGTGTTTAAGTCTCAGTCTGAAGAGCTATTCCCTCCTAAAAAGAGAGGATGGTTTAGTAGGGGAGCACATGAGCGTAGGAAACGAATGAAAAAGTTGCGACAACAGAGAGTCCTAGCAGCCGCTAAAAGAGAGACAGATTCTCATACACAGGATATGCTTAATAGAAGTTTAGCTAATTTCCATATCCTAGCAACCACACCAGCCGACCCTAACCGGGAGCAACTAATAGCACCCCAACCCTTACTTCCAGCTCAGCCAATGGAAATAGAAAACCCAGAAAATCAAGTTGAAATGCATGATTTTAACCCAGAGGAGATACCTAGGGTACCAGCACCCTTAGACCCAGATTATGACCCGTGGTGGGATGACAATAGGGACTATGTGCAATGATACCCAATAGCAGAAAATGAACCCATCTAGGAGCTTATCCAGGTTTGGACCCTCTAGATCCCTACTATGATAACGATGTATTCATTAGGGAAATTTTAGAGAATCCTTACCCGTACCAGGAACTGATACCCCAATTTCCAAACCCGGTACCCGCACCTGCACCCCCAATGAGTGCAGAAAATGTGCAAGAGCTCCGAACTTTCGGAGAAGAGATTTTAGAAAGTAGCGAGAGAATGATACAGGTAGGAGAGCGACTCGTCTGGAAGTACGACGAGCGCAATATGGATTTCTGGATGAATCCATATCCATGAAGATGATGGTGGAGGTAGTAATAATAATAATATTATAATAATATATAATATGCGTGTATGTTTGAAAAAAAAAACTACGGATGCCTACTACTAGTAGTATAATTTTTATTTCAGTTGTATTGTAATTTTAATTTCCAGAATCGGTTTGTATTAGATGCATACTATATAACAAAAGAGTAAGTCGCAATGCTCGACGTTTTTTTTATTAACATGCGTGTTGTGTGTTTGGCTGTGTTAAATATTATTTTGTGATATTAATATGTGGTAAATGTTTAAAATTCAGATGGATAACGAAGTGAACCAGGAAAACCAGAATGATAATAACCAGAACGACAATAACCTGAATAATGAGAATCCGAACAACAATAACAATGGAAATCAAGTGGATAACAGTGCTATCCAACACATAGTGGCACAAGGAATCATAGATGCAATGCCATTTATTATTCAAACTGTTAAGGAAGCGGATAATAAAAGTAAGCATAGCGGTAAGCGACCAACTGAACCAGAACACAGCGTAAACAATGGACCCATACTTCAAGCGCCCATTCCCAAAAGAAGAAGAACCATGCCTTATGGTTGTTCTTATAAGGAATTCTGGTCCTGCAAACCAATAGAATTCTCGGGCAATGAAGGACCCATTGCAACTTACGCTGGATAGAAAAGACTGAGGCTGTGTTAAGAATAAGCAAGTGTGCGGAAGAGCATAAGATAATGTTTGCTTCCAATCTGTTTAAGAATTCAACCTTAGAGTGGTGGAACACTATCCTTCAGCCTAGAGGAAGTGATAGGGTTTATAATATGGAATGGGAGGAATTTCAGAACATGGTGGAAAGGAAATTCTGCCCTCCCAATGAAAAAGAACAGATAGCAAATAAGTTCCTAAACCTTAGAATGACTGGAGTAGATAGTAAGGGATACACCACGTTATTCTTTGAATATGCTAGAATAGTACCAACCCTTGCATCACCAGAACCAGTGTTAATCTCTCGTTACATCTGGGGATTAATTGGGGAGATTAGGTGTCACACCCCGATTTCCACGTGTCACCGGTGGGCCCGGTGGGGGAGTATCGTGACGTCATGGTTGGTAACGTAATAGTCAAACAACACAATATCAATATGCACAACGGAAGCAAATTTAAAAATATGATACAACCGAATTTATTATTGTAATATCAAAGTCACAATATCCGGAAGTTTATCCATAGAAGGATCGAAATAAAAATAGTATTTATGGTTCAACAGACTTCAGGCATCTTAAGCTTGCGAGACTTCAAATGATGCTAAGGAGAAACCCCAGCCCATTTCGCTTAGTACCTGCATTTAATCTTTTTGGGAAAAGACGTCAGTTTACACTGGTAAATACATTCAACTGACTCATTTTAAAAATGATTGAAAATTGGTTTGGATGCACGTGGCATAAACATTTTATAATTTGATTAAAATGCACAGAGGCAAAATTAATCTTGTATAACTTGGGCAATTATTTAGCTATATAATCTTGCGAACGAATTACATGTTACTTATGCGTTCAGTAGCCCGGATCTTGTCCGGGTTAAAGATCAATAGACACACCACATTTATTCTTTTGTGCGCTGACAGGTGTACGTCTACACCCCGCGCTTAAGTCGTGGCCATTATGTAACACCCTAATTTTTTTTTGACGGAATATAACTAATAATTAAATGAAACTTTAAATAAAAATCAGAGTTTACAAAAACTTTTCGTGTTTAAACCATTCACACTTGAGATAGTGCTAAATACATCCATAACAAGTTTAAAAGTTAACCCTTGTTAATAAACTAACCACTAGTTTAAGGGGTTTTAAAACATGATTAACAAAAGAGTTTACAACATGATTATGTCTAGACAAGATTAAGATTATTGCGGAAGCTTCAAAATACGTGTTCGGTTCTTGACGTTGTACTTGATCACCATCCGAGAGGGCTTCATACATACCTAGGGTCAAACACTAAGATATTAGTTTTGACATTAATACATGACATATAAACGAATTTAAACGATGCAAAGAAACGAACAAAATATAAATTTCCTGGGTTCCACCGTAATTTACGGTGTCACCGTAAATTACGGTGAACCTGGAATGATTCTGGTGCTGCCGTAAACCAGGAGCTTTTCACCGTATGGTTTTGATCTCCACCGTAAATTACGGTGGAACCGTAATTTACGGTGGACTCTGCAATATTACCCTTTGCCTATTTTCCAACTTGTAAAGATCATAACTTTTCACTCGCTTATCCGTTTTAGCCGATTCTTTTTCCTATGAGTCCGTAATAAAATTACGGATCCAACATTGTAAATTTTACATCATGGAAACCGAGATACCGACAATCGGTTCATGATTTCCTTATTTCCATTATCCAATCCTTTAGTGTAAGTGCATAGCACCTCTTCTCCATTCTTAAAGCTTTTTTAGACATAATTACCCAAATTTCCGGGTTCATATATTTGGTGTATTCACGCCAATTCCATGGCTTTGCAATTCATCAAGGGCTAATACTTGTTTCCTCGGAATTCAAGCTTTCCGTTTCAACAACCCTTTTTCATTTAACATTTATTGTTTGACCCTTATTCCGGGTTCTTATACTTAGATCAATATCATAACCAATTCATTGATGTATTACCATCTATCACCTAGCATGATATGAAACTTTTAAGTCTTTACCCATGTGATTCGTTTTCAAGCAACATTTTGACCCGTTTGGCTATCTAGTGAAAACCATCACTTTATTAACATACCAAACCAGATTTCTAATGTTTATTTTGACCCGTTTGGTGATCTAGTGAACTTCGCCACTTTAACGATACATCAAACGCATCCATTACAATCCGACATCGTTTGTACTTTAAAACTAAACATTATTACATAATACAACGAGACTAAAGTCACGTACCTTTAAAGCACACCTTTTCCACGGGTATCACTTCCGGCGTGTCCACTTGACGTTCCGGATTCCTTGCCTAAAGAGTTCAATTCATAACAAGATTAGAACTCTCTTTCATAAGCTTTAACGCATTCATTCATAACATATGCAAATCTGCGTTTTTAGCCATCTTTAACATTTTAACCCTCACTTAGGCGTTTTATCAAACACCTTGTGGGTCAGATTTCTACATGATCTACACCAAGTTCATAACTTGAAATTATTACCCAAATCAACTTCAATTAGACAATATACACATATTTTAACATCAACAATTTCAGAGATTATCTCAAAATTTCAGTTTTCACTAGAACAAGAATCTTAATCCTAGTGTTTATCAAGTTCTACTAACTTACTAATCACCCACTAAGTGATAGTTGATCCTTACAACTAACATGCAAGATTTTGACAAGAAATCATCTAGGGTTTGTCCCTATACTTCACATTACTTCCTATTTCATGTTTTACAACACATAATCAAGCTCAATCTTTGATTTCAATCACATGCAAGAATTTGAGTTGTATCAAAACAACCTAATTTGACATACCTTATGACCTCCTTGACGAGGAGATCACGATTCTATGCTCTGATTTCGTTTATGACATGATTTGAGCCTTCAATTTGAGATTTTAGTAGAGTTTAGGGTTGTGAAGAAGTGGGTGTCGCCCCCTGTGTTTCTTTGATCGACCAGGACTCCAAAATGGAGTGTTTGGGTTTTTGTTTTACTAATTATTAGTAATTCAAGTTTCAATTTTGACAACCTTGGTCCCTCCATTCTTATTTAGTTTACATCTTTGACCTTTTTAACTCATCCTTGTGTTACTACAAGACTTCTAACTAACTGGGTTATTTATCCTAGTTAGTTTATTCTTGTTTATTATACACTTTATAATTCTAATATAAAGTTTTGAAATTTCGGGATGTTACAAGTCCACCCCCCTTAAAAAGGGTTTCGTCCCCGAAACCAAAGTACGTACCAAATAGTGTAGGGTAGAGACGTCTCATCTCTTTTTCGGACTCCCATGTAATGTCCGAACCCTTTCTATGTTCCCATTTGATCTTCACTTGATCAATTTGTTTGTTTTGCATTTGCTTCTAGGATTCCATCACCACATTTCTTATCCTATAATCTCCCACCACAACTGTTTTTATGGTGGGTTTAATGTGGTGATCTATATAAACCAAATTTTTACCTCTCGAATCATTATTTTACAGCAAAACTCACATAGTGCCATTTGACTAATATAATACATCCTTCAGCTTCTATACTTATTCTAAGTATTTACCTAATCATAAAACTCGTTTCCAAACATCCTTTAAAGGTTGTTTGTTCGAATTAGCTAACAAGGGCGTTTTAGTCCCTTTTAGTCTTTCAATTACAACAAGGTCTTTTGAAAGCATGTTTGACCCGTAATTCTTCTTTCAAGTTATGATCTTGTTTGAAAAGTCATCATGCTTTTCGAAACGCCACAACCTTCTTTTTTTTTTTTTTAAAACATTCGGTTTACCCATTTAAGTAACCCATTGTCTGTCTAAGACTTCATTTAATACTCATTGAACCTTACGTTCTAAATGAGTAATTACTCTATTACACATACCTGGCTCGGGTCAATGTATTGACCTGTTTTAATGCATTGCTATAATATTCACTAAATAATAGCGATGCAAATATCATTTCTACATTTATTCCTGAAATCATATAACTCGACAAGAGTCATTAGTCGCTATTATCAAAGGTGGTATCTTCACCCTTTGACTTGTTTGGTCTAAATGACCGATTTTATTAGCGAGATGACATGTATTTTTATCTAGACTATATGACTCGCTCCGATTTACATCGTGCAGTCGTTTTACTTATAATTCTTTTCTTAACACTTTTCGGCCTATTAAGGCTTACTTCATAAGTGTCTTTTAAAGCCAATAGTTGTGGTCGACGCGTGACCAATTTACCGTGATAGAGAATATTTTAAAATATAAAACTAGTGTAAGCCATACTTACTTGACACTAGTTTTATATTAACAAGCGCTCTACCTAGGCCACATTGTTATTTAGGCTACAACTTGTTTTATGCCTAAACTAATTGGTCACCATCTTACCTCATACCTCGTCGTTCGGGTATGCAATATTGCCGTCATCGGCCCCTTTTGCATGTTTATACTACCATATCTAGTCATTCACACTATGACGTGATTACATTCTATATTACTGTTGTGTCCGTGATCACATCACGCCATGTTTAGTTTTTTTTTTTTTTTTGACCTTAGTCTAAGGCTGCACTCATTTTCTTTCTAATTATCTTTCCGACTTTATGACTTCTTATGCGTGTCCTTCGCGTCGGTTTATTTTACTCATGCCGTTATTTGGGTTACGCCTCTATTTCCTTTCAACTCGTTACCGGGTTCTTTATCTTAATGTTTTTAATGCTCCGGTTTTATTGATCTGGGTTTTCCTTTCTATACTCTTTTACTTCGTAACACATAGATTCAGCAATATTTCGCACTTTCATTATTCGAATTGCGCTTACTTGGAATATCAAGTATTATACGTATTTGATCCGAACATCACCTTCCTTTTGTTAGCGACCCTTAGGTCTGTTTCTTTTCACTAATGTCCCGAAGGCCCATTTCTTAAGTCTTATTTGGTAAAACCACTACTGTGGTTATACGGCTTTTGGGGTTTACCCGTTCTCATTCTAATACCTTCATAACATTTATTTACTAATCTTTTATATAATCACTTCCATCACTGTGATCATCGTTGTTCCTCATAAGGATTTGATTAATAATATGTTACTTGGATGGTTACCCATACCCAAGTTTCTAAGTATGCATTTAATGATACTTCCTTATTCGTAGTGGCGAATAATATGTATCGTTTATTTGATTTTCCTTGAGGATATTTTCCGCCCAAGTCTTGATTTCTCATTCTTATCCTCGGTCCAACGGTAATTGTAACAAAATTAATTCGTTTAATTTTATTATTCCTTATTGTTGCATGAAATTTATCCACATCGTTTGTTGATGTAAATAATGCTTTTACACATTTTATTTAGTTTGGCCAAGTCTATATCCTTGCCTTCGCTATTTATTATTATTGCAATTTCCGGGTTCGAGTGTGGATGCACTCCTTCCCGTTGCAATATCTATCGAGATTACTTTTACCTCTGAAATGTACAGTTTCAGCACCTCTTATAAACAATTAGAATTTTTTTTTTATTACTACCTATTCCTTATTTCTCAAAGCATAGGTAATTTCGTTAACACGAATGTAGGATGTTGAATAAATCGATGTAAAACAACGATTTATTTGCACTCATAATAATTAAAAATTCATACTGAAATTTAATCTACAAGAGTATACCTGAAACGACATCAGGTTCAGCTTTAGCCTCCGTGGTTGTTATATAAAACAACTTTGTCCTTGATTTCTGGGCATCAGACCTTGTGTCAGCTGTGTCCTTGGTTCTGAGCCTCTCTGGACAATTAGACTTTTTATATCTTGGCTTACCACATGTGCCCTTGTGAATTTTTCTACAAACTCTGCACTGATGTAACACACTTTTTGTAACCCCCTTCCTGGGAGCTTTATTATACTTGGACTTCTTTACGGATTTTGGATTCATATCCAACACCCTCCTTTCTTCTATTTCTTGTAGTATGTTGTCTTTCAATTCAACCATCATATCGTTCACCACCGGCACGATTGTGGTTTGTAATCTATCAATATACTGTGATAGACTATTTTCTAGAGCTTTTCCGACCGTCTCGGAAATCTTAGCTTTCATTTGTTCAGTCAATTGAGATGTCGACTCGTCTCCAGTTACTCCAGACATTTCTTTAACTGAAACATCCATCACGATTTATCGATAATTATTTCATTCGTTTCCATCTTATTATACGGAAATTTATATTATTCTCACTCAGTCATGAATAATGTGTTATTCTTTTTTTTTTTGGTTTGGTCAAGTGTATATCTTGCCTTACCTTTCTTACTTAGTGTATTTTCCCGGGTTCGAGCGTATTTATACACCCCCCCCCCCCACATCTTTACGTCATCTTGAAACTGAAATGTTTACACTAATTGTTAAACATTTCATCTATGACATATGCGTCATTTATTTTGATCTAGCCAAGCTCACCACTTGCTTAAACCATTCATGTTTAGTGCACTTTTCTGGGTTTGAGTGTGTAAACACGCACTTCCCGTGCATATCAAATCAAATTTCCTTTTTTTTTTTTTTTAGTATTCTAGTAATTCTATTAAAGCAATTAATTCTTACCGGATGTCTTGAAACTGAAATGTTTACATCGATTGTTAAACATCTCATTTATAACACATGCTTTACTTGTTTTGATTCAGTCAAGTTCATAACTTGATTCAATCGTTCTTGTTTTGATTCGATCAAGTTCACAACTTGATTCCATCATTCTTGTTTTGATTCGATCAAGTTCACAACTTGATTCCATCATTCTTGTTTTGATTCGATCAAGTTCACAACTTGATTCCATCATTCTTGTTTTGATTCGATCAAGTTCACAACTTGATTCCATCATTCTTGTTTCATGCATTTCTTATATTTGAGTGAGCTTACACACTCTTTTCATGCACATTTGTTCATGATTTATTTCTATATTCTCTAATTTCTACTTAAACTATTAACTCTTACCGGATGCTTGATCAAGCTTGAACCGAACACTTGTTGACAACCTTGAGCTCTGATTACCAACTTGTAACACCCTATTTTTTTTTTGACGGAATATAACTAATAATTAAATGAAACTTTAAATAAAAATCAGAGTTTACAAAAAGTATTTACCTGAGCAAGTATTAATCACAATATCTGGAACGAAGGTTTAATATAACCTATTAGAATCCTAACAGGTCTTTAATTAAGCTTAAGCTTAGACCGGCTAGTTTCAAAGATACGGTTCGTACGCACGATTAAGCAAAGACCGGATAGAATGTGATTTAGACCCGACAAGTTTGAATAATTGTTTAATATGGTTTTATTATTCACATTCTGGATTTTAAGATAAAACAGTTAAGGTTTGACCCGTTTCGGCTAATTTATGTAAACTTGTTACATAAACCGAACCGTACGCGTAATAAGCGTGACGGGTATTCATGAGAGCTATATACAGGTTTCCTAAGTTAATTATGTCTCAAATATGTTGTGACATCAGTAAGATGTCTTTCATTATGCCCGAAACGTGTTTAAACACAAACTAGGCCCCGTAGGGGTAGTTTGGTCATTTTAAAGGTTGTAAAAGAGTTTGAGTGTTAACCTGAGTTACAGGTCTAATGTAATCAGCAAATATACTCAATTTGCTAAGTTATATCAGTAAGTTAAATTATTTATGTGAAATTTATCATTTATAGCCAACTATGCACCGTAGGGGCATTTTGGTAATTTCACATAAGCCGAAAAGCTCAAAACCGGAGTCTGAGTTAATCAACCTTTGCTTACTGTTAAAATATTCTAATTTGCCTAAAATATCAGTAGGTATCAACCCGGGTATGTTCAATATGATTTTAAAACATACTATGCGTTAAAAACGCTAAATTAGGCGATTAAAGGCCAATTCCGGGTTCGATACTTAAATCTGATATTTTTATATTTCCAGAAGGCTTAAAATAATTTATTTATCATATGTGATTAGTAGCAAAAGGTTTGGATTCGTTTAGATATGTAAAACTCGTTTTATGGCCCGCAAGGGCAAAACCGACAATTACCGGATTAAGCTTACGACTACTAGTTATGCTCAGCCAAAAATTAATTAAAAATCTTTAAAAATCCCAAAATAATATATTACATCAGTGGGTATTAAGTTTGATATCAAAAAGTAGGCTTAACTAGGCTATACGCTAATTACGCCATTTTATTAACATAAAGCTTTAAATTTGCGATAATGAGCATAACTCCTAATCTACAAGTCAAACTGATGTCAAACTTTGCATACAAGTTTATATATCAGTAATCAAGGTTTCTACACTTTTACATTTTCATGAATCACGTTTTAAGGTAATAAGGGCATAATGGTCAACATATGAGCATTTAACGGAACCATGCATATTAATTGGATAACTAATGAACCAAGGTGTATAATCACAGAGGGTTGTACTAACATGTAACCTAGTCCAATTAAAGCTCTGAGGCATTTCTAAAACATGCCTAAACGGGTCAGAACTGAAAGTCAAAGTGAAAGTCAAACTATGTGACTTTCGGTTCCGAACCGGGTATTTATAGGAAACTGTCGGGTTGAACATGTTTGGACATGTTCTTACACTCATTACTAAGTTATAACAATGATCAAACAGGTTGTATATGATCTACATTGCTAATTATGCATAAATTGTATTTTAAGTATCCTGTTGACTTTTTCTTAGTAAGTTTGACCCGACTTTTGACCTAGTTAGAGTGGTGATCAGGGGGAACCCTTTTAAGGGTTTGTTACCCACATAAATACCAACCTATAACTACTTTTGATCCAAGATATGACTGAGCCATTGTTGACTAATCTCGAAGTCAAACCGTAATTACGACGGTTTGACTTTTACCTAATTAACTAAGCCAAACTTAATTAAAGAAGGTTAAGCAAACTTACAAGTGTCTAATGGTTGATTAGGAAGGCCTGGAAGGTGCTCTGGTGCTCCACAATTGATCAGAATTGGCTTGAGGAATGAATGATCAATGTGTTGAAATGGTGAGCTTTATATAGTGTCCAAGACACCACAAAGTATTGACAACAAAGTCTACTACTGCCCACAACATTCCTACAGGTGTCCTACATGTTTAGGGAGTGTTTAGGGGCCAAGAGATATGAGGAAAACCGTTTAAAGTTCCAAAATCGCGTTTAAAGAACAAACAGCAACTTTTATGTCGCTGGCACACCCCTTGCGCACCGTAAGGGTCGATCCTTGCGGTGCGCAAGGCTTCCTCAGCAGCCAAAAATGCTTATTCTTTCAGCCATTCGAAAGGGCAACCTCTTTTCCGAGTTTGGGACATTGTTTTATCAATTTGGGGCCTCCAATATGGGTCTTTAACTGTTGGATACCCTACCATTTGAGTTTGTTTGCTTGGATCCTTTATAAAAGTACCGAAAAAGAAGGTTTACCGTAAAATTTTGTAGGAACCCATCTTTCACTATGAATTTAATCATTGTCAACTAAAATTCTGGATTTTCAAATGTACTAGATGTTTAATATACGTATACTTGGGTCTTGGGATTTATAAACGGGGTCGTTCAGAGGTAAAAATTAACATGATCCCACTTTTACATCCTGCCAAAACATCTTTATTAAATCCGAGTTTACAACGTGTTTTGTCTTACATGACACGTGTCGTTTTATTATTGAACCCGAAATTTTCGAGGTGTTACATCCTCACCCCCTTAAAATAAATCTCGACCCGAGATTTACTGAAATAAGTAAGGGTACTTTTCTTTCATCGTGGATTCAACTTCCCACGTGTATTCGGGACCTCTTCGGGCATCCCATTTGACCTTTACAATAGGTACGTGCTTCCTTCGAAGCTTCTTTACCTGTCGATCTTCAATTGACAAAGGTTTTTCCACAAACTTTAAGCTCTCATCTATATGCACATCTGTATGCGGTATAACCAGTGATTCATCAGTGAAGCACTTCTTCAGATTGCAGATGTGGAACACATTGTGAATTCCACTGAGCTCTTCTGGTAAGTTTAACTTATAGGCAACTGACCCGACACGTTCGATAACCTCGAAAGGTCCTATGTATCTCTGGCTTAGCTTGCCTTTCTTACCAAATCGCATCACTCCCTTCCAGGGTGACACTTTAAGTAGGACTTTGTCACCTACTTCGAAGTGAAAATCCTTACGCTTAGGATCAGCGTAACTCTTCTGCCTATCCCGGGCAGCTTTGAGACGGTCACGAATCTGGACAATCTTGTCCGTTGTTTCGAACACTATCTCTGGTCCTGATAATTGGACATCTCCAACTTCCGCCCAACAAATAGGCGATCTACACTTTCTACCGTATAATGCCTCAAAAGGCGCAGCCTTAATGCTGGTATGGTAGCTATTGTTGTAGGAGAATTCGATTAATGGTAGGTTCTTATCCCAACTACCACCCAAATCGATCGCACATGCACGTAGCATGTCTTCCAACGTTTGAATAGTACGCTCACTCTGACCGTCAGTCTGAGGATGGTAAGCCGTACTAAAGTTCAAACGTGTGCCCAAAGATTGTTGGAAACTCTTCCAAAAATGTGACGTGTATCTAGTATCCCGGTCAGAGATAGTAGCTACAGGTATGCCATGTAGGGCTACAATCTTATCAACGTATAACTGGGCCAACATGTCGGAGCTATAAGTCTCCTTGATGGGTAGGAAATGTGCTGACTTAGTCATTCTATCAACTATAACCCATATTGTATCATTTCCTTTCCTTGTCTTGGGTAACTTGGTGATAAAATCCATAGTTACCATTTCCCACTTCCACGTAGGAAGTTCAGGCTGTTGTAGCAAACCTGACGGTTTCTGATGCTCGGCTTTGACTTGCGCACATGTCAAGCATTTAGCTACATGGGTGGCTACAGACTTTTTCAAGCCTATCCACCAATAATTTGCCTTTAGATCCTGGTACATCTTATCAGCTCCAGGATGAACGGAGTATTTGGAACTATGGGCTTCCTGGAGGATGACATCTCGAAGTCCTCCATAAATTGGAACCCATATCCGTCCATTTAATCGTAAAATTCCGTCCTTGCTAAGAGTTAACTGCTCCTCAGTTACTCCTAGCTTTTCATTTGGATAGTTAGCTTCCAACACAGCTTCCTTCTGTGCAGCTAACAACCTTTCAATCAAATTATTCTTTATCTCCATGCGCTTGGCATTGATTCGGATGGGTTTCACCCTTTCTTTCCGACTCAAGGCATCGGCGACTACATTCGCCTTGCCGGGATGGTATTTGATTTCACAATCATAATCATTTAAAGTTTCCATCCAACGGCGTTGCCTCATGTTTAGTTCCTTCTGATTAAACAGGTGTTGGAGGCTCTTGTGATCAGAATAAATCACACATTTGACACCATATAGATAGTGCCTCCAAAGCTTCAGTGCGAACACAACGGCACCCAACTCCAAGTCGTGGGTGGTGTAATTCTTTTCATGCACCTTTAACTGTCTTGAAGCGTAGGCAATAACCTTGCCTTTCTGCATAAGCACACACCCCATGCCAGTGTGCGAAGCATCACAATAAACCACAAATTCTTCTATTCCATCTGGCAATGTCAGTACTGGGGCGTTGCTCAACTTTTGCTTCAGAATATCAAAGGATTCTTGCTGCTTAGGGCCCCAAACAAACTTAACCTTCTTCTTAGTTAAGGAGGTTAGGGGTGCAGCAATCCTTGAAAATTTTTCAATGAAATGCCTGTAATATCCTGCCAATCCCAGGAAGCTACGAATCTCTGTAGGCGTCTTCGGCTCTTGCCAGTTCATTACGGCTTCAACCTTAGCGGGATCCACCTGGATACCACGCTCACTGACCACGTGTCCAAGGAATTGGACTTCTCATAGCCAAAATTCACACTTGGAGAATTTGGCGTAGAGCTTCTCCTGATGTAGAAGTTTGAGAATACAACGAAGGTGTTTCTCATGGTCAGCTTGAATCTTAGAATAAATGAGAATGTCGTCGATGAAAACGATGACGAATTTATCCAAGTAAGGCTTGCAGACGCGATTCATGAGATCCATGAACGCGGCCGGTGCATTAGTGAGCCCAAAAGGCATCACCAGGAACTCGTAGTGACCGTAACGAGTCCTAAATGCAGTCTTGTGAACGTCTTCATCTTTAACCTTCAACTGATGGTAGCCTGACCTCAAATTGATCTTCGAGAAGTAACTTGCCCCTTGAAGCTGATCGAACAAATCGTCGATCCTGGGCAAAGGATACCTATTCTTGATCGTGACTTTATTAAGCTCGCGATAGTCGATGCACAGGCGCATCGACCCATCCTTCTTCTTGACAAACAAGATTGGCGCTCCCCAAGGAGATGAACTAGGTCTAATGAAACCTTTAGCTAGCAATTCATCTAGCTGCGTCCTCAACTCCTTCATTTCTGTGGGTGCCAATCGGTATGGTGCTCTAGCAACAGGTGCTGCTCCGGGGATGATATCGATTCTAAATTCCACTTTTCTATCTGGTGGTAAACCAGGTAGATCTTCAGGAAACACTTCTGGGTATTCAGAAATGATAGGAATGTCTTCTATCTTTGGTTTAGGCTCATCAATAATCACTTGTGCCATGTAGATGATACACCCCTTCTTCAAACACTTGGAAGCCTTGAGCATAGTCACTTGCTCAGGTAGTCCATACTGGGTATCTCCCCGAATGGTAAGTGATTCACCAGATGGAGTCTTTATTACCACTTGTTTCTTGTTACAGACTATTTGGGCCTGGTTATGAGATAACCAGTCCATACCCAGAACTATGTCAAAACCAGCCAACTTAAAGGGAAGTAGAGACAGAGGAAAAGAATGGTTCTTAATGGATATAACACATCCATCTAACACAGTGGAGACGGTTTCTAGAGAGCCATCTGCTAACTCCACCTCATAGTTCACTTTTAGGGTTTTGACAGGTAATTTCAACAGTTCGCAAAACTTATTGTCTACAAACGACTTATCAGCGCCGGAATCAAAAAGTACTCTAGCATATACGTCATTTACAAGGAAAGTACCTGTAATAACGTTGTCGTCTAGAACCGCTTCCTTTGCGTCCATTTTGAAGACTCTAGCATTAGTCTTCTTGGCCTCTTCAGGCTTCTTGTTGTATTTCGGGCAGTTGGTCTTAATGTGCTCTTTTTCATTGCAACGGTAGCACGTTGCGTCTTTTATCTTCTTGCAATCCAAGGTTTTGTGTTCCTTGGACTTGCACAAACCACAAGCAAAAGACCTTGACTCATTATTTGAGTTCGATCCGAGTCTGCACTTTCCAAAGTGCTGTTTCTTGCAAATATTGCACTTGGGCTTCTCACCAGACCGGTGCCCATCTCTTCTTGACTCAGACCCCTTCTTGCTATCACCGTTCCCACGGTGCTTCTTGCTCGACCTCTTTGAGTTATCGTCTTCACGCTTCCTCTTTTCGGCATCTTTGTTCCTCAGCGACCGTTGCCTGACCGCATCCAAAGTGAGGGACAGAGATATGTCAGTTACCGATCTAAAAGTAGTCGGTCGAGATGCCTTTACGCTTGCCTTTATTTCCGGGGCTAGACCACCGATAAATCGAGCGATTCGTTTGGGCTCCGGGGTTACCAGATATGGAACCAACCGGGACAGCGTGTTAAAGCTTGTGAGGTAAGCTTGACAGTCGAGGTTTATCATCACCAATGATATAAAATCAGACTCTATTTTCTCCACCTCATGCTGAGGGCAGTAATTTTCCTTGATTAGGGCAACAAATTGATCCCACGTCATGCTATACAAGGGGATTTTCCCAGTGGCTTGGATCAGTGATCTCCACCAGGTTAGAGCCTCTCCTTTGAAAGATTACGACACGAACTTGACCACATCCTTTTCAGCGCATCCGCTGATGTCCACAACTGTATCCATCTCGTCCAACCACGTCATATAATCCACAGCTCCTTTCTCCCCAGTGAAATCCCGGGGTTTACATGAGACAAAATATTTATAGGAGCAACCCTTAGCAAGGGGTCCTTTATTCAGTATGATCCGTTGAGATGGGACACTGTGGTTTGAGGAGTGTCGATCATCATTCTTCTTCGGGTCGTCCTTCTTGGACGGTGGCTTTGAAGGCTCTGTGGATAGGTTCCTACTACGGGTCCCACTGTACTCTTCATACTGCCTTTCCAAAGCATGTGTAACAGCGCCGTCTATGATCGCCTTCAATTCCGCATCCGTTAGATTTACTCGGGCGTCATTATTAACCTCATCTGAGTTAGCCATTTAAAATTGAACTGTTGCAGAAAACAAGGACAATAGTTTATTTGGGAGTTTATGGAATTGTCTTTTATGGCAATTCATTAACCATGGTACAGAGACCATATTTGGTTAATTTATAAATCATATTTATTTAGGATTTCCATTATAATTTATCCTAAGTATAAAACAATAACAGTTTTATTTATGGCACAAAAGGCCTAGTCACGTGGACACTTTTAATTTAATCTATGATTTCAGAGAATCAAAACATTAAGGTATACTGGCACAATAGGCCTAGTCACAAGGACAATTATAAATTATATGCTAGGATTGCAGAGAATCAAAGCATTTGAGGTTTGAACCTAGTTCATTACCTTTATTTGACAGGGAGTCATAGCTACCACTGTCTTTTGGATCATATGGAAATGAGTAGGGCCCGTAGGCACTATATTACCACGTATGGTAAAAATATGATCATCTTAATTGATGATCTTAACCCTTGATTCAAAGATCATTAAATTGGGTTAGGAATCTTCTAAAGAATCCTTATACATATACAATGACGTGTGATTTTTAAGGAATCACTTCTGCCAGGAGTGTTAACATGTTTTCAGATGTTAACTTAGATTTGAATCTTTTAAACAGGTCTTACCATCTTGGCCTGGTCTTATAATTTACCCGAGGCTAGGTTTCACACTTTAAGATTCTTGTTCAATCTTTAAGTAGGCAGATTATTATTAAAAGGAATGATTTTGATTTATTTATTTCATTTATAATTTATTTATGCACAAAATGGCAAACATGAAATTTATAAAAACAAACATTCCATTAATTTATTCAAAATATTACATACTGCCCTAAACGGGTCTTTTCAAATAACAAACTTACCCTCGCAGGGGTTTAATAACACACATGCCCACGCAGGGGCTTTATAACATAATTGTCCACGCAGGGACTTTACACTAACAAACTGGTCCACGCAGGGACCTTAAGCAACATCATACCCTCGTAGGGGTTAACGGAAAATAGACCCACGCAGGGGTCAAAACAAACACACAAACATACCCACGCAGGGGCTTAAACAAATACAGGAAATACAGGCCCACGCAGGGGCTCAACAACAAACGGGAAGGATTCAATGATCCTTCTTGTTCTTCCCTTTGATCAAACTTGCTAATCCTTGGAAGAAAGTCTGTCTCTCCCTACGGTCCCTGTGCACTTCCCGTTCAACCTGATCCATCCTCTGAAGGAGTTCTTGACGCTCAGGTGGGGAGAACCTAGGCGGCTGCGATTGAGTCCGTATGATAGGCCTAGGTGGTATCTGGTACCCATGTGTTGGGTACCCAACTCCCCATGGAGCTCCGTATGGTCCTTCCGGGTGCAGGGCATTGTAGTTGGCTGCCACCAAGTAAGGGTCGGCCTCTGCGTACCCATAGTTGTTGTGGACCGGCGGCTCGAACGGGTTGTATGCCATGGAACCCGTATACGCTGGGATTGGGTTGTCAAAACCCATTGGCGGCAGCTGCGGCATCGCTGGTTGTGAAGGTCCACCCATTTGTGGGTCCTCCTGATGTGGCGGGTAGTGACTGCCACTGGATTGACGTGGGGAACTGAAATGGAAATCCCCTGCTCGTGTCGACATGCGGGCACCGGTTCTCCTATGCCTTGGCGGTTGAGGAGGTGCCGGCTGAACTGGTGGCAGCGGAGGTGGTGGCGTAACTGCCACAAATCGGGAATCCCCAGAGGAATCTTGATGATGTTGCTGCTGCTGCGGCTGCTGCTGTTGAGGAGGCGACGAATGGTGTGGAGGTGTGTAGTACCACTCGTGCCGAGTGAACATGGCTTGGAAGCTGTCTGGACCACCGTAGGGTGATCCGTGGAAAGACGATCCGTCGGAGATCTCGATCGGATGATTTGGAGTGCCACTTGCAGGTTCGACGGGATCAGTATCCTCGTCCATGTCATCCGCGTGATCGCCAGAGAAGTGATCGTCTGGCCCCAGTGGGTTGAAACCCATGGGTTCTGGTATGTATCCTACCGGATTAAACCGGCCCCGAAATGCAGGTGTAGGGTCCCCGAAAGAATGATGAGACAGGGATCGTTGTAATGGTATGAAGGAAGGCTGAGGGTTGTTCGGCTCGTAGTCTGGCTGTGGCCCATAAGGGTTTTGGACCGGCGGTGTAGAGCTGTGTGATACCGATCTTCTTGCTGGTTCAAACAGGTTTCTTCTGTTTTGGCGTGGATCGTCACTCTCCGTGGTAGACGGAGCTCGAACATTTGAAGGTCCTGCCTCGTTGTCGTTGGGGGCGGTGATCGGCCCCTTTCCTCGTCCTCTTCTACGGAAGAATCTTGGAGGCATATTGTTAATCCTGTCAAAGTAGCATAAGATAACAATAACAAATATAAAATTTAAGGGACAAAACAAAAACCGAATAAGGTGGAATTTGTCCTATGTTATATGTCTAGACTCGAAGGTTTAGAAATGTGCAATTGTGTAACTGAGATTAAACACAAAAGGCTAGTGTTTAATTCACTCAGAGTTGGCTCTGATACCAACCTGTCACACCCCGATTTCCACGTGTCACCGGTGGGCCCGGTGGGGGAGTATCGTGACATCATGGTTGGTAACGTAATAGTCAAACAACACAATATCAATATGCACAGCGGAAGCAAATTTAAAAATATGATACAACCGAATTTATTATTGTAATATCAAAGTCACAATATCCGGAAGTTTATCCACAGAAGGATCGAAATAAAAATAGTATTTATGGTTCAACAGACTTCAGGCATCTTAAGCTTGCGAGACTTCAAATGATGCTAAGGAGAAACCCCAGCCCATTTCGCTTAGTACCTGCATTTAATCTTTTTGGGAAAATACGTCAGTTTACACTGGTAAATACATTCAACTGACTCATTTTAAAAATGATTGAAAGTTGGTTTGGATGCACGTGGCATAAACATTTTATAATTTGATTAAAATGCACAGAGGCAAAATTAATCTTGTATAACTTGGGCAATTATTTAGCTATATAATCTTGCGAACGAATTACATGTTACTTATGCGTTCAGTAGCCCAGATCTTGTCCGGGTTAAAGATCAATAGACACACCACATTTATTCTTTTGTGCGCTGACAGGTGTACGCCTACACCCCGCGCTTAAGTCGTGGCCATTACTTCGAATGATGCCATGGATATCCGGGACATGGTCATTAACCCCCCAAAGGCTGTAAAGTAAACAAGACTGTTTAAACGAGCTGATCAAATTATTCAATTAACCACCTAAGCGATGGAAGATTTGATGCCCGACCAAGCGGTATTTTATATACCGTAACCCAAGCCCGTATAGGGAAAAAAAGTTAAAAGTATTTACCTGAGCAAGTATTAATCACAATAAGCAAAATGCACGTAGCTTTTACTGGTTCTCCTAATCTGGAACGAAGGTTTAATATAACCTATTAGAATCCTAACGGGTCTTTAATTAAGCTTAAGCTTAGACCGGCTAGTTTCAAAGATACGGTTCGTACGCACGATTAAGCGAAGACCGGATAGATTGTGATTTAGACCCGACAAGTTTGAAGACTTGTTTAATATGGGTTTATTATTCACATTCTGGATTTTAAGATAAAACCGTTATGGTTTGACCCGTTTCGGCTAATTTATGTAAACTTGTTACATAAACCGAACCGTACGCGTAATAAGCGTGACGGGTATTCATGAGAGCTATATACAGGTTTCCTAAGTTAATTATGTCTCAAATATGTTGTGACATCAGTAAGATGTCTTTCATTATGCCCGAAACGTGTTTAAACACAAACTAGGCCCCGTAGGGGTAGTTTGGTCATTTTAAAGGTTGTAAAAGAGTTTGAGTGTTAACCTGAGTTACAGGTCTGATGTAATCAGAAAATATACTCAATTTGCTAAGTTATATCAGTAATTTAAATTATTTATGTGAAATTTATCATTTATAGCCAACTATGCACCGTAGGGGCATTTTGGTAATTTCACATAAGCCGAAAAGCTCAAAACCGTAGTCTGAGTTAATCAACCTTTGCTTACTGTTAAAATATTCTAATTTGCCTAAAATATCAGTAGGTATCAACCAGGGTATGTTCAATATGATTTTAAAACATACTATGCGTTAAAAACGCTAAATAAGGCGATTAAAGGCCAATTCCGGGTTCGATACTTAAATCTGATATTTTTATATTCCAGAAGGCTTAAAATAATTTATTTATCATATGTGATTAGTATCAAAAGGTTTGGAGTCGTTTAGATATGTAAAACTCGTTTTATGGCCCGTAAGGGCAAAACCGACAATTACCGGATTAAGCTTACGACTACTAGTTATGCTCAGCCAAAAATTAATTAAAAATCTTTAAAAATCCCAAAATAATATATTACATCAGTGGGTATTAAGTTTGATATCAAAAAGTAGGCTTAACTAGGCTATACGCTAATTACGCCATTTTATTAACATAAAGCTTTAAATTTGCGATAATGAGCATAACTCCTAATCTACAAGTCAAACTGATGTCAAACTTTGCATACAAGTTTATATATCAGTAATCAAGGTTTCTACACTTTTACATTTTCATGAATCACGTTTTAAGGTAATAAGGGCATAATGGTCAACATATGAGCATTTAACGGAACCATGCATATTAATTGGATAACTAATGAACCAAGGTGTATAATCACAGAGGGTTGTACTAACATGTAACCTAGTCCAATTAAAGCTCTGAGGCATTTCTAAAACATGCCTAAACGGGTCAGAACCGAAAGTCAAAGTGAAAGTCAAACTATGTGACTTTCGGTTCCGAACCGGGTATTTACAGGAAACTGTCGGGTTGAACATGTTTGGACATGTTCTTACACTTATTACTAAGTTATAACAATGATCAAACAGGTTGTATATGATCTACATTGCTAATTATGCATAAATTGTATTTTAAGTATCCTGTTGACTTTTTCTTAGTAAGTTTGACCCGTCTTTTGACCTAGTTAGAGTGGTGATCAGGGGGAACCCTTTTAAGGGTTTGTTACCCACATAAATACCAACCTATAACTACTTTTGATCCGAGATATGACTGAGCCATTGTTGACTAATCTCGAAGTCAAACCGTAATTACGACGGTTTGACTTTTACCTAATTAACTAAGCCAAACTTAATTAAAGAAGGTTAAGCAAACTTACAAGTGTCTAATGGTTGATTAGGAAGGCCTGGAAGGTGCTCTGGTGCTCCACAATTGATCAGAATTGGCTTGAGGAATGAATGATCAATGTGTTGAAATGGTGAGCTTTATATAGTGTCCAAGACACCACAAAGTATTGACAACAAAGTCTACTACTGCCCACAACATTCCTACAGGTGTCCTACATGTTTAGGGAGTGTTTAGGGGCCAAGAGACATGAGGAAAACCGTTTAAAGTTCCAAAATCGCGTTTAAACAGCAAACGGCAACTTTTATGTCGCTGGCACACCCCTTGCGCACCGTAAGGGTCGATCCTTGCGGTGCGCAAGGCTTCCTCAGCAGCCAAAAATGCTTGTTCTTTCAGCCATTCGAAAGGGCAACCTCTTTTCCGAGTTTGGGACATTGTTTTATCAATTTGGGGCCTCCAATATGGGTCTTTAACTATTGGATACCCTACCATTTGAGTTTGTTTGCTTGGATCCTTTATAAAAGTACCGAAAAAGAAGGTTTACCGTAGAATTTTGTAGGAACCCATCTTTCACTATGAATTTAATTATTGTCAACTAAAATTCTGGATTTTCAAATGTACTAGATGTTTAATATACGTATACTTGGGTCTTGGGATTTATAAACGGGGTCGTTCAGAGGTAAAAATTAACATGACGCCACTTTTACATCCTGCCAAAACATCTTTATTAAATCCGAGTTTACAACGTGTTTTGTCTTACATGACACGTGTCGTTTTATTATTGAACCCAAAATTTTCGAGGTGTTACATTAGGCATGTAGTCAAGGCAGCTAGACCCCAAACCATAGAAGAAGCTGTAGAACTAGCAAACACCTTGATAGTTGAGCTTGTGCGTACTCGAGAAGAAGACCAGAGGAGAAACCTAGCTCAAAGGCTTACCCAGGAATTTCGTTATGGAAATTCCAACTGTAGGAACGTAGGTTCTACCTCTGCACCGTACTGCAAGGCTTGCAAGAAGAAGCATTCGGGAAAATGTTCCACTTACTGCAATTTCTGCAAGATACCAGGACACAAGGAAGATGATTGCAGGAGAAAACCTAATAATGGAATGTGCTTCAACTTTGGAGAAAGAGGTCACATCAAGCCAAATTGTCCGAAACTAGTTCCAGCCATGGGCAATAGGACTACCAAAAATGCTAGAGCATTTGTTTTGACGACAGATGAAGCCAAGATGATTCCGGACGTGATAGCCGGTACGTTTTTAGTTAATGATGTTTTTGCTAAAGTATTATTTGACTCTGGTGCAAACCACAGGTTTATTAATACTTCATTTTGCAAACTTCTCAACCAACCATTAACTAAACTCTCACAAGATTTTCTAGTAGAAACAGCAAATGGGGAAACCATTAAAATTTCTGAAATCTTGCAGGGAGCAAGAATAGAAATTTTAAATCAAAAGTTTATTGCAAACCTTTATCCAATGAATCTGGCAGGATTTGATGTTGTATTAGGAATGGATTGGTTAATAGCCAATAAAGCCAATATTTTATGTGATCAAAAGTCAATTCAGGTAAATTCACCAAAGGGTGATAAGATCACAATTAAAGGAGATAAACCATCTAGATCCATGAAATTCATCTCTGTGATGAAAACAGCAAGTTGTATAAGAAAAGGATCTATAGTATATTTGATTTCCATAATCACTAACACTAAAGGAAAAGAACTAAAAGATATTCCAGTAGTATCTCAGTTTTCAGATGTGTTTCCAGAAGAATTACCAGGACTACTGCCGGATAGAGAAGTCGAATTCAGAATCCGTCTTCTACCAGGAACAACACCAATTGCCAAAGCACCTTACCGTTTGGCACCCGCCGAAATGCAGGAACTGAAGAAACAGTTAGACGAGCTATTGGAGAAAGGATTCATACAGCCAAGTCCATCGCCATGGGTAGCATCGATTTTATTCGTTAAAAAGAAAGACGGATCGATGCGTATGTGCATTGATTACCGTGAATTGAACAAAGTTACGATTAAGAATCGGTATCCATTACCAAGAATCGATGATCTGTTTGACCAGTTGCAAGGAGCTCGATTTTTCTCGAAAATCGATTTAAGATCAGGATATCATCAATTGAAGGTACAAGAAGAGGACATTCCTAAGACTGCTTTCAGAACAAGGTATGGTCATTATGAATTTACTATCATGCCATTTGGTTTAACTAATGCCCCAGCTGCATTTATGGACATGATGAACCGAATATGTAAGCCATATGTGGATAAATTCATAATTGTTTTTATAGATGATATTCTTATTTACTCTAAGAATAAGAAGGAACATGCAGAGCATTTGCACGCACTTTTAAGTTTATTGAGGAAAGAAAAGCTTTATGCTAAGTTTTCAAAGTGTGAGTTTTGGTTAGAACAGGTATAGTTTCTTGGACACTTAGTCAATCATGAAGTAATTCATGTGGATCCCACCAAGATCGAGGCTATTACTAGATGGAAAACCCCTGAGTCACCAACCGAGGTTAGAAGTTTCTTAGGATTTGCCGGTTATTATAGAAGATTTATTCGAGATTTTTCTAGAATAGTCATTCCCTTGACTAAGCTAACTTGTAAATCCATTAAGTTTGAATGGGGACCAAAACAGGAAGAAGCCTTTAGAATTCTTAAGCAAAGATTAACCAATGCACCCATACTAGCGTTACCAGAAGGAACTGAAGACTTTGTAGTCTATTGTGACGTTTCTAAGTTAGGTTATGGATGTGTATTGATGCAATACCAAAAGGTTATAGCTTATGCATCTAGACAACTTAAGAATCATGAAGAGAATTATTCAACCCATGATTTGGAATTAGGAGCCATAATTTTTGCTCTTAAGATTTGGAGACATTACCTTTATGGTAGTAAGTTTACCATTTTCACCGATCACAAGAGTTTAAGGTATGTCTTAGGATAAAAGGAATTGAATATGAGGCAAAGACGTTGGATGGAGATTCTTAGTGATTACGATTGCAATATCCAGTATCATGCAGGAAAAGCCAACGTAGTGGCTGAAGCTTTAAGTCGGAAATATCATGAAAAACCAAAAAGGGTACGTTCTCTTAAATTAAAACTGCAAGTAGATTTAAATGATCAAATTAGAAAAGCACAAGAATCAGTAATCAAAGATGGTACTGAAAAGTTAAAAGGAATGATTGAGGAATTAGAACAAGGAACATATGGAATTTGGAGATTCCATAAGAAAAGAATGTGGATACCCAAATTAGGAAACCTACGTCATCATATATTAGAAGAAACCCATAAGTCTAAATATACGATGCATCCTGGAAGTGATAAAATGTATCAGGATTTAAGAAAGAATTTTTGGTGGATAGAAATGAAAAAGGATATAGCAGCTTATGTTTCTAAGTGTTTAACTTGTTCACAAGTCAAAGCTGAACATCAGAAACCCTCAAGTTTATTGCAACAGTTAGAAATGCCAATTTGGAAATGGGAATTGATAACAACGGATTTTGTTACTAAATTACCCAAAACAAGGAAAGGTAATGATACAATCTGGGTGATTGTAGACAGACTAACTAAGTCAGCTCATTTCCTACCAATGAAGGAAACTTTCAGTATGGAACAATTAGCTAAGTTATATGTAAATGAAATAGTTTCATTACATGGAATTCCTTTATCAATTGTTTCTGATAGGGATAGCCGTTTTACCTCTCATTTTTGGACGAGTTTCCAAAAAGTCATGGGAACCAAGTTGAATCTAAGCACAGCTTATCATCCTCAAACGGACGGACAAAGCGAAAGGACAATTCAGACAATGGAAGATATGCTTAGAGCTTGTGTAATTGATTTCAGAGGTAATTGGGACGATCACTTACCATTAATAGAATTTTCTTATAATAACGGTTATCATACAAGTATCAACGTTGCACCCTTCGAAGCACTTTATGGACGAAGGTGCCGAACCTCAGTCTGTTGGGCAGAAATTGGGGAAAATAATTATCTGGACCAAAAATAGTACAAGAAACAACCGACAAGATCATTCAAGTCAAGGAACGACTGAAAGCAGCACGCGATTGACAGAAGAGTTATTCAGATAACAGACGAAAGCCATTGGAATTTCAGGTAGGAGACAAAGTGTTATTAAAAGTCTCTCCTTGGAAAGGAGTGGTAAGATTCATCAAGAGGGGAAAGCTAAGTCCCAGGTATATTGGACCTTTTGAGATTATTAGAAGAATAGGACCTGTAGCATATCAGCTACAACTGCCAGAGGAAATGGCAGGGATACATGATGTATTTCATGTATCTAATCTCAAGAAATGCTTAGCTGATGAATCACTGATGGTACCTCTTAAAGATATAGAAGTAAATGAGCAGTTAAAATTTGTAGAAAGAGCCCTACAAATTGAAGACAAGAAAATTAAGAACCTCAAGCACAAGAGATTAGTTCTGGTCAAAGTGAAATGGGACTCCAAAAGAGGACCAGAGTATACATGGGAACTTGAATCAGAAATGAAAAGGAAATATCCACACCTGTTCCAGTAGATCTCGAGGACGAGCTCTAAAACAAGGTGGGGAGGATATAACAACCCTCCTAAATATTTCAACACCCCTAAAATATATTAAAATGCCCTAATATGTCCTAAAATACACCCCGTATGCGAAAACGGGCCCCGAATACCTTTAATACAATAAAAATTAAATAAAAATGAATTTTTAGGGGCTGTCGCGGGGCGCGTAGACCCCTTAAGGATCTTACGCGGGCCGCGAGCGATCATCAACGCGGCAAAACCCTGGGCTGCCATGTGGCAGCCACACGTCGAACCTAAAATGTTGACCGGAAAAGGCTAAGCCGTAGACCCCTATGTCGTGGGCCGCGAAGGCCCTTGCCTTCCTTCGTCGCGGGCCGCGACGGACCTGTCGACCAGCCCTATAAAGGGAGGCCATCGGCCTTCAGTTTCAATTCGTTCATTCACTCGATCTCTCTCTCAATTTCTAAATAGTAGCCATAATTCTCTGGTATAATACCCCTAGATAACGAAGTTCTGCTCCGTTGTAAGTATCATAACCCCTGGATACGTATTAGATACGTTGCCCGATTGATCTAGGGTTCCGTAACGGCTGTCGTGGTTCTGCCCGACGTAGTCGTTGGAATGCCGTCTCGGGGAGGGTATTACTAATGTTAAAATGGGTTATTATACTAATGCGTGTGCATTTGTGTAATTTATAGATTGTCACCAGGAAACTGTTACAGAAAACTTAAGACAGCAATGTGAGAAATCTCCTTTTTACAAATTATTTTTACAAAACCTCACACGATTAATTATATATTAAACAGTTATTGAGTATTTGTAAGGATACAATTATCGTCGGTATGTTGGGGTTTTGTATACAAAATTTGTTACTACCTTGCGAGGAGTAACATGACCACAAGTCTGGTTGACAGTACCGTGGGTGGTAATTGGTATGACTTAGAAACAAATGTAATTGCGCGACCGCCCTCAATACTGTACAATGGTCTTTATTAAACTTGATTAAACTGAGATTCACTCACCAATATTTCCCACTGACAAAATGTTTTTAAACGCGTTTCAGGTAACAAAATGTGAAAGCCAAATAGAAGCCAGCTGGACAGCACTGAAGGCTTGGAAAAGTGGCTATAAAGTTACCTAAAATAAAATAGATGTTTTTATTAAATAAAATAGGGTTTATCCCTATAAAAATGTGTGTACTTGAAACTTGGGTTTTTCCCATGTGTTTAATATATTAAAAGCGTGGTATTTTACTCTGATAAATTATTTCCTAACTACGGTCCTGATGTAAATTCTGCTGCCAAACTGGATAAACACAAGATACCACCGAAACTGGCCGTGGCCGCCCGCTCCCGGGTTGTTAGGGGACGGGGGTTGCGACAAAAACAAAGATCGAAAACGGGTGACGAAGGTTTGAAAATTCAAAATGGTGACAATAGAGAGCAATGGAACCAATGGGACACTTATCGATTGAAGCATCACAAGCCGGAGCAACCGGTTTAAACTTCATCCCAATCCCCCATTCCATACAGAAATTTTCCACCTCCTCTTGAGTTAATCGGGAAAACGATTTTGCTAAATCCTTACGGGCCCCCATGATATAAGAAAATAACCAGAAAGAAAGAAATCGAAACTAACCTGAATGGTGAAAAAGGGGAAAACTTGAAAGGAATTATGCAAAGGATGGCTCTTCTAAAATGTGATAACCCGAACTTTCAAGGTCAGTGACGTTAACGTGTGCCGTTATAATTCCGAAACTTAACATGTAATAACTCCGTTAAATAGCATGCATCTGTAGGATCGTTTTCAGACCCGAACGAGTCGATCAGAAGAGTTTTGCTCAGTACAAAAGGCGGAAACAGTTGTACTGATGTCAATTCAGCAAGATATACACTTTAAACTGTCGTATTATTGATTTCACAATGATTTACAGCGAGACGACACTTCGGCAGCACTTCGTTGCACAAACCGGAATCATTCTAAATGATCTCGCTTGAACACCTATATATAATGTTCAGATTCCGCTTGAAATGGTTCCAAGTGAAATCAGAATTCCAAGCGGAATCTAATTCCGCTCGAAATAACCATTAAAAAATTTCAAACGAAATCACCTTGTTCAAGAGAAATTAGTTTTATCTTGAAATACGTGCCCTGATCTAACATTCTACGTTCAAGACTCGATACAAGACGAAGTCGACAGACGCATGCACCAACAGACTCCCCCTCGAATGTTGACGAGTCTTAAAGTGTCGAGTCTTCGCATCTTCAGTCTTTATTAGTCTTTGGGCTTCTCTTTTGAAGTATCTGACACTGTAAAGCATCCTTAAATCTTTCTCTTTTCATCACCAACAGACTATTCTTTGAACAAATCATCTTCAATCCTAGAATCACAATTTGACTCTATTTTCTCTTGATCAGATCTCTTGATTCCTTAAGTTCATCAGCATCAACAATCTTCAGACCCCCCCTCTCAGTAAATTGGGATCGCAGTCTGGAATTCTTGTTCAAGAATCGAGAGCTGGCTCACAATCTTTCACAGGTTCAGAACCACTTCCTGGCTTTTATCCCAAAATCACCTAGCTCTTCTCCTATTTCCTACACAAATCTCTACCCAAAAATAAATTTTCTGATGACCACTTGTAAAAACAATTTTCAAAATGATTTAACATTTATAATTTCTAATGAACCACTTGCAGGAATTTTTCAATCAATGAATAATTTTATCATTTTTCTTTTCAAAAACACATTCTCCCAACCCAAATGTCATCAAGTTTAGCACTTGGAATTTTGAAAATCAGCTCTCTAACATCAGTTGTCGAAAATCTTTTTGTATTTTTCAAAATTTATGCTAAAACACAATTTTTTTTCTAAGATTTTCAGTGTGTAAAAATGCAACAAAGAAATATTTACAGACAATATATTTTTTTTATTTTGTGTAAGAGGATCATATCAGTTAATGACAAGTCACAAGTATCGTTGAGCTTAGTTACACATTAAGAATTAAACGATTCACTTAGATTGTCGATATACTGATCCACTTAAATTTTCACACAAATTTCAACTGATTCAGGATATGAATTAGATGTATTAAAGACTTAAACTCATTCATGTGTCCCACCTCTTGAATATACTCCCGTATCCAGATCTCAATATTCAGTCTTACAGGTGAGTATACCACAGATGATATATGTAAGGGGTTAAATTGCGAAACCGTGAGAGCTCAGGTCAGAACTTCCGTTCAGCAGAGAGATGACGGCTCGACTTTTGGAATGTCCCCTTTAGAGGATCTTTTTTACAACAGCAATGATTATCAATTTTATTGTTTCATCATTTTTGCTGAGGGTGGCGCTATATTTCAAGCAAGCAGTAAAGTATTCTCCGAGGACTAGGCCATTGCTACCGCAAAATCAGAAGTCCCGGGATAATACCCCAGATATCACTGAGCATAAAGACCTAGTATCTCAGAAAGAGGGACCTTTCAAACGAGATTTCAGGGGTTACCTATATATCCAAGTAGTGTTCCCCACGAAATAAGTAAGTTTGAATTTAAGTTTATATCCCGAAAAAGCTTACTAAATGTGTAAAAAACCTATCGGCATATCATCAGTGAGACCGTTTAACGCTAATTAATCATTACATTTCTTTAGCATACTGTAACTGTCTACTGATGTACTATCATATCCTCTTCGTTGACACAAAAACTCATTTTTGATTTTATCATGTTTTTGGCTTTTTCAAATTTTCAAATGTTTTTGGATTTTCCATCCGCAAACACATTTAAGGAAAATTTAAAAACAAACTATACAAAAAAATGACAACCGATATCGAATCACTTCAATTCTCCATCCGCTTGGCATAAACAATCAGAACTCCCCCTCACAACAAAATATTTTCCCATTGATTTCAAAACACTTAAGTTTGTTTTAATCAAATGGTTTTTCCGGAAAAAAAGTTTTGTTGATTGATTTTATCATTTGTAGGTTAGAGGATTCATCATTTTGTTTTTCAAAATACCACTTGTAGGAAATCAGATACAACTTAATGTCCCTGATTTACCATTTGTAAGAATAGTCCAATCAAGATCAAATTAATGACCTTGTTTTTTTTCACGTGTATCACAAACTCTTTTTCAACCGCATGGCTTACCAACCAATACCACATGTAAGTTGAATTTTCAAGATGCCGATACCTACTCCTCACTTACCAACCTGGGAGTTCCGGCAAGTCATATTTTCTCAAAAACAATATAAGAATGATGCCGATTCATGCTCCGCGATTACCAACTTGGGAGCTCCGGCAAGTCCAGAATTTTACTGATCATAATAGGTACCATCCCAATCACAAACCAGGGATGATACTTTACCTTGCTTCTTTGTTTTCTTTTCGTAAAATTCCTTGACTCCCTTGACCTTCCTGTCAACCATTTTCCAAAAATGTTATGAACTGTGGAGTTAAAAGGCCTTCTCAACATCAAATTCTTTCTTTTCTGAGAAAAATTGGTTTGATATCTCAACTTTACCAATTTTCTTCTTAAAATTTTCAACCTGAAGTGGTAGAAAATTCATATCATCCAAAGTCGGCACTGATTTTTCACTTTTAATCTCAATCTGTGGCTCCTCCGACTTTGCGGAATCAGATTCATTGCCAGAAGATAGCTCATCTGATTTTGATGAATCAGAATCATTGCTAGAACTATCATCCGATTTCTTAACAACCCATTTCTGGTTGTCAAGGTTTGCTCGTTTCTTGTAAAATCTGTTTGAACATTCACCAATCTCAAAAGTCGAATTTTTGAAAAGTTTAGTTCTTTCAATTGGTGGTTCAAACACAACCTCTTTATCTTTCAAATTACGAGAAACTCCCTGTTTTGATTTTATTGCCTTGGAACAATTTTTGGCAATATGACCAACAGTGTTGCATTGAAAACAGGTTCTTGTAACACCTCGAAAATTCACGTCCTATAATGTGTTGACACGTGTCATAATGTTTGAACGTGTGAAAGAATGTTCTGAAAGGACTAAAGTTGACAAACATGGAGAGTATGTTAATATACGAGTTCTAAATGTCAACAGTGAATAAATATATGGTATATTAACCCTACATGATGCTCATACCTTCAAACGAATAAATCATGGATCATACGAAGCTAAAAGTGAGAGGTTTCAAACTACAGGGGCTAAATGTGTCAACATGTTTAAGTTATACCTCTGAGTGATCTTTTAGCGAACCCAAAGCTTTGTAAAGATTAATTATGCTCACTAGAATGCACGATATAAATTTCATAAAGCTTCGTTATCGTATGAGAAAGTTATGATCATATTCGTGTGCTAGGGGTTAAAAGCGTCAACGTTGAAATTTATGACTTTTCAGGTAACCATAAAGATTACCCAAGGACTTAACAAAGTTTGGTTATGTCTTAAGGCCCTTAAAAGTCAAGTTAGAGGGCTCAAAGTGCAAGAAATCATGTTAAGATCAAGTGTAGAAGGATCAGGGACTAAAAGCGTCAAAAAGTGCATAAGTTTGCATTTTCGCGCATAACATACGTTCTGAATACATCCGGACATCCAAAAATTTATGTAAGCATGACTATATTATGCTTTAGTGTTTGGCTTGCCAAAAAAATCCATTCGTCGCGTCATTTGGATCGTTTTTCACGCATGTGCGCATTCCGTCGTAATTAACCGAACAACGCGATCGTACGGCCAAACGAACCGACATCCGACATATTTTTGAACACATTTTAAGTTCCCTATACTTTAACTTCATTTTAGAGCTTTGAAATGGGGTTAACGGGCCTTAAACGTGTCAAAAATGGGCTTATTGCACTGCAGGGACCAAAACTGTAATTCTGCCAAACTTAAGCTTACGGACCTCAACACTAAGGACCTTACGGTCCGTAAGCTATCTTCTGCAGATTAGAAGCTTCTGAACAGCCTGTTTTCAGCTGTTAACCACTTCCTAATCCCTTGCCAAGTGTTGATACCTTATGGTTAGTGGCAATTTAGGCACCACAACTTCCCGACAAGTGTACGGCCTTGATCGTGCCCTCTTCTCCAAGAAACGATCCTAACGGTGGTGCATATCCTATAAATACCCACCATAATCAACTTCAAAAACCCACCAATCTGATCATTGTACTCTAAGTTGGAACCTTCGTTTCATACCTGAGCTGTTTTGATCTAGATTAGCATTCGGGGACCCTTCGTAAGTATTCTTTCGTTCTTTTATCGCTTTTCGAGTCCGAAAGTCAAACTTTGTTTGACTTTCCGCATTGACCAGTTTATGGTCGATGCGAAGTTCGTTTGAACTTCATAACGTGAGCGTGATCACGATGGTTATAGTCCCTAGTGACTATACCTACTGATTACCACGTTATCTAGGCTCAGTGACGAGCCGTAGTTTCGACCAGAATACGTATTCTTGCGTATTTTGTAACCAAACTACTTATGGGTATCAAAACCGTTTGTTTTGATACCAAACTTGTTTTCTAACTTAGTTAAGCATGTTTTAACATGCTTAGCTCGTCACTTTTAGTTTAGTGCTTAAATAGGGTCGTGAAGGTAAGCGATCTAAACAATCGCTTATACTTTCAAACCCGACCCGTTTGGTCGATCATTAGGATCCGACCAAACACATTAAGTGACCTTATGGTCACATCGTTCGAGTAGTTGTATGACAGGTAGTATGTATGCCTTAGGTAAATGACCAAAATACCCCTACGGGGCTTAATTTGAGATTAAACTCGTTTTGGGCATAATGGAAGGTATCCTACTGATATCACAACATATTTAAGGCATATTAACTTAGGAAACCTGTTCGCGACCTATTCGGTTACCCGTTACGCGTTATTCGCGTTCGGATCGGTTTATATAACTAGTTTATATAAGTTAGCCGAAACGGGTCAAACCTTATCGGTTTTATCTTAAAAATCCAGAATGTGTTGAGTTTACCCATATTATACAAGTCTCCAAACTTGTCGGGTCTAACTCACATTCTATTCCGGTCTTCGCTTAATCGTGCGTAAGAACCGTATATTCCCTTAAGACTAACCGGTCTAAGCTTAGGCGTAATTAAAGACCCGTTAGCATTCTAATTAATTATTTATACCATCATTCCAGACTAGAGCTTTCCGGTAAATTGTACCTACGCTTACTTAAGTGACTACGGCTGAGTTATTAGATTCTTGCTATTTAAGACAGGAGCTAGCTCAGGTAAATACTCTTAACTTATTTTCCCTATACGGGCTTGGGATACGGTATAATAATACCGCTTGGTCGGGTATTGAATCTTTAATCTTATTATGGTTAAATCATTGAGGTAACCCGGTTTAATCTGTATTGTTTGAAACAAAGACCTTTAGGGGTTAATGACCATGTCCCGGATATCCTAGTGACATCATTGTATTATAAAATGGCCACGTCTTAAGCACGGGGTGTAGGCATACACCTGACAGTGCTTAAGAGATAACGGTATCTCACTCTCTTGTGGGCCTATACTTGTGGCGTGTCTGTTAATCTGACTCGATTTCTACATCGGGCCCTGAACGTACAACGAACATGTAAATCTGTATACAAGGTTATAAATATAATTGTCCCAAGTTAAAAAGATTAATTTTGCCTCTATGCATTTTAATCCAAGTGTCGAAATATTTGCATGTCTTGTGCACCTAAACAAATTTTCATAAACATTTACAAAATGAGTCGGTTGAGTGTATTTACCAGTGAAAACTGACGTATTTTCCAAAAGGGTTAAGTGACAGGTACTGAACGTAATTGGCTGGAAGCTCAGGGCGTTTCTAAGGAATCTTGAAAGTTCTAGGTGCCTAAAGTCTGTTGAATAAAGTTTATGTTTTGAGATCCGCCTGTGGATCTTTTACTTCCGTTGTAATACTTTGATGTTACACTATTCGGATTGTAATATATTTATCCTTTTGCTTCCGCTGTGCATTTATATATTGTGTTGTTTGACTATGATGTTGCCAACCACGTCACGTTACTCCCCTACCGGGCCCACCGGTAACACGTGGAAATTCGGGGTGTGACAGGTTGGTATCAGAGCCAACATTGAGTGAATTAAACACTAGCTTTTTGTGTTTAATCTCAATGACACAATTGCACATTTCTAAATCTTCTGAGTCTAGACTTAACATAGGAATATTCTCAATCCTTATCTGGAAATTCTGCTTCCAAAATTTTTATATATTGGATACGTCGCCGAGCGAAGAAGCCATAATAATAATTCTCCACACCAGGAGCCTTAAATTGCTGACCTTCGTACAACGGCTAGGACGAAACATGCAAACAAGGAGAAGGCATTCAGAAATAAAATGAAGAAGAAACTCCCTTTGCGAAAAATCGTTTCCTTAATAGTCCTTATAAGGACATAATTACCTTTCAGTTCCTTCGAGGACAACATTATTCCTTTCAAGTCCCGTCTAGGGCACATCTGTATTGTTTAATTTTATAGTGGAATAATTAACTTTAAATTTTCTTTCAGACATTCCTTTTATAAGATCTACCTTTATATAAAATGGCAAAATCTAAAAAAAGGACAAGACCTAGTCACGCATTATGAGGCAGGGCAAAGATGGTAGTTCCATAATTAGATTCAGATCCATATTTAACACCTCAATTTAGGATTGTTCTGCGTTAATATTAATAAGAATCTTAAGAGTGAAACCTATCATTCGGGTCATTTTAAGGCCGGGCCATGATGGTAAGACCTGTTTAAAAGATTCGAATCCCTGTTAACATCTGAAAATATGTTAACACTCCTGACAGACGTGATTCATTAAAATCACACGTCATTCTTATTGATGGATTCTTCAAAAGATTCCTAACCCATTGTAATGATCTCTGAATCATGGGTTTAGATCATCACTTGAGATGATCACATTTTGACCATACGTGGTAATATAGCACCTACAGGCCCTGTTCATTTCCATATGAACCAAAAGACAGTAGTAGCAACGACTCCCTGTCATATAAAGATAATGAACTAGGTTCAAACCTTCATGCTTTGATTCTCTGAAATCATAGCTTATAAATTATAAACGTCCTTGTGACTAGGCCTATTGTGCTAGTATACCTTCATGCTTTGATTCTCTGAAATCATGGCGTATAAATTAAACTTGTCTACGCGACTAGGCCATTTGTGCTATTATTAACTTATAAATTAGGATTATGATAAAAATCCTGAATAAAAATAAATATCATTCCTTTCCTGCCAGAATAATTATTAAAAGAGAATCTTAAATGGTTTGACCTAGCTTGAATGTCATTGAAGACCTAGCTAAGATGGTAAAATCTGTTCAAAAAGAGATTCAGATCCTTGTTAACACCCGAAAATGTGTTAACACTCCCGACAACCGTGATGCTATAAAAATCACACTTGTCATTCTTATATTAGGAATTTTTCCAAATACCTTATTTAACGTAATTGATCAATAGGAATCATGGCTTATAAAATTTTAAAACTGTCCTTGGGACCAGGCTTTTTACGCCACTTTAATATACTTGATGTTTTATAACTAGGATAAGGTATAATGAAAAATATTAACTAAGTATAACTAACAAATTAACCCATATGGTTTATATTACCATGGTTAATAAATTATCAAAAATGATAATTTCATAATGACCTCTGGATAAATCATTGTCAATGTTTATGAAGCAATCAAGCTACATGGCTGGATTAGATGAAGTTAACAGCCACATGAAGGAGGACAATGATGCTACCAGAATCAATGTAACTGGAGCGGAACTGCAGGCAATAATAGATTATGCTGTTACTCGAGCTCTTGACAGACAGTATGATGAATCAAATGATACCCATTCTAAGACTCTATCTGTGGCTCGTAGTAAGCCCCCTTCTAAAATACTTGAGTCAAGAGAAGACGATGTTCATGACTTGTCAAATCAAAGGAGTATTCCGTTTAGACAGATTGTGTTCCATCAAGAGACACCAGTTAAGACATGTTCATATAAATATTTTGTCTCCTGCAAGCCTAGAGACTTTACAGGAGAAAAAGGGGCCATCGATTGCATGACGTGGCTCGATGAGATGGACGCTGTTGTTGACATCAGCGGTTGTGCAGAGCAAGATGTTGTGAAATTTGTTTCACAATCTTTTAAAGGAGAAGCTCTAGCTTGGTGGAGGTCACTGATCTAAGCTACGGGGAAGATTCCTTTGTACAACATGACTTGGGAGCAGTTCGTTGCTCTTATCAAAGAAAATTACTGTCCTCAACATGAAGTTGAGAAAATTGAGACTGAATTCTTGACATTGGTCATGGAAAACTTAGATTGTCAAGCATACCTTACAAATTTCAATACCAAGTCTCGATTGGTTCCTTATTTGATCACACCGGAACCAAAGCGAATTGCTCGCTTCATTGGGGGTTTAGCCCCAGAAATCAAAGCCAGTGTTAAGGCTTCAAGACCTACTTCATTCAGGTCAGCGGCCGATCTGTCGCTATCTCTCACACTCGATGTGGTCAGAAACAAGGCTGCCAAAGTCTCTGAAGAAGGAAAGCGAAAAAGGGAGGATGAAATTTCTCATCGCTCTGATAGGGAGACAAAGAGGAACTCTGAGGATAAGAAGAGTTCCGGGTTTAAGAAAGACAGCCAGCAGCCGGGTGAGAAGATCAGGTGCAAAACCTGTAGGAAATACCACCTCGGGAAATGCAGATTTGAATCTCGGCCTCGGCCGTGTGGAATTTGCAAATCTAAGGAACATAAAACCCTGGATTGCAAGAAGTTGAAAGATGCAACCTGTTATGGTTGCAACGAGAAGGGGCATATCAAGACCAACTGCCCTAGGAATCAGAAGAAGCCCGAAGAGGCCAAGAAAACAAACGCATGATGAACACCCAAGAGATGATGCAGATTAATAATAGTATAACATGTACCTTTCCTTATCAAACAGTTTATGAAGAAACTTATTTGATACTGGCAAACATTTTTATGAATGATAAATATTGAGTGTGGTTGTCTCCGCTGTCCTTGTTTTGTTAATAAGAGGACCGATATAGTAATAGGAAAGGATTGGTCGTCTTGTGACCAAACCCATATTGTGGGTAATAAAGAAGCAAATAACTATCAAGACTCCTTATAAGACAATCCTCATAAATTATATATATCCGTGTGATTAATTAATATTAATCAATATATAACCGGTCGTCCCCGGAATCGAACCTGGGTCTAGGCCGCACCCTTCGCGCGCCTAACCAACCGAGCTAGGTGCCTAGTTTGTGAAAATCTCCATTCTGATTAAATATAAACACATGTTGATGGTATCTCTTTAATCTCTAAAGATTTCGAATACCAAATGGTATGACAAAAGCGCTATATGAGGATTGGTGTATCTTAATAAGTTCCATAGATTGCTTCCATGCCTGATCAGTATGGAGGTTTAATGCATGGAACCACAAGGATATCTCAATAATCATATGGTACTAAAGTCAACTAAAAGTATTCAAAAGAGATATCCAGCATGGAATTGTCCAAGTAAATATTCCCGATTAAGGAACTCGTGGACTAGTAACATAAAAGTGTCACTTATTGGACACAAGAAATGATGAGTGAAATGGAGCCTGAGATATGGAAATCTCTGTAACGTCCTTGTACTTTGATTATCTTCTTCTAAGTTTACCCTGTTTACCTCCCTAGAGGCAGGTAGAGTTAAGATTAACATCCCGCTCCGGGTTAGAGTGTTGTAAGAACTCCATGTTGATTATGGAATAACCGAAAACCTGATTAGGTAAATTTTAAAATAGGAGATTCATATAGCCTAACTCGATATTCCGAGATTTTGATATTGTTAAATAAGAAAGACGGTTCATTTTGCTTATGCATTATTTACCGCAACCCTAATTGGGCAACAATTAAGAAATTGCCATCAGCTGCTCTGAATCGTCGATTTATTCGACTAACTACAAGGATCAACCAATCCTTAAAATTAGTTAAGTAGTGGTTGGAATAACCATCTCACCTTAAGGTAAGTATCAAGGCTGCTCCTTTTGAGACCTTGTATAAATGACATGTTAAACGGCTATTGTTAGGACAATAGAGAATTGGTAAGTCCAACTATCAGGATCTGAAAGTTGCCTGGGAAACAACAAATAAGATCATACAAATCCATAGTCGATTGTAAGTTGCCAGTATTCGACAGAAAATCAAGGATTAATGAAATAGCAAACCTCCTAAATTCTTGTTAAGAAATAAGGTTCAACAATAGATATCACCCTGGAAGGGTGTGCTAAATTTGTTAAAATTATTGGGCTAGTTAAGCTTCGAGAATATAGAATCATTCGAAGGGAATCGAATGTATCAAGATCAAATAGCCTACGAGCCAAGACCTAATTAAGGGGCTTGGTGGAGCGCGCAATGTGACCCGCACTAATGATTTAGCGATGTGTCACCAATAAGTCGAAAAGCGCTATCGCATAATGATATGAAGAACTAAGATAGTGTGAGCCACCTGTGTCGATTAAGGATCGAAAGGATTAGAAGCTCCAAAAAGATACATGTGCCTATTATAAAGGTCAAGTGGGATGCCCGAAGAGGTCCCGAATTCACGTGGGAAGTTGAATCCACGATGAAAGAAAAGTACCTTACTTATTTCAGTAAATCTCGGGTCGAGATTTCTTTTAAGGGGGTGAGAATCTAACACCTCGAAAATTCACGTCCTATAATGTGTTGACACGTGTCATAATGTTTGAACGTGTGAAAGAATGTTCTGAAAGGACTAAAGTTGACAAACATGGAGAGTATGTTAATATACGAGTTCTAAATGTCAACAGTGAATAAATATATGGTATATTAACCCTACATGATGCTCATACCTTCAAACGAATAAATCATGGATCATACGAAGCTAAAAGTGAGAGGTTTCAAACTACAGGGGCTAAATGTGTCAACATGTTTAAGTTATACCTCTGAGTGATCTTTTAGCGAACCCAAAGCTTTGTAAAGATTAATTATGCTCACTAGAATGCACGATATAAATTTCATAAAGCTTCATTATCGTATGAGAAAGTTATGATCATATTCGTGTGCTAGGGGTTAAAAGCGTCAACGTTGAAATTTATGACTTTTCAGGTAACCATAAAGATTACCCAAGGACTTAACAAAGTTTGGTTATGTCTTAAGGCCCTTAAAAGTCAAGTTAGAGGGCTCAAAGTGCAAGAAATCATGTTAAGATCAAGTGTAGAAGGATCAGGGACTAAAAGCGTCAAAAAGTGCATAAGTTTGCATTTTCGCGCATAACATACGTTCTGAATACATCCGGACATCCAAAAATTTATGTAAGCATGACTATATTATGCTTTAGTGTTTGGCTTGCCAAAAAAATCCATTCGTCGCGTCATTTGGATCGTTTTTCACGCATGTGCGCATTCCGTCGTAATTAACCGAACAACGCGATCGTACGGCCAAACGAACCGACATCCGACATATTTTTGAACACATTTTAAGTTCCCTATACTTTAACTTCATTTTAGAGCTTTGAAATGGGGTTAACGGGCCTTAAACGTGTCAAAAATGGGCTTATTGCACTGCAGGGACCAAAACTGTAATTCTGCCAAACTTAAGCTTACGGACCTCAACACTAAGGACCTTACGGTCCGTAAGCTATCTTCTGCAGATCAGAAGCTTCTGAACAGCCTGTTTTCAGCTGTTAACCACTTCCTAATCCCTTGCCAAGTGTTGATACCTTATGGTTAGTGGCAATTTAGGCACCACAACTTCCCGACAAGTGTACGGCCTTGATCGTGCCCTCTTCTCCAAGAAACGATCCTAACGGTGGTGCATATCCTATAAATACCCACCATAATCAACTTCAAAATCCCACCAATCTGATCATTGTACTCTAAGTTGGAACCTTCGTTTCATACCTGAGCTGTTTTGATCTAGATTAGCATTCGGGGACCCTTCGTAAGTATTCTTTCGTTCTTTTATCGCTTTTCGAGTCCGAAAGTCAAACTTTGTTTGACTTTCCGCATTGACCAGTTTATGGTCGATGCAAAGTTCGTTTGAACTTCATAACGTGAGCGTGATCACGATGGTTATAGTCCCTAGTGACTATACCTACTGATTACCACGTTATCTAGGCTCAGTGACGAGCCGTAGTTTCGACCAGAATACGTATTCTTGCGTATTTTGTAACCAAAATACTTATGGGTATCAAAACCGTTTGTTTTGATACCAAACTTGTTTTCTAACTTAGTTAAGCATGTTTTAACATGCTTAGCTCGTCACTTTTAGTTTAGTGCTTAAATAGGGTCGTGAAGGTAAGCGATCTAAACAATCGCTTATACTTTCAAACCCGACCCGTTTGGTCGATCATTAGGATCCAACCAAACACATTAAGTGACCTTATGGTCACATCGTTCGAGTAGTTGTATGACAGGTAGTATGTATGCCTTAGGTAAATGACCAAAATACCCCTACGGGGCTTAATTTGAGATTAAACTCGTTTTGGGCATAATGGAAGGTATCCTACTGATATCACAACATATTTAAGGCATATTAACTTAGGAAACCTGTTCGCGACCTATTCGGTTACCCGTTACGCGTTATTCGCGTTCGGATCGGTTTATATAACTAGTTTATATAAGTTAGCCGAAACGGGTCAAACCTTATCGGTTTTATCTTAAAAATCCAGAATGTGTTGAGTTTACCCATATTATACAAGTCTCCAAACTTGTCGGGTCTAAATCACATTCTATTCCGGTCTTCGCTTAATCGTGCGTAAGAACCGTATATTCCCTTAAGACTAACCGGTCTAAGCTTAGGCGTAATTAAAGACCCGTTAGCATTCTAATTAATTATTTATACCATCATTCCAGACTAGAGCTTTCCGGTAAATTGTACCTACGCTTACTTAAGTGACTACGGCTGAGTTATTAGATTCTTGCTATTTAAGACAGGAGCTAGCTCAGGTAAATACTCTTAACTTATTTTCCCTATACGGGCTTGGGATACGGTATAATAATACCGCTTGGTCGGGTATTGAATCTTTAATCTTATTATGGTTAAATCATTGAGGTAACCCGGTTTAATCTGTATTGTTTGAAACAAAGACCTTTAGGGGTTAATGACCATGTCCCGGATATCCTAGTGACATCATTGTATTATAAAATGGCCACGTCTTAAGCACGGGGTGTAGGCATACACCTGACAGTGCTTAAGAGATAACGGTATCTCACTCTCTTGTGGGCCTATACTTGTGGCGTGTCTGTTAATCTGACTCGATTTCTACATCGGGCCCTGAACGTACAACGAACATGTAAATCTGTATACAAGGTTATAAATATAATTGTCCCAAGTTAAAAAGATTAATTTTGCCTCTATGCATTTTAATCCAAGTGTCGAAATATTTGCATGTCTTGTGCACCTAAACAAATTTTCATAAACATTTACAAAATGAGTCGGTTGAGTGTATTTACCAGTGAAAACTGACGTATTTTCCAAAAGGGTTAAGTGACAGGTACTGAACGTAATTGGCTGGAAGCTCAGGGCGTTTCTAAGGAATCTTGAAAGTTCTAGGTGCCTAAAGTCTGTTGAATAAAGTTTATGTTTTGAGATCCGCCTGTGGATCTTTTACTTCCGTTGTAATACTTTGATGTTACACTATTCGGATTGTAATATATTTATCCTTTTGCTTCCGCTGTGCATTTATATATTGTGTTGTTTGACTATGATGTTGCCAACCACGTCACGTTACTCCCCTACCGGGCCCACCGGTAACACGTGGAAATTCGGGGTGTGACAGTTCTCGTTTCTTTCATCTGATCAGCAGTCTTCATCTCTTCTTGCTTCTTCGCTAGGAATTCTTTGTTCGACTGTTTTCTGAATAGATTTTCTCTCTTCTTCAGTTGATGTACCTGAAACAAATATTATTTTTTATTTAAAATCTCGAACATATTTTTCATTTTTATGATTTTCTGGTGGAATAAAACCAAGTCCTTTCTTTTTGAAATTACCATTATGGTTTGGTTTCTTTCGATAACTAGAACCAGAACTGTAACCCTTTTTCTTGTTTTCTCTTTGTTGAACTCTTGAGGTTTACTTTTTAGGTTTATCATTAAGATTTATATCTTTTATTTCTGAAATATTAATTTCTGTTAGTTTGAAAACCTTTTTTATCATATCTGGTTTAACACCTCTTATTGGAAATTCCTCATCAAAATATAATTTGTCAGAATCATTCAAAGTATATGCAACTTTAAATGTTTCCTCATTCAAATTAGATTTCGATAAAAGAAATTCTTTATTGTAAACTCTTTTGCCCTGTTTTTCGGTTTGACTTGGAATGCTGGACTCAGACTTTGACTCTGACATAGACTCCAACTTTGACTCATCGAATTCATCTTTATCCAACACCTGATCGACCACTTTCTTTATTAACTCGGACTCATGATCAGTATCAAATGATGTAAACGTCACATCAATATTTTCTGGCAAATTAACTGTAGACTCCGACTCCCACTGTAAATTTGTTGCCTTTTCGACTCTTTCTGAATTTGGATTTCTCGAAGAATATCCATTTTCAAGCGGGGGTGGACATTTGTTGTAACTGACACCTTGTTTCTTACCAGATGTCTTTTCTTTAGAATCCTTCTTCTTTTCTTTCTTTTTGTCAGAAATATTTTCTTCAGAAACCTTCTGTTCTTCAGTCACTTCATCATCCTCAAAAACCTTCATGCCTTCAACAGTTGGATAGATCCTGTCAATGACATAAGAAGTACATGAGTAACTTTTCAACAAACGATTAACTCTTTCAGTTTCAATTCTTTGGGTTTCAAGTTTCTGTTCTAGCACAGCACACTTCTCAATATAGTTGTTCACAACTTTCTGCTTTATCATGAAAGCTCCTTGAAGTGTCTTCATTGCTGTTGCTTGTTCTTCACTTGATTAATTATATTGATTCGTGGCTTTGTTCAGAACATCGTAAGATTCCTTCAACTGATTTATGTTGTTAATCAGCTCACTGTTTTTCTTCTTGATAATCTCACAATTCTCACAAATCACTGGAATATTTTTAGCATTTACTTCTTCATCAACCTTGAACTTTGGAATATCCACCTTTTTCCTTATCACTGGAACAGCTTCATCATCACTACTGACCGGTGTTTTGACCTTTTTCTTTTTCTTTTTAGATTTATCGTCATCACTGTCACTCTCTTCTATCAGTTTAAAATGAGCTGCCAATCTTCTTGCATGATACTCACGATCATCATCACTATCCTCTTCAACTCGAGCAACATACACTTTGTGATTTGAATCTTTGTTTGGATCATAATCATCCCAATTGAAATTTGCCCAGCTAAAACCTTCAGGTAATTTTTCATCATCTTGATTGATTAGGCATGCTTTGAAATCAACTGAGATATATTTGTCCCAACTGAATCCATTTGTTGTCTCTTTGTCATCCTGATTCACCAAACATGCTCTTTTTGAAGATTCTTCAATCACTTTTCTTCCATGTGCCACTTGTGGTTCTTGTTGTTGTTGTTGTTGAGCAACTTGGTGATAGATGGCCTTCCGATAGTAATCATTGTTGTTGTTGAATGGATTTTGAGCTCCACTTGCTTCGCGGTTTTTGCACTCCCTCTTGAAGTGTCCTTTTTCCCTGCAACGAAAACAAGTGACTTTAGATTTATCAAAACCTAAAGTAGAAACATTAGCTTCACGTAAATCATCTCTTCCTGTGATCTGCTTAAATTTCTCAGCTCGTCTTAACACACTTGCCAAACACCACTTTATGTCCATCAATTCCATCTCTTTAGCATCAATCTGATCGTAATCCTCTTTAGTAAGCATTGGATTCCCGATTCGACCTGCAACAAAACTACCATATGATTCCAACACGGTTCCCAACAAAGACATATGGCTCTTAGCAACTTCTGCTGAATAATCTTCATCATTTTCCAGATTCAGTACAATGTTGCATTGTAACTTCTTGCCATTCTTTGTTGCTGAAATGTTTGGATCAAATGACGGATATAATGGAAAACTTGTGTTACTGCTTGATCCTTTTGATGAAATTCCAGATGAACTCTTTGCATTGAATGTTGTCTCAATCTTTGGTGACATGTTGGTGGTTTTATCACTGACACCACCTTTGTAATAGAGTCTGATATCTTGTTCACCGTCAAAATCTTTCATTCTTATAACCTTTCTTTGTTCCATCTCCTGAGCCTCAATCTTTTCAATGAATTTGCTCAAGGTCAGACTACTAAAACCTTTCTTGTTCCTCAACATCATGAGATATGTACCCCAAGTCTCATATGGTAAGGCATCAGCTAGCTTCTCAATCAACTCCTCATTATCTTTCTCAATGCTCAACCTCTTCATGTTAGCTAGCAAATTGCAGTATCTCTCAATGATTTGCTTTGTACTTTCATTTTTCAAACCACGGAATAGATCGAATTCTTTCTTTAAAAGCGACTTTTTGTTCTTGACCATCTCTTGACTTCCATGAAACTTCGATTTTAAAGCTTTCCAAATCGAATAAGAAGTTCCATTGTGTTGTAATAAAACCAAGATATCTTCTTTCACAGCTTGTTGTAGTAAACTAAGCATCATTTTCTCATCTTTATATTTCTTTCTATTATCGGCACTCAGATCTTTAATAGCAATAATCTCTTCATCATCAGTCATCGGTCGAACATATTTCGTCTCAACACATTCCCAAGCATCTAAATAATTTGCCTGTACCCAGTTCTCAAAAGGTCCTTCCCAACCTTTATACTCCTCGATGTTCATGAGCTTAGGCGGTTTTTGCATTGTCCCTGTTTCATTTTCCAACATCTTGTTCTGTGCAAGAGTAATCGGGGTAACCGGGGTAGCGAATGCGTTGTAAAATCAACTCTGAAGAGAAATATCTTTTCAAGTGAAATACCTTATTTCGCTTAAACTTACACCAGATTCAAGCGGAATACCAGATTGAAGCGAAATAAGCTACTTTCAAGCGGAATCAACAGAATTTTTCAAGTGAAATATACGTTTCAAGCGAAATCAACCCAATTATCTCAAGAGAAATACCGGTTTCAAGCGGAATAAGGGACTAATTCCGTTTGAACTGCTGCTGATGTCATCATTCTCGCACTGATTTTTGTCAAATTGATCTAGTTCTAGGCCGATTTTAGTTTTGAAACTTTCTAGGGTTTGTTAATACACAAAAGCGCACATGATGTATAAAAATCAAGACATTTTGACCGTAAAGTCAAGTTCAATTTGAAAAAAGAAGGTGTAGAAACCAGAATTTTCAACTGAATTGGTAAGAACTCTTCTTCTTGAGCTCTGATACCACTTGTAGGATCGTTTTCAGACCCGAACGAGTCGAGCAGAAGAGTTTTGCTCAGTACAAAAGGCGGAAACAGTTGTACTGATGTCAATTCAGCAAGATATACACTTTAAACTGTCGTATTATTGATTTCACAATGATTTACAACGAGACGACACTTCGGCAGCACTTCGTTGCACAAACCGGAATCGTTCTAAATGATCTCGCTTGAACACCTATATATAATGTTCAGATTCCGCTTGAAATGATTCCAAGTGAAATCAGAATTCCAAGCAGAATCTAATTCCGCTCGAAATAACCATTAAACAATTTCAAGCGAAATCACCTTGTTCAAGCGAAATTACTTTTATCTTGAAATACGTGCCCTGATCTAACATTCTACGTTCAAGACTCGATACAAGACGAATTCGACAGACGCATGCACCAACAACATCTATGTTTTTGGGCCGCTTTTATCCCTAACTACCTTGGGCCGATCGCTTTTATCTTTGGGCCGCCAACGTTTGTGAACCAACTTGGCCCAACTAGCAAATGGTGATAAACTCAGCCCAATTAAGGATTAAATGAAACACAAGCAAGTGGGTTCGGCCCACTTGGTTCCGGTTATGTATGGGATTAATCTCATGCACTTATTATATCAAACAAGTTAAAGCCCAAATGGATCCATTGCTTTGTTTTGGGGGCCGGTTAGTGTAGATTATATACACACACATGGATCACGTAAATTATTAGCAATACACAACAAACCCTACTTCCTCCTCCTTGAATCGCGAATGGCAGTAGCTCACCCCCCTTGTTCGAGATAATAGCATCTTGACCAATCAAGTTTCGGGGTAGTGCAACTGACTTGGTGACTTTTCTATTTATGTGATATGGTTTATGTGTGGTATAATGATTGATGCTTATAATAATCTTTATGTGATGATCTTGTTAATACGTAATTTTAATTTAATGAATTATACATGTATGATGATGTTGTGCCCTGGTATGATTAGAACGATGCTAGATGATGTTATGATCATTGATTCGATGGGTGTCTAAGTATACATACATGTTTTAACTATTTGCTTGATAATAGGGTATTGATCTATAAGAATCTGTGATGATATGAACTAGATAGTAACCAAATACGTTGATTGCTTGATCGGCATAACGTCACTCGTATAATGATTGAACGGTGGTCATGACGAAACAACTAGGACGATTAGGGTTTGCAGGTTATTCACGACGAAACTCTGAAGTTTCATCACATGTTACTCATGACAAAACTTGATGTTTCGCCACACCTTCATGCACGACGAAACCCTGAGTTTCGCCATACACATCTTCACGACGAAACCTTGAGTTTCGCCACACATGGTGTTTTGTCTGTATGGTGCTTGAATGTGTTAATAGCGAGGATGACATGATAAGTAATGGTTGATGTAATTTTGTGTTAAAGTGTTGTTTATATGTGAATTGATAATGATAAATCTTCATGAAAGCACTTGGGGAATTCACGATGACTTGATCTAGTTGAACAGCGAGGAAGATTATATTAATTGCTAAATGCTGCGTAGGGTGGACCATTATGTAATACAAATAAATTCTGATGTGTGGTATATGTTTCTTTTTTAGTTGTTTTGAACCAGTAATAAACGATTGCCAAATGCTTATGAAGGTCCAATTACATAATGGGTTTTAACAAGGGTTGTCTGCCCATTTTAAATCAATTAAAAACTTTGGTCCAATAATAATCAATCTAAGTGGGTTTGATTCAAGGTATCTTATATATGGTCTGATCAAAAATTTTGATCATGAAACCAACGGAGTGGGAATACACGTGGACCTCGCTGAGATGCACCTTGTTAGAAACTGATCGACATCAAAGATTCCTTCGGGGATGCAGCAATTCCTTGGTTTCGTTAGATACTATCGCAGCTTACCCACAGGATTTTCGAAGGTCGCACAGCTTAAATCTCCTTAGCACAGTAGGGTGCTGTGTTCGTGAAAAACGAAACAGGAGGACGTCTTTTCAGCTTCCAAATTCCAACTCTGCAATGCATTGAGCATCGTCTTTACCCGAGGGTGCGAGTGATTTAGTGGTATGCCATGATGGTCCGAATCTGAGTCCCAGTTAAACACCGACGCAACATGAGAGAGTGATGACTTAAGTGATGGAGATTACAAAGAGGAACTGCATGACACACAACTGGCGATGAAAACCGTGGCCTTGGGATTTTAGATGGAGGTATTACTTGGACGGTACCGGATGCGTTATTTAGACCGATCACAAGGGCCTCCCGTGTGCCTTGGCATCGACAGAGCTAAATCAGTTAATGGCATCACTGGAGGGAACTTTAGGATGGTTACGACTATGAAACTTGAACGTGCACGAGCTTTGCAGCTCACTATCGACTCTAACTTACCTGACCAGACTCGCTCTGTTCAAACTGGAGAACTGAAGGAAGAAAATTTTCAAGTTGAACCCATGCGGGGCATGGAAAAGCAACCTTTGACAGGTCGGACGATACTCGCTACCTCATGGAACGAATGAGGATCTCATTATACGGCAACTGTAGGGAACTCGTGTTGAGTAAAGCACACCGGCATCGATATTCTAGTCGTCTGGGTTTTAAAGAGAGGCATTAGGATTTATAAACCTTGTACTGATGATCGAGCATGAAGGCCCACCTAGTTAGGTATGTGAATGATGGATTGACTTGTGAGAAAGTCAAAGTGAAGTATCAGCAACCAGCAATACCCACATGGAAAGAAAAAACAGACTGCCATGGAATTGGTCGCTAGTCTACTTACAACTCGAAACGAAAACAATATCACCGGGATGAACGTTGATTGTCTCACGTAACCAGCTCACTCTCTAGCCATCAAGGAAACATATAAGTTTTCTACACTTGCAGTCATCTACCTGAAAGAAGTGGTTGCTAGGCACGGGGTGCCAACCTCTATTATCTCTGATCGCGACCCACGATTTGCATCTGATTTGTGGCAAGTGATGCACAAATCCTTTGGCTCACGTCTAGACATAAGCACAGCATATCGTCCACAGACGGATGGGCAGACTGAACGCACCATCCAAACCCTTGAGGACACGCTTCGAGCATGTGTAATCGACTTGGTAACGGCTGGGAGCGGCATCTACCTTTAGTGGAGTTTTCGTATAACAACAATTACCACACCAGCATTCAGGCTGCTCAGTTCGAGGCATTGTACGGACGGAAGTGCCAATCACCTCTTTGTTGGGCAGAAGTTGGAAACAGCCAAATCACTGGCCCAGAACTCGTCGTAAACACAGTAGAGAAGATTGCTCAGATGCGACAACGAATGGCGGCAGCTCGTGACCGTCAGAAAAGCTACGCTGATAAGCGCAGGAAACCACTCGAGTTCCAGGTTGGGGGAAATCGAGTACTACTTAAAGTCTCACATTGGGAAGGTGTAGTTCGTTTTAGTATACAAGACAAAACTCAAACCGCGATATGTGGAACCTTTCGAAATCACAGAGAGAATTGGCAAGGTGGCCTACAGATTGAATCTACCGGAAGAACTCAGTGGAGTTCACAACGTATTCCATGTGTCGAATCTGAAGAAGTGTCTGTCAGATGAAACCCTCACAGTTCCTTTCAAGGAGCTCACCATCGACGATCAGTTGCGATTTGTCGAAGAACCAGTGGAAATCTTGGACCGAGAGGTCAAGATTCTTAAAAGCATCAGGATACCTATTGTTCGAGTTCGTTGGAACTCCCGTCATGGCCCAGGGTTCACCTGGGAATGAGAAGACCAAATGAAACACAAATATCCCCAGTTGTTCGAGAACAACGAAACCACTACTGAGGCTGAAGCTACTGTGGAATTTCGGGATGAAATTCCAAACCAACAGGGGAATAATGTGACACCGCAGTAAAAACCAGGAAACCAGGCAACCTAACTAGCTTCCTCAGTAACTGTGTGCTAAATTTCGGGACGAAATTTCTTTCAAGTTGGGGATGATGTGATAACCCGAACTTTCAAGGTCAATGACGTTAACCTGTGCCATTATAATTCCGAAACTTAACATGTAATAACTCCGTTAAATAGCATGCATCTATGTTTTTGGGCCGCCTTTATCCCTAACTACCTTGGGCCGATCGCTTTTATCTTTGGGCAGCCAACGTTTGTGAACCAACTTGGCCCAACTAGCAAATGGTGATAAACTCAGCCCAATTAAGGATTAAATGAAACACAAGCAAGTGGGTTCGGCCCACTTGGTTCCGGTTATGTATGGGATTAATCTCATGCACTTATTATATCAAACAAGTTAAAGCCCAAATGGATCCATTGCTTTGTTTTGGGGGCCGGTTAGTGTAGATTATATACACACACATGGATCACGTAAATTATTAGCAATATACAACAAACCCTACTTCCTCCTCCTTGAATCGCGAATGGCAGTAGCAAACCCCCCCTTGTTCGAGATAATAGCATCTTGACCAATCAAGTTTCGGGTTAGTGGTTCTGACTTGGTGACTTTTCTATTTATGTGATATGGTTTATGTGTGGTATAATGATTGGTGCTTATAATAATCTTTATGTGATGATCTTGTTAATACGTAATTTTAATTTAATGAATTATACATGTATGATGATGTTGTGCCCTGGTATGATTAGAACGATGCTAGATGATGTTATGATCATTGATTCAATGGGTGTCTAAGTATACATACATGTGTTAACTATTTTCTTGATAATAGGGTTGGGTAATAGGGTATTGATCTATAAAAATCTGTGATGATGTGAACTAGATAGTAACCAAATACGTTGACTGCTTGATCGGTATAACGTCACTCGTATAATGATTGAACGGTGGTCATGACGAAACAGCTAGGACGATTAGGGTTTGTAGGTTGTTCACGACGAAACTCTGAAGTTTCGTCACATGTTACTCACGACGAAACTTGATGTTTCGCCACACCTTCATACACGACGAAACCTTGAGTTTCACCATACACATCTTCACGACGAAACCTTGAGTTTCGCCACACATGGTGTTTTGTCTGTATGGTGCTTGAATGTGTTAATAGCGAGGATGACATGATAAGTAATAGTTGATGTAATTTTGTGTTAAAGTGTTGTTTATATGTGAATTGATAATGATAAATCTTCATGAAAGCACTTGGGGAATTCACGATGACTTGATCTAGTTGAACAGCGAGGATGATTATGTTAATTGCTAAATGCTGCGTAGGGTGGACCATTATGTAATACAAATAAATTCTGATGTGTGGTATATGTTTCTTTTTGAGTTGTTTTGAACCAGTAATAAACGATTGCCAAATGCTTATGAAGGTCCAATTACATAATGGGTTTTAACAAGGGTTGTCGGCCCATTTTAAATCAATTAAAAACTTTGGTCCAATAATAATCAATCTAAGTCGGTTTGATTCAAGGTATCTTATATATGGTCTGATAAAAAATTTTGGCACATGTGCTGATTATTAAAGGTCCAATGATCATTCAGTTTAGTGTGGCTCAATATATTGAAATGTATTTAATGAATCGACAGTAGTCACATGAAACCTGTTATAGCGGCCCATGTACTTGATTTAAGCAGAATCATTTGTTGACAATATCAATTAATGTGTAAGCTGATTCTTTTGCATGTGATAAAGTAACTGGGCCAGACTCTTCAGAGATCATCATGATAGATGCTTACATTAGTGCATGATTGTAAAGATCGAATAACATTGATTGAAGAACAGGAAACCTGATGTGTCTTGTGTGTATGGTAAACCATCTGTTATGCGTGCTATGAGTTTGAAGTAATAGTTACTTGTTGAGCCATAATTTCTATCATGAATGCATGTGATGAAGGATAGTTATGTGGACATAGAACTGACTATTCTTGGTGACCACGGTAGGGTTTGGTTGATCAACTTGGAACGGGTAACATAACATAACATACCGAGCAAACCAAGGTGAGTTCACACTCTTAAGGCATGGGATTCCCGGTGGGTTGGGAATGGGATTAAGAAGCTAAGATGAAACCTGAATATTCACCACTAGTAGACTACATTTAATCCTGCGTATTCTGGGATTAGGAAGAATACGTACCTCCGTCCTCGGAATTGGGAAGGACGCCTACACTAAACCTGCGTATTCTCGGATTGGGAAGAATACGTACCTCCGTCCTCGGATTGGGAAGGACGCCTACACTAAACCTACGTATTCTCGGATTGGGAAGAATACGTACCTCCGTCCTCGGATTGGGAAGGACGCCTACATTTAACCTGTGTATTCTCGGTTGGGTAGAATACGTACCTCCGTCCTCGGTTGGGAAGGACGCTAATATATATAACTAGTCTAGTGGTTTACAACATGGGGTAGCCCCCACTGGTTATGGTTATGGTTTGGGAAACAAGGAACTGATTAACTACTGGTTTTCGAGTGAACTTATGATTTTTGAAACAATTTTAAACTGGACAACCAACTGTGAACTCGCTCAACTTTGTTATTGATTCGTTGTTACATGCCTTGCAGGACTTTAGGTGCATAATGTCGGAACTTGCTGTCTGGGAGGCTGGAGTGGTCATGGGTCGAGTTTCATGGAATCACAATACAAGACTACTGGTTTTCACATGGGGTTTATAAGCACTTAACGAATGAATTATGCTTCCGCTGTATACTGTGAACTATTTGTAACGTGTAACACTTAATGTTAATAAATGAAAGTTTTATTTAAATATACCTATGAGTTCAATGTGATTGGTGGCTAGATCCTGGTCAGTCATGCCTCCTGCGGTTATACTCCGCTGGTGGATTTTGGGGGTGTGACATAAAAAGTTAATGTAAATTAATGAGAGCAAAATATTATAATTAGATAAGGAAATTTAAACCGCCGCCTGACACAAAAGAAAAAATGCCACAAGTCATATCAACTCTCTTGTCAAAATTCAAAAATCAAAAAGCTCAACCGTTTTCAACATTTCAACCTTCGAAGCCTTAAAGCCTTCAAGCAAAATAAAACATATGTACTAAAGTCAGAAACATTTGTGCTTATGCCCAAAAGCCTCTGACTTGGGGGGCTGATGACGGGGGTAGCCCAATACCAAATAAAGTGACTTAAGTACATGAATGCTCAAAAGGTTAAAGGGTTCAAGGGTTGAAAACCCGGGAGCCAAGATAAAGCAACGCGTGAGCAGTAATCGGTCATATCTCTGATTACCCCAACAACTCTTGTAAGGACCTGCAAAAATGTCCCAAATCAACCCGTAAGTGAAAACCTGGACCCCTGAAACCCTAATGTACATGAAAAACCAAGAAAACAAGAAAACTGGTTTTCACGCGGGCCGCGTAAACCATAAGATAAGGTTACGCGGGCCGCAACAACTTATAAAATCTCCGGATAAGCGAACAGGCCACGTTTCGCACACGTGGCGGACCTACCGATGACACGCTAGCCCTAGTCGTAGACTAGGTGGCCCTCGCGGGCAGCGTAAGTTTTAAGGGTGGGTTACGCGGGCCGCGTAAAACCCAAAAAGTTGCTATAAATAGATCAGGGCATGGGCTTTCATCTGTGTTCGAAATTCTCAATCAAAAATGAAGTTTACTGCTCAAAATCGAAGTTCTAAGTAGGGAAACGCTGCTACGATTACGGGGTATTAACTCGATCACTGCTACGATACAATGTCCGATCGATTGAAACCAATCTGATGGATGTTTAAGTGCTGCCCAAATCAGGGCTATACTTTGTCATTCGTCGTGAGGGTTTTTATCTCGTGAGCCTATCGTAAATGTTGTATTAAGTTACTTACCTAGTTTCGTGTGCATTGTTATTTAAACTAGGTTACAAGGCTTATCAGTAGGCTAAACTCTGCCCGTTTAAACTTGCAATGTGAGTCATTCTCTTTTTATCAACAATGTTTTACAATACTCCAATTATTTTCAAAAGTTATAATTACAGGGATTAAGTCGTGGTTATCTTGAATCACTGGCTAGTGGGGTATTGTGCACATTACTAATTTCTCACGGTTAGGTTCATCAACCTAACAGTGATAATCATCACTACTTGGGTGAAAGGACTCAATAGTGGTATGACCATCGTCACCAGGGTGTGACACGGCGCCAGATAAAAATAAGATAGTAGCCATTGTAATCGCTCTTATGCTGTAATTCATAGCTATGTGACGTTTTATCAAAATTGAGTGACTCGCCAGTATTTCCCCGCTGATAAAATATTTTTAAAACATGTTTCAGGTGACCTACTGTGAATCAAGGAAAAGTGCTACGGAGCACTAATAAAGCTTGAAGTGGTGGCTCAGTTAAATAAATAAACATGTTTTGTAAAACAGGGAATTTCCTCGTGAAATTCCTTCATTGTAAATTACGGGGTTTGACCCAAATTATGAAATAAAATTATTGGGCATTTTCAAGTTTTAAACGATCCTGTTAAACTTCCGCTGTCAACTCAAATAATAAATACCACGGGTTTCTGCCCGCGGCTCCTGGACCGGGTCACACTGGGACGGGGGTCGTGACAACTCTCCTAGCCGCAAAAGTAAGACAAGTGCACAGAATGCAGTCTTTTACCCGCAGGTCAAAAGGCTTCAACCCCTAAAAGGGTAAGTCCCCCACTGCAAGCATATTCACTAGTCAAAGGTTTCCTCTTTGAGCGATAACCTTCCCTATAAATGTGACACTTCATTTAGTGCTCAGGACATTCAGGATCAGCTCTCATTCTACGTGAATCTCTGGTCATTGTTCTTAAGTACTTGTTCTATGCAAGTCATTCTTGATCACATTCAACACACGCATTCTTATTGCTCCCACATTCGAGACTGAACACATTTCAGTGGAGGATCCCGAGCAAACAACAAAATCAAACTAGTGAACCTCTCTCCACGTCTTGCAAATGTGGGGGGACCCCACGACCTGCGTTAGGCAAAACTAAACCCTTCAACCATTTTGCCTAACCAGCCTCGCTACTTACACTGGTCTAGTATTTGTTGCATCAACAATTAATGATGGTGCTACTGAAGCTAAGAAAAGGGTAATTGAAGCAAAGGCCATTGCTATGGGTGAGAAACATAAAGGGCTCTATGTTGGTGATACCAAGCTAAAAGATAAAATTGAAGAGTTTAAAAGGGGTCAAAGAGGATTAAGTGCTACTTTGGTGAAAGACCAAATTGATATCAAGCCAAATTGGGAGCAAACGTTGAGTCGAGGAGCTCCCCGACGTACTTTGGGCCATACAACTTTGGAGAAGACTAGCCATCAGAAGACTCCTTACAACTTAGTCTATGGCTCAGAAGTAGTTATCCCAACAAGGTTGGGGTCCACTCACTGCAAAGTGCTTGAAGAAATAAAGAAACAAGCAACTCGATACTCCTTAACTTAGACTTGCTAGAAAAGCCCGAGAAACGAATTTAGTCAGAGAAGCAAGGTACAAACACAAGCTTGAAGGTTATTACAATTAAAGAGTTTGAAAATAAGCTTTCAAGCCAGGCGACCTCGTACTAGGGAACACTGAGGCCAGCAAACAAGAAAATTTAGGGAAGCTAGGCCCAAGATGAGAAGGGCCCTACATGATCAGTGAAGCTCACCAAGGAAGATCCTACAAGCTTGAGACCACCGGTGACAAAAAGGTCTTAAGGCAATGGAATGGAAAACACTTGAAATGATTCATAGTCTAAAAACTTGATCCTCAATGTAACATGAAAACCTTGTAATTGCCTATGTCCGTTTAATGAAACACCCATATTACTTTTGTCAAAACAATATTGTTATCCTATCCTAAGGGTGAGCTCTCCTAACTAAGCTTCATGTGATTTGACGCTATATCTACCCATGAAAAAAGGATGAGCTCCTTGGCCGTATTGCTCAGTTGGAAACGCCACAACCTTCCTGTATAAAGGATGAGTGCCTAAAACAATACTACTCCATGGATCAAAAATAACCAAAATAAGTTTAACTCCATGAAAGAGGGTGAACTCCTCACACCAACTTTGCTCCACAAGCACTAAGCTAGAAGCCACAAGCTTGCGAAACATATACCACGCAGAAAAAATCACAAGTCATGGACTAGAAAAGCGATAGGATAAGGTAATTGCACCGATTCTTTTCTAACATAACTGAGACAAGATGACTGCAACATTTAGTTTCAATTTGGAAGTTAAGACATTGCAAAAACAACAAAGACAAAGTAAACAAAAATATACAAAGTACAAAAGCATAAGGAAGCTAACACCCTAGCAGGGGCAACTCCTATTTTATTAAAAACATAAAGAGTTCATACGTAAACGCCTCTACGAGGCTACAATCATACCAAAAAGCCTGTGAAAGGCCATAACAACCACAAAAGAGTTTTAAAAATAAACCAAATGGGTCAGACATCAAACATCAAGGGAGCCTGGATCTCCTAGCTCTCCACATCGATAACTGATTTAAGTCCAGTAATTTTATTCTTCTCTAATTCTTATCAAATTATCGGAATCGGTATAAATATTTTGAAAAATAGAGTTATTTTTGCTATCAAATTATCGGAATTAGTATTCGTTTATATGGATTCCGACCCTTGTGCTACAAACTATATACATATTTAACTCATTTATTTTCTTGGTAATTTTATTTTTCTCTAACAACTTGCCTTCTTATATATCTATAATAAAATATATAGATATTTTTTTTAATGTTAAGATATAAATTTTATTTTAAATGGAATTATATTCGAAGTAAAACTTTCTTTATTAGGAACAAAACAAACTATATAGCTTCTTTTTTATCGTAATATTGTATATGTTATAGCTTGGTATAAAAACACACTCACCATCTTTTTTAATAGACATACCTTCACGTAACGCGGGTGTCTCACCTAGTTTTTATACATTTCTTAATTTTCTTTACTTTTTCTACTTCTTATTTAAACAAAAAGGAAGGTAGAGTGTGTGAGAGAAAGTGTTATTATAATAAACTTCATCGATAACTTTCATACTTATCATTCCTTAGTTACCAAACATGTACAAAAAGTCCAAAAAACAACTGAAACTAGACTAATTTACATTTTAAAATTTACAAAATTGTTTTGATACAAAGAGAATGGGCTATAATACACCCTAAATATTTACTATCCAAACTTTTTACAAATATGAACAAGAATTAAACTTTTGAAGATTCTTTAATAAAAAATAAAAAATAAAAAAATAAAAATAAAAAAAAAACTTTTTACACAACAGATCCAAGAGAAACAACTATTTACTAGCCAAATCTTTTGGCAATGAGTCCTTCAATGGACCCAGCCAAAGTAAAAACCGTTACAAACATGCAAAATGCGGTATATATACGAAGAACGATCCATTTTCCGGACCAAGGTACAACCTTCTTCTGCACAAAGTACATCTCTACAGGGAAATATATGGTCAAGGGCCAAAATATCACAGATCCGGCAAACGCCACAACTTCATTGAAGTAAGGGAATAACATCCCAACTGCCATTGTCAAAACCACATATGTTGTTCTAAAACATAGCCGAAGCGGGTTTATTCTAAACTCGGGCAATAACGACACCTTCAAGCTTGTAACGTCTTTTGCAAACGCGCTTTGTGGGAATTTTTCTGCATACCATCTTTCTACAATTGCAAATAGTGTCTGACTGTATATCTGATACCCTCCAACTAAATGGAGAACAATGCACGCGTTACCAAAGTCAATGAGCCAATACGGTTCATAAAACCCGAACCCGGTTAACAGATTCCCGGGAGTCAAATCTCCAAATGCTGCATAGCCGAAACCACCGCAGCATACGTAGAAGATTGTAGTTGTAAAGACTGCAATGGTGGAAGCCTTCTTCATGGTAACTTTTTGAGATGGTGGTGACTTCAAAGTGCTCTACATGTCATATGCATCACATAGTTATTAATTACTTTGAGAAACTGACTTGGGCTAGAAATATAAAATATAAGATAGAGTAAAATGCCATTTTCATCCCTGAGGTTTGGCCACTTTTGCGACTTTCCAAAGGTTTGTTTTTTCGCATCTGGATCCAAAAGGTTTGAAATCTTGCCATTTTCATCCGATTCGTTAACTCCATCCATTTTTTACGTTAAGTTAGGGGCATTTTCGTCATTTTAGCTATTTGTTTTCTTTATTTATATCAAAATGGCAAGATTATATGACGGAACGGAAATACCCTTGACGGCCTGACCTATCGTTAAAAAATGGATGGAGTTAACGAGTCAGATGAAAATGGTAAGATTTCAAACCTTTTGGATCCAGATGTGAAAAAACAAACCTTTGGACGAAAGTCGCAAAAGTAGCCAAACCTCAGGGACGAAAATGGCATTTAACTCTATACGATATATTAGAACTATGGTGGTATGATATACCTGTATTTCAAGAAGGATTAATGAAAATGTATATGAAAATGCAATATCTCCAAGGGCTTGAGCAGCCAACCATACTTTTTGTGTGGGATTAGTAGTTGAGATTCCACTAATGCTACCTTCAATTTTCCCTTTTGCTGCAATTTCATATTCAACAAGTAACTTGATTTGAAACTACTTTTATTTATATAGTTTGTGGTCCAACATAAGGATGGGTGACAATCATGATGACATATTCTTCAAGAAAAGAGTTGATTTGGGTAAAAGAAATTGCGTGAGTTCATACGGGTCAACTCAGATTATACAAAGCGTCGAAACTCAAAATGGGCCAGCATCGTGACACTGCCACCACTAGAGGTGGGCAAAAAAACCGGTTTGAAAAAAAAAACCCAGAAAAAACAGACTAGTTTAAAAAAAACGGTTTTTGAAAAACCAGTTTCAACCCGGTGATTTGTAGAATGGTTTGTATTCCCATACTTTGAAACCGGTTGTAAAAAACAGTTTAAACCGGGTTTTTTTGTCCCAAATCGGTTTATAAACCGAGCCGAATCGGCTTAACCAGTTTGCGGTGTGAACTTTAAAAACCAGTTTTAAAACCGAACCGGTTTGAAAAAAAAAACGGTTTGTTTACAGCATAAAAACCGGTTTGTACACCTCTAGACCACCGTCATCGCCACCGCCACAATCATCATCGTCATTGCTGCTGTCACCGTCATCGCTGCGACGCCACCTACACCGCCTCTACCCGTCGATACTTTCCACCATCAAATATATAGTGGGTGAACCCATTTTAATATTGTTTTTTTTTTCAAAAACGACTATTTTCAACCCGAGTCCATTTTGTCAAAACCCATTTTTACACGAATCAAATTGATATTATTTTAAAAGGGCTGTTTTGACCTGAACCCGTTTGACCCGTTACCCAGCCTGACCCGTCCCGACCCGCCTGTTTTCCTGGCTTAGTCCAACAGTAAGATCATACATCAATATGTTGAAGATAAGAGATATGTACCGATTACTTGGGCTAATCCAAGGCCCATTCCAATAAAAGAATAGGTGAAAGACATGATTGAAGCAATAATCGAGAGCCATTTTGTATGAAAAATGTTGGGTATTTGAGAAGCTAGTATTTGAACCATTCCAAACATAAGCATATAATATGTATCATTGAATTCACATGCTGCTTCATGTCCTTCTTCATGGTAACAATTTGATTGCCTAATTGCTCTGTCACCCACTCAAAACATCCAAAGATAATTAATGTTACAACCAAGATTTCACCAAATCAATGTAAAACAATAAATGCTAAATCCAAAATACTAATGTTATGGTCAACAACTTTGAGTCTGGTTGCAACAGGTATCGATTAAGATGTAATCTCTAACCGTTCTTGTATCTTGCTTGTTAACAAAATTATACAGTTACAACACATTTTATGTGTTATATAGTATCCGATGTGTTATGTAAATATGATACATTAACATTTTTTATTTATTTATATAACATGTATCTCGACTACTAGGGATGTTCAAAAAGCTTGTGGCTCGCTCGGAAAAAGCTCAAAAAAAGCTCCGTTGTAAACAAGCTTGCTCGGCTTGGCTCGATTTGTAAACAAGCTGAGCTCGAGCTAGGCCTGGCTCGGCTCGTGAGCTCGCGAGCCAGCTCGAATTATTTTATATTAATAAAATAAAATAAAATATACGTGCGAGGGGGTTGAAGTGTTAATATTTTAATTTTAATTAATCAATAACATATAAAAATATGGTAAAACAAATAAAAATTATACATATAATACTTTTATATGTCATTCAGTCTTTAAAATATTTAAAAATTAATATGATACATATAGATATATGTGTAAGTTTTAGTAATTTTTGTTTTTTCTTATCAATATTTGTAAAAAAATAAAAAAATTAACGAGTCGGCTCTATTTGGCTCGAGCTGGCTCGAACAATTTACGAGCAGAGCTCGAGCTCGACCTTTCAGCTAGATTAAATAAACGAGCTGAGCCAAGCTGGCTACCTGGCTCGGCTCGATTATAGCCCTGTCGACTACTCGAGTTCTTTTGTTCAAGCTGTTTGCTCCTATTTTTATCTTCATCCAAATTTTGAAAGTTAGTTAAAACAATATACCTCATGCTGATTGATGATGTAATTGTGTACACAACTCCTGTTTTGAATATACTGAAATACACCAAGCATCCACACACCAATCCATTCTTATATCCTGAAAACCAAATTGCACAAGAATAAATACGCAAAATGCAAGTGAATGCTTATAGGGCTGCAAACGAACCAAACGTTCAGCGAACAGTTCGTGAACTGTTTGGTGGGAAGTTCGTTTGTGTTCGTTAGTTTATTAAACAAACGAACACAAACAAGAAATTTCATTCGTTTAGTTAAATTAACAAACATGAACAGAAGCCGAGTTCGTTCATTTATGTTCGTGAACGTTCGGTAACGTGTTCGTTTATGTTCGATTGTGTTTGACGGTTCATTAGTGTTTTTAGTTTTATATATTATTTAAATACTTCAAAATTCCGACAAATACAAAATATTTAATAAGTATCAGTGTATTATATATTATGTTCATGAACGCTGTTTGTGTTCGTTTGTTTTCATTTGTGTTCATGAACATTAGTGTGTGTCCATTTGTGTTCATCAACGCCCGTTTTCGTTCTTTGCTTAAAATTAACAAACAAACACAAACGAACACGTTCATTTCCTTCGATAAGTGTTCATGAACATTTCGTGAACATATACGTTTCTTAACAAACGAACATGAACAAGGTCTTGTTTGTGTTTGTTCGGTTCGTTTGCAGCCCTAAATGCTTACGAATCTGAAGTTAAACTTAAACAACAAAACCGAACCTAAAATAGTGTGAACGGCCTGCAAGTATGACTGGTTCACAGTGGTGTTGCCAGTGTTCGGGTTTGAATATATATGAACATCAGAGATGAAGTATGCAGAAACAAGAGTGAAAAATGCAAAGAGTAACAGAGATAACGGGCCACCGATCCATCCAAGCTGTGCCATGCTCCAAGCTAGTGATAAAACACCTGATCCTATTACTCCTGTTATAATATGTGCTAGGGCTGTCCATACAGTTCCTTCAATCAACAACACAACACAAATCGAAAACCGAACTGATTAAAACCCTAAATATCATACAATTCGAGTAATCGAAACTGAATCGTTAACATGAAATCTCTAACTACATACCATACAAGTGATGCTATACAAACATCACCCCTAAAAAGTGTACACCAGACCAGCTGTCACATCATACGGCCATATGACAAGGCAAAAAAGGGAAAAGGCTCATTCTATACGCACCCCCCCTATTACTTTCTACACCCCCCCTTGTGAGAGGAAAACTGTCGGTCCCACGCAGGCCCCACCTGTAAGTATGTGAGAGGAGGGGGGGTGTAGAAAGTAATATGGGGGGTGTGTATAGTAGTACCCAAGGGAAAATTACCTAAATAGTCATGTTGACTAGATTTTTTTTTTCCAAAATAGACATAGAATTTTAGCCTTCAGCAAAGTAGTCGGCCCTCATTTCCGCCACATCAGACCCGCCGGCCGAGATGGCTAAGCCCTCGCTTTTGGAGCTTAGCCCCGATTTTGGGTGCTAGCTAGGCTTAGCCCACGTTTTTTGAGGAAGGCTAAATTCCATGTCTATATCGGAAAAAAATTCTGGTCAACATGAATATTTAGGTTTTTTCTAGTGAAAAATGGTCATGTAACTTTGTCACTAGTCAAATCAATCATTTATGCGTCAATCAAAGAGGTCACATGGATGTATAATTTGCCCACATACTACCCATACGACCAATTCTACTCTGTCATACACGGCCATACGACCATTTTCTTCCTGTACGGCCTGTATGACATGTCTGTGGTGACTGCGTCTGAATATTGTGTGAACCCCGCGCTATCGCGGTGGGTTTTCGGTCGGTATCGGTATCGGACATCGGTTCAACTGATGCATGATGCAGGCACTCGATATAACAATCAACAAGTGTTTTACATTGATCGAAAACTATAAAACGAACACCGGTTCCCATGGTTGTAAAATTCCTGACTCGTCTCCGACTAGTCGTTGATTAATCGCTAGTCCCAGGTTCACCAAGTAATTTTTATCTAATCGGCCAATTAATCAGTAAGCGGTCAACAATGGTCAAATCCAGTCCTAATTAGCTAAAAATCGGTGACAGTCTAACGATTCCGGCCAGATTCTTAACCAAAACCTGTAAATTCCGGCAATTAATCCTATCTACTTGAAAATATAGGTCAAAGAAGGTGTTAAAACATCTCTACTTAAAAAAAATGCATATAAAAATGTGTGTATATCCATATAAAACTGAAAATTACATATACAACCCAATCCGATTTATCCCTATCTATCAATCCCGATTAATCACTAGTCAGTACCCCACCGGCCGACTAGCGCCTAGCGATTCTTACAACCTTGCCGGTAACTATACCGATGTTCAAATGATATTGGTTCGGTTCATCACAGTATCGGTATTGGTTTTATCATCGCAGATGGAGTTGTATAAATGAAATGTTATTGAAAGAGAGAAGCTATTTATTCATGTTTGCATAACAAATAAGGTAAGTTTGGTTTTTGAGTTGTATAAAGTCAACACCAGAAATAAGCTAATCAGATCAAATTTCAGATTGGTTATTGGTATGGTTTTAGTTTGAAATTAATTCAATTATATTATATTGATGAAAATAAATAAAGCTACAGAGTATTGAAACACAGAGCAAACCAGTGTTTATATGATTATGAGATGAGTTCTGCAACAATGGTGTTTCTTGTTCTTCATCCTCATAGCCTCCTCCACCCATTTTTGTCTGTTTAGATCAGATAATAATAACAATAATAATATCTGTGAGTGATGGGTGGCTTTTTCTCTTCTCCGGTTCCTCTTTCTCTAAGATTCCTCCACAACCTATGCACACACATGTATGTATGGAATATACGAAAAAGTATATTCAATTTTAAGGGTTGAGTTATAATACAAAAGATTTAAAAATAAGAAGGGTAAGAAGGCACCAGAGAGTGACAAGTGTCCTATGAGTAATTAAATGGGAAGGGTAATTTTGTCTAAAAGAGGAAAGAGAATATGCACATGCAAGTCACATGCTATTTCCCCCCTAACTTTTAAACGTCCGTAACTTTTTTATACATCATTTGTTTTTAAAAAAAAAATATACCATAAAATCGAGCGTTTTTTTATCTTTAATATGAGTACCATATTGTTATATTTTTCAAAAAAATTTCAAAAACCCAGTTGCATATTACACAATGAACGTGATGTAAAACACAATGTAAATTAGATTAAAAGCACAATCAATGACAACAGATAAAGACACAATGGACAACATACTAAAACACAATGAACATAACGTATAACACAATGACGATAACATATAACACAATAAGAATCAGACTAAATAAAAACACAATTGATGACAACAGATAAAAGACACAATTAATGACAGCAAATAAAAGACACAATGGAGAGCAGATGAAGACACAATGAAAAACAAACTAAAAACACAATACTTAACAAACTAAAACACAATGAACAAGATAATAAAAAAATTGAACAAATTATTAAACCACAATGGACAACATATTAAAACACAATGAATAACATATTACACAATGGACATGATGTAAAACACAATGTAAATTAGATTAAAAACACAATCAATGACAACAGATAAAGACACAATGGACAACATACTAAAACACAATGAACATAACGTATAACACAATAAGAATCAGACTAAATAAAAACACAATTGATGACAACAGATAAAAGACACAATTAATGACAGCAGATAAAAGACACAATGGAGAGCAGATGAAGACACAATGAAAAACAAACTAAAAACACAATACATAACAAACTAAAACACAATGAACAAGATAATAAAAAAATTGAACAAATTATTAAAACACAATGGACAATATATTAAAACACAATGAATAACATATTAAACACAATGACCTGAACTAATAACACAATTTATAGAAAACCCAGATATAACAAAATCTTCATTGTGTCATATATTGTGTTATAGGTTTTTATAAAAACGCAATGGATAGAACTCAAATTAACATTGTGTTATAGGTTTTGATAATAACACAATGTATAGAAACTCTACTGACCAAAACCCAGTTAAAAGACACAATGACCTGAACCTTTAACACAATGCCAAAAAACCCAGTAAAAATGAAAATTTTTATTTTATTTTTATATGATAATATGGTACTCATATTAAAGATAAAAAAACGCTCGTTATTATGGTGAATTTTTTTTTGAAAAAAAATGTCGTATGAAAAAGTTATGGACGTTTTAAATCGATGGGGGAATTGACATGTGCCTTGCATGTGAGAGAGAAAATCCATAAATATAGGATTCCTTTTATGCCCTTCTATTATCTTCTTTTCCCTACAACCAATCTCAACCCTTCAAATCTAAGATCAATGGACTAGAATCCTTCTTACACTTCTTATTTATTTTATCCTTTGTATTTGATCCTAACCCTCAATTTTAATATGTTTAATATTGAAAATAATTTAAATTTGGATGATTTTTTTTCTCGTTTCTATCTATCTATCTTACTGGTACTATCTAGTGCAAGTAAATAAGTTGTTTTTTAAAAAATGTTTTGCTTAGCTTATTGATATAAAATGACTAAAAGCTAATAAGTCAATAATTTGGTTCAAAAAGTCATAACATTTTAATTTCTCAAAAATGACTTTTTCTCCTATACAAAAAGTCATTTTGAAAAGTCCTTTTAGGTTTGTCAAACGCAAAATCTTCTTATTACCTGATGAAACACTGGTTAACACAGGTGGTTAACTAGTTGGATCGTCTCTTACGTGGGTTCAATCTCCTTCTCTACTCGCTCGTGACTGGGTTCCTGCAAAACAGTAAACCGTTAGCTCGTTAAGAGGGGAATATGGAGGTTTCCCTCTTAACCGGGCTCCGGCGTGAGAATAAGTATTGTTCTGAGGAATAAAGAGTGTGTGTTAGAGGTAAAATGCAAGGAGAACAGAATGGATAACCTGAATGATGGAGAGGTCCTATTTATAGCCGGAGGGTGAAGGAGGGAGGGGCGACCTTGCCAGCTGCTATTGGGCGCCAGCTGTCCGACCAATGGGAATATCCTCTTGGTCTCCTCTGCTGTGGTCAGGATAGTGGTCCACGTGGCGCGCCAACATTTGTCCATGCTGGAGAAATCGTATTGCTGTTGTCGGTCTGCCCCCAGATTTGTCGTAGGTCTACATGGCGCCTGATTAGTGGTGACACGTGTCGTCCTTTCTGTCTGGAGGAGCATCTTCAGTGTCACCTTGACGTCTTCCAGGAGCTTCTAGAAGCTTCTGGATTTGCTTGCTGATGTAAGCGCCATGTAGGACGAAGAAAGTGGTGTGGTCCCTACCATGTGTACATAGAATTGGGACCATACCTCTTCAAGTCCCCCCAGTCCAGTGTGCCTTCTAGTTGAGTTGATCGTCTAGAATGGATTCTGGACTTATAAGGGTAGTGGTTTTTGTTGTTTGCTTTTGTGAACCTTGCGGCATTGAGCCAAATGGGTGCAGTACCTCTGGTATGTCTCTCGCGTTTGCTTACTTTCTGTTGTCGTTGCTTCTCTCATGTTCCTGTTATTTTCTGCAGATTTCTGAACGTATTGCCAAATCTGATGAGCTTGCTAAATACATGTTCGAATTGGGTCAAGCTGCATACAACAGCGGACGGAAGGATGGCTATGGTGAAGGTAGAGCAGCGACTGTGAATAATGAGAAGGATTATCACTTTGAATTATACAAACAAGATTGTACCGTTGCGTACACCGCCAAGCGTCAAGAATATGAATTTATTGAGTTCGGCGTCGTTAAAGCTGTTGAGAAGTTGTCTCGGAAAGCTAATGCTGTTGAAGTTTTGAAAAAAGCTTTTGGTGACCAGGAAACTGAAGGTGTTGGTCCTAGTCATCAAGATTGAAGGTTCTCCGGCTTGTATGCCGTGTATGGGCCTGGTGGCCTTGTAATCGACTGACAATTTCTCTTTGAACAATTAACTTTATGCTTTGTACACACTTCCTTTCGATCGTTATGTTTGTTGGTATTTTGCACCACTTGTTATGTTTTGTGCTAACTATTGGTTTTTTGTTTTATTTGCTGTGAATTTGTTACCGTTACAATATGTGCATGTGTAATTACTTTGATTAGGTAATACGAACGAATGATGGCTGAGACAGGTTAGATTGTGTTGGCCGTCCTAGCTTTACACTGTATTGTGTTATGCTTGGAAAAACTTTACAACATTTGTTCTGTCATTAAGCGCGTAGTTTGATTCGTGTATACGAAGTGATCGTTTTACAGGTTATTGTTGTAACACCTCGGAAATTCACGTCCTATAAGATGTTGACACGTGTCATAAAGTTTAAACGTGTGAAAGAAATATTATGGAAGGACTAAAGATGACAAACATGGAAAGTATGTAAATATACGTATTCCGAGTGTCAACAGTGAATAAATATAATGTACATTAACCCTACACGATGCTCATACCTTCAAACGAATAAATCATGAATCATACGAAGCTAAAGGTGAGAGATTACAAACTACAGGGGTTAAATGTGTCAACATGTTTAAAGATATACCTCTGAGTGACCTTTTGACAAACCCGAAGCTTTGTAAATGTTAATTATGCTCACTAGAATGCACGGTTCAAATTTCGTAAAGTTTCGTTAACGTATGAGAAAGTTATGATAAAATTCGTGTGCGAAGGGTTAAAGCGTAAACGTTGGAAGTTAGGACTTTTCGGGTAACAATGAAGTTAACCGAGGACTTAACGCAGTGGGTATATGTCTTGAAGCCCCTATATGTCAAGTATAAGGGTTCATTCAGCAATAAACGAGTGTCTTTACAAGATTTGAAGAGCCAAGGATCAAACAGCAATTAACAAGACATGTTTGGCTGAACTGGACATGCTCGCGTAGCGCGAGCATGAGGCATGTAGGCGTCGCGCTACGCGACTGGCATAATCTGGACAGAAGTTGATTTTGTTTGATTTCTTGTCTGGTGCAGCCCTTGTAACCACATTTTCGACTTACCTCTTGATACATGACCCCTAAACAACCCCTAGAACACTAGGGCATGTGTCAAACAATTGTGGAAGGGTGCTAGGCTTAGTTGTCAACACCTTATGGTGTCTAAACCACTATATAAAGGGTCTTCATTGTCACAACAATTCCTCACACCAAAGTTCAAGCAATCTGATCATTATGGAGCTTTCAAGCTGATTACAAGGCTTCCTAATCATCCATTAATCATCTAGTAAGTTGCCTAACCCTTCTAAATTCAGTTTTGCTTTAAAATTAGCTTAAAAGTCAATATATCGTAAATTACGGTTGACTTCGTGATTAAGTAACGATAGCTCAGTCATATGTCAAATTAGAAGTACCGTTAGATAGGTAATTATATGGGTATTAAACCCTTATAAGGGCAAGTGCCAATTCCAGACCTAACTAGGTCGTTTGTCGGGTCAAACGTTGACCGAAAAAGTCAACAGAAATACAAAATGCGATTTAATGCACAATTAATGATCCGAAAGGTGTGTAACCTGTTTTAACCTTAATATAACATGGTAATAAGTATGAAAACTTGTCTACGCTTGCCCGACTCGACAAATTTCTGTTTAAACCCGGTTCGGAACCGAAAGGCGCAAAACCTTGACTTTTGCTTTGACTTCGGTTCTGACCCGTTTTAGTTTGATTCGATGATGCCTTAGTGCTTCTTTAGAGTAGGGTTGCATGATAGTATAAGTCTCCGTACTTGTTTCGTTGATTATCCGATTCGTTCGCGCGGTTCCGTTAAATGCTTAAAATGGACCGTAATGCCCTTATGACCATGCAACGAGAATTTTGAAAATGTGGAAGTACAATAATCTTAGTTACTGATTATTAAACATGTACGTAAAATTTCACGTCAATCGGAGGTCTAGATTAGGAGATATGCGCATTAACGTATGTAATAAACTTTTTATTAATTAAACGGCGCGATTAGCGCATAGCCTATCTAAACCCGATTTTCGGTACCAAAACTTTTACCCACTAATGTTAAATAATATTTTGGGATTTTTGAAGATTTTTAATTATTTTTAAACTGATCTTAAGCTAGGCTTATCGCCTTAATTCGGTTAATACCGAATTTACCCTTTTCAGTCATAAAATGATTTCTACAAGGAATTTTGATGCGAGTCCAATTGCTACTGATTTTAAATAATAAATGTAATGTTTTGAGCCTGTTTAACTAATCAGAAAACCCAAAATCGTATTTTGATAGTACGTCGCTTAAAACGGGTTTATACGCGTATTATACGCGTAGTTTAGGCTTAAAACCATTTTGACACATAAGGATTATTACCAACTAATATAATCTGTTAAAAATAAGTTGTATACTGATTACTTCAGTCCCGAACATCGGGGTTACGTTAAATCCCTTTTATAATCTCTAAAATGACCAAAATACCCCTACGGGGCATAATTAATGATTAATCTCGTTTTGGGCATTATGGAAGATATCGTAATGATATCACAACATATTTAAAGCATATTAACTTAGGAAACCTGTTCGCGACCCTTATGGTTACCCGTTACGCCTCTGGCGCGTTCGGTTCGGTTTATGTAACTAGTTTGCATAAATTAGCCGAAACGGGTCAAACCTTATCCTTTTTATCTCAAAATCCAGAATGTGTTTAGTTTACCCATATTAAACAAGTCTTCGAACTTGTCGGGTCTAAATCCCATTCTATTCCGGTCTTCGCTTAATCATGCGTTTGAACCGTAAACCTTCCTTAAAACTAACCGGTCTAAGTTACGACTTAAATAAGACCCGTTAGGAATCTAATAAGTTAATAAAACCTTCGTTCCAGATTGAGAGCCCCAGTAGAAGTACTCGTGCTTGCTGATTAGAATATACGGCTGAGTATAAATTGCATTGCTAGCTCAGGTAAATACTTTTAACTTATTTTCCCTTATACGGGCTTGGGATACGGTATTATAAAAATACCGCTTGGTCGGGTGTAGAAACCTTTTAATCGGAGATGATTAAATTGAAAAATCCCGTTTTAATCTGTATTGATTGATAACAAATAACATTGGGGGTTAATGACCGTGTCCTGGATATCCTTGGCTCATTTTAAAAAGTGAATGGCCACGACGTAAGCACAAGGTGTAGGCAAAACACCTCCTGTTGCATATGTAAAACATATACTCACTCGTAAGGGTAACTTCTTGTGAGATCATATTTGTGGTGTGTCGATTAATCTTGTCCGGCTTGTATTGTATAATCACCGGCCCTAAATGTTGGACAACCATGTAAATCGGATACAAGATTTTTATTAATAAAATTGTCCCAAGTATAAAAGATTAATTTTGCCTCTGTGCATTTTAATCAATGTGTCAAGATATTTTGTGCCGTTTGCACTCGAATCACTTTTCAAACTCTTTTTCCAAAATGAGTCAGTTAATTGTATTTACCAGTGTAAACTGACGTATTTTCCAAAAAGGTTAAGTGACAGGTACTATGCGTAATTGGCTGGGAGCTCAGGGCGTCACTAGGGAATCTTGCAAGTTCTAGATGCCTAAAGTCTATTGAACAGTTTTCCTTTATTGATCCGCCTGTGGATCCTTTACCTTCCGTTGTAATACTTTGACATTACTTATATCCGGAATGTAATATATTTATCTTTTGCTTCCGCTGTGCATTATTATATTGTGTTGTTTGACCATGATGTTGCCAACCACGTCACGATACTCCCCCACCGGGCCCACCGGTGACACGTGGAAAATCGGGGTGTGACAGGTTGGTATCAGAGCCAACATTGAGTGAATTAAACACTAGCTTTATGTGTTTAATCTCAATGACACAATTGCACATTCCTAAATCTTCTGAGTCTAGACTTAACATAGGAATATTCTCAATCCTTATCTGGGAATCTTTTCTTCCAAAATTTTTATATATATTGGATACGTCGCCAAGCGAAGAAGCCGTAATAGGAGTTCTCCACACCCGGAGCCTTGAGATGCTGAGCTTCGTACCGCGGCCAGGATGAAACGTGCAACCAAGGAGAAAGCATAAAATGAAGAAGAAACTCCTTTTGCTACAGATCGTTTCTTTGATAGTCCTTATAAGGACATATTTATCTTTCAGTCCCTTTAAGGACACATTATCCTTTCAAAGACCCGCTTAGGGCAACTCTGTACTTCTATTTTCATATAATGGATTGATTAAATTAAGTTTTCAGTCTAAACATGAAATAGGAAATGATTGGAAAATAACATCCCTTAGAAGGGAAGTACCTACGGGCTATAATTAACGTCCTCTGAGACTAAAGACGGTGGTAGCCTACAGCTCCCTGTCAAGAAAAGGTAATGAACTTTGATTCACACCTAAATGCCTCGATCCCAGACGATCATGGCTTATAAATTAAACTTGTCCGTGTGACTAAGCCTTTTGTGCTATTACTAAATGTCTCGATCCCAGACGACCATGGCTTATAAATTTAACTTGTCCACGTGACTAGGCCTTTTGTGCCATTACAAATTCATAAATTGCCCTGATTCTCTGAAATCTTGGCTTATAAATTAAACTTGTCTACGCGACTAGGCCATTTGTGCTACCATTAAATTATAAATTAGGATTTATGATAAAAATCCTGAATAAAATAAATATCCTTCTTTCCCTGCCGGTATGCATTTTAAAAAGAATCTTAAAGGTGAAATCTAGCCTATGCGGCCAAGATGGTGAAACCTACCCAAGAGATTCAAATCCTTGTTAACACCTAAGAACGTGTTAGCACTCCTGACAAATGTGATTCGATAAAATCACAATAGTCATCCTATTATTAGATTCTTCCAATTTTCTTATCTAGCCTAGTGATTTAGAAATCATGGCTTGTGTCATCCTATAAGATGATCACATTATAAACATCCAGTAGAGATGAAGTGCCTACGGGCTAAACTTGATGTCCGAAAAGGCAACGACAGTGGTGGTCTTTGACCTCCTGTCCAAAAAAAAAACGTTGGACCAGGTCCAAGCATAATAGTCGGTAGGATCCATACGATCTCGACTAATAGCATCTGAGAAGATGATCATATTATAACCATCCCTCAGAAGGGAAATGCCCACGGGCTATATCTAATGTCCTAAAAGACAAAAGACAGTTGAAGTCTACAACTCCCTGTCAAGGTAATGAACGTGATTCAAACCTTAATGCCTCGATTCTTTGAAATCATGGCTTATAAAATTTAGAACTGTCCTTGTGACTAGGCCTTTTTGCGCCACTTTAATATCCTTAATGTTTCATAACTAGGATAAATTATAATGGAAAATACTAATTAAATATAACTAACAAGTTAACCAATATGGTTTATATTACCATGGTTGATAAATCGTCAAAGATGATGATTCCATATTAATCTCTGAATAAATCATTGTTAATATTTATGTAGCAATCAAGCTACATGGCTGGATTAGATGAAGTTAACAGCCACTTAAAGGAGAGCAATGATACTACCAGAATTAATGTAACTGGAGCAGAACTACAGGCAATAATAGATTACGCTGTTGCTCGAGCACTTGATCGGCAGTATGATGAGTCGAATGATACCCACTCTAAGACTCTATCTGCGGCTAGTTGTAAGCCCCCTCTTAAAACACATGAGTCAAGGGAGGACGATGTTCATGACTTGTCAAATCATAGGAGTATTCCGTCTAGACAAGTCGTGTTTCATCAAGAGGCACCAGTTAAGACCTGTTCATATAAATATTTTGTCTCCTGCAAGCCCAGAGACTTTACAGGAGAAGAAGGAGCCATCGATTGCATGACATGGCTCGATGAGATGGACGCTGTTGTTGACATCAGCGGTTGTGCGGAGCAAGATATTGTGAAATTTGTTTCACAATCATTTAAAGGAGAAGCGTTGGCATGGTGGAGATCACTGCTCCAAGCCACGGGGAAAGTTCTACTCTACAACTTATCTTGGGGTCAATTTGTTGCATTAGTCAAGGAAAACTATTGCCCTCAGCATGAAGTAGAAAAGATAGAATCAGACTTCTTGACTCTGGTCATGGAGAATTTGGATTGTCAGGCATATGTGACAAGTTTCAACACTATGTCCCGCCTGGTTCCTTACCTAGTCACCCCTGAACCTAAACGCATAGCGCGTTTCATTGGAGGCCTAGCACCAGAGATAAAAGGGAATGTTAAAGCATCTAGGCCAACCACATATAGGTCCGCGGTGGACTTATCCTTATCTCTAACCTTAGACGCAATCAGAATTAAGTCTGTTAAGGCTTCTGGCGAGAGAAGAAGTGAAAGAGAGGAGGAAAACTCTCATCAAACTAACAAGAAGAAGAAGGGAAGCTCGGAGCGCGGGAAGGATTCCGAGTTTAGGAAGAACTCGAGTCAGTCTGATAACAGACCCAAATGCAATAACTGCAAAAAGCAACATTTTGGAAAATGTACAATAGACCCACGCGCTAAACTGTGTGGAATTTGCAAGACCAAGGGTCACAAAACCTTAGATTGCAAGGGGATGAAAAACGCCACATGTTACAATTGTAACGAGGAAGGGCATATCAAAACCAACTGTCCAAAGCTTATAAAGAAGCCAGGAAAGGCCAGGGAAATAAGCGCATGAGTCTTCCGGGTGAACGCCAGGAGATGGTGCAGAAGGATAACTATATAGCAGGTACTTTTCCTTATCAAGCAGTTTATGCAGAAATTTATCTGATGCTGACACATGTGATTCAATATTGAGCAATGACTGTGGAGAACTGTTGTCTCCGTCTAAATAGGACTTCGGTCATTTTATACGAAGTAGAAATTGCCGATGATACTTTAGAAAATACTCCAACAAATCCTATATTGATATTAATATCTATTAGAAATCATTTTTCTAATATCCTTATAGCAAACTTTTGGTTGCATACTTAAGGACTCAAAATAGTGATAAAAATCGATTGGTTGCCTTAAAAATCAAGTCCATATTGTGAGTGATAAGAAGCAATTAATTATCAAAACTCCTTATGAGACAACCCTCGTAATTACACGTGTCCGTGCGATTAATTAATATTAAACATAAAAAAATGGTGGAACTGACCGTCCCCGGAATCGAACCCGGGTCTAGGCCGGCCGCACCCTTTCGCGCGCCTAGCCAACTGAGCTAGGTGCCTAGTTTGTGAAAATCTCCATTCTAATTTAATATAAGCACTTGTACTATAAACTTCCTTATCATTTATCAATGATAATTGCTGCTAAGTGCCCTGTTTTTTTTATACAGGCAATAATAAATCTTCATGAACCATAAACTTAGCAAAATTTTTATTATACCCACAAAGTATAATTACCAAGGAAACCTTAGTAACCGATTCTTCTCGTATCGGCAAGGAATCCTTCTGAAAATCTAAGAGCACTCTTTCTTCGCATAGAGTACGACAACATATGTTATTTTAATTATTTTTCTTTTCTCATTGTTTTCTATCGCCTGCGAATGCCAAACTATGTTTGATAAAAGTGTCATATGAGGATTGGCGTATCCTAGTGTGGCCCATAGATTATTTCCATGTCTGATCAGCATGGAGGTTTAATACATGGAACCCCTAAGATATCCCAACGATCATATTATACTAAAGTCGACTAGTAGTATTCAAGGAAGATATCCAAAAATGGAATTTTTCTTCCCAAGTAAATGTTCCCGATTAAGGAATTCGAGGACTTATAACATAAAGGTGTCACTCATTTGACACGGACAAGGATGGATGAACTGGAACCTGAGATATGGAAAATCTCTGTAGCCTCCTTGTATCTTAATTATCTTCTCAAAAGATGTCCCTGCTTACCTCCTGGAAGACAGGTAGAATTAAGATTTGTCGCCCGCCGTGGGCTAGAGTATTGTGAAAACTCCATATTAATTATGGAATAAACGAAACCTTGAGTAAGTAAGTTTTAAGACATAGGCTAATATAGCCAGACTCAATGTTCCGAGAGTTTGATATTGTTAGATAAGAAAGACGGTTCATATTGCTTATGCATACATGCCGCAACCCTAATTAGGCAACGATTAAGAATTGCCATCAGCTAACCAGGATCGTCGAATTGTTCAACTAACGACAAGGATTAGCTATTCCTAAATATTAGTTAAGTAATGGTTGGAATAACCATCTCTCCTTAAGATAAGCTTCTCTATAAAATTTGATATATAAGTATCACGGCTACTCCCTTGAAGACCTTGTATAGATGGAATGTTAAACGTCCATTGATAGGACAATAGTTTAGTAAGTCCAAACATTAAGATCTTAAAGTTGCATTATAGACAATCAATCAGATCACGTAAATTCCTAATCATCTGTAAGATGCCAGTATTCGGCAGAAAATTAAGGATTATGAAAATAGCAAACCTCCTAAATTCTTATTAAAGAATAAGGTTCAACAATAGGTATCACCCTGGAGAGGAGTGATGCGATTTGGTAAGAAAGGCAAGCTAAGCCCGAGATATATAGGACCTTTCGAGGTTATCGAATGTATCGGGTCAGTTGCCTATAAGTTAAACATACCAGAAGAGCTCAGTGGAATTCACGACGTGTTCCACATCTGCAATCTGAAAAAGTGTTTCGCTGACTAATCACTGGTGATACCGCATACAGATGTGCATATAGATGAGAGCTTAAAGTTTGTGGAAAAACCTTTGTCGATTGAAGATCGACAGGTAAAGAAGCTTCGAAGGAAGCATATACTTTTTGTAAAGGTCAAATGGGATGTCCGTAGAGGTCCCGAATTCACGTGGGAGGTTGAATCCACGATGAAAGAAAAGTACCCTTACTTATTTCAGTAAATCTCGGGTCGAGATTTATTTTAAGGGGGTGAGGATGTAACACCTCGGAAATTCACGTCCTATAAGATGTTGACACGTGTCATAAAGTTTAAACGTGTGAAAGAAATATTATGGAAGGACTAAAGATGACAAACATGGAAAGTATGTAAATATACGTATTCCGAGTGTCAACAGTGAATAAATATAATGTACATTAACCCTACACGATGCTCATACCTTCAAACGAATAAATCATGAATCATACGAAGCTAAAGGTGAGAGATTACAAACTACAGGGGTTAAATGTGTCAACATGTTTAAAGATATACCTCTGAGTGACCTTTTGACAAACCCGAAGCTTTGTAAATGTTAATTATGCTCACTAGAATGCACGGTTCAAATTTCGTAAAGTTTCGTTAACGTATGAGAAAGTTATGATAAAATTCGTGTGCGAAGGGTTAAAGCGTAAACGTTGGAAGTTAGGACTTTTCGGGTAACAATGAAGTTAACCGAGGACTTAACGAAGTGGGTATATGTCTTGAAGCCCCTATATGTCAAGTATAAGGGTTCATTCAGCAATAAACGAGTGTCTTTACAAGATTTGAAGAGCCAAGGATCAAACAGCAATTAACAAGACATGTTTGGCTGAACTGGACATGCTCGCGTAGCGCGAGCATGAGGCATGTAGGCGTCGCGCAACGCGACTGGCATAATCTGGACAGAAGTTGATTTTGTTTGATTTCTTGTCTGGTGCAGCCCTTGTAACCACATTTTCGACTTACCTCTTCATACATGACCCCTAAACAACCCCTAGAACACTAGGGCATGTGTCAAACAATTGTGGAAGGGTGCTAGGCTTAGTTGTCAACACCTTATGGTGTCTAAACCACTATATAAAGGGCCTTCATTGTCACAACAATTCCTCACACCAAAGTTCAAGCAATCTGATCATTGTGGAGCTTTCAAGCTGATTACAAGGCTTCCTAATCATCCATTAATCATCTAGTAAGTTGTCTAACCCTTCTAAATTCAGTTTTGCTTTAAAATTAGCTTAAAAGTCAATATATCGTAAATTACGGTTGACTTCGTGATTAAGTAACGATAGCTCAGTCATATGTCAAATTAGAAGTACCGTTAGATAGGTAATTATATGGGTATTAAACCCTTATAAGGGCAAGTGCCAATTCCAGACCTAACTAGGTCGTTTGTCGGGTCAAACGTTGACCGAAAAAGTCAACAAAAATACAAAATGCGATTTAATGCACAATTAATGATCCGAAAGGTGTGTAACCTGTTTTAACCTTAATATAACATGGTAATAAGTATGAAAACTTGTCTACGCTTGCCCGACTCGACAAATTTCTGTTTAAACCCGGTTCGGAACCGAAAGGCGCAAAACCTTGACTTTTGCTTTGACTTCGGTTCTGACCCGTTTTAGTTTGATTCGATGATGCCTTAGTGCTTCTTTAGAGTAGGGTTGCATGATAGTATAAGTCTCCGTACTTGTTTCGTTGATTATCCGATTCGTTCGCGCGGTTCCGTTAAATGCTTAAAATGGACCGTAATGCCCTTATGACCATGCAACGAGAATTTTGAAAATGTGGAAGTACAATAATCTTAGTTACTGATTATTAAACATGTACGTAAAATTTCACGTCAATCGGAGGTCTAGATTAGGAGATATGCGCATTAACGTATGTAATAAACTTTTTATTAATTAAACGGCGCGATTAGCGCATAGCCTATCTAAACCCGATTTTAGGTACCAAAACTTTTACCCACTAATGTTAAATAATATTTTGGGATTTTTGAAGATTTTTAATTATTTTTAAACTGATCTTAAGCTAGGCTTATCGCCTTAATTCGGTTAATACCGAATTTACCCTTTTCAGTCATAAAATGATTTCTACAAGGAATTTTGATGCGAGTCCAATTGCTACTGATTTTAAATAATAAATGTAATGTTTTGAGCCTGTTTAACTAATCAGAAAACCCAAAATCGTATTTTGATAGTACGTCGCTTAAAACGGGTTTATACGCGTATTATACGCGTAGTTTAGGCTTAAAACCATTTTGACACATAAGGATTATTACCAACTAATATAATCTGTTAAAAATAAGTTGTATACTGATTACTTCAGTCCCGAACATCGGGGTTTACGTTAAATCCCTTTTATAATCTCTAAAATGACCAAAATACCCCTACGGGGCATAATTAATGATTAATCTCGTTTTGGGCATTATGGAAGATATCGTAATGATATCACAACATATTTAAAGCATATTAACTTAGGAAACCTGTTCGCGACCCTTATGGTTACCCGTTACGCCTCTGGCGCGTTCGGTTCGGTTTATGTAACTAGTTTGCATAAATTAGCCGAAACGGGTCAAACCTTATCCTTTTTATCTCAAAATCCAGAATGTGTTTAGTTTACCCATATTATACAAGTCTTCGAACTTGTCGGGTCTAAATCCCATTCTATTCCGGTCTTCGCTTAATCATGCGTTTGAACCGTAAACCTTCCTTAAAACTAACCGGTCTAAGTTACGACTTAAATAAGACCCGTTAGGAATCTAATAGGTTAATAAAACCTTCGTTCCAGATTGAGAGCCCCAGTAGAAGTACTCGTGCTTGCTGATTAGAATATACGGCTGAGTATAAATTGCATTGCTAGCTCAGGTAAATACTTTTAACTTATTTTCCCTTATACGGGCTTGGGATACGGTATTATAAAAATACCGCTTGGTCGGGTGTAGAAACCTTTTAATCGGAGATGATTAAATTGAAAAATCCCGTTTTAATCTGTATTGATTGATAACAAATAACATTGGGGGTTAATGACCGTGTCCTGGATATCCTTGGCTCATTTTAAAAAGTGAATGGCCACGACGTAAGCACAAGGTGTAGGCAAAACACCTCCTGTTGCATATGTAAAACATATACTCACTCGTAAGGGTAACTTCTTGTGAGATCATATTTGTGGTGTGTCGATTAATCTTGTCCGGCTTGTATTGTATAATCACCGGCCCTAAATGTTGGACAACCATGTAAATCGGATACAAGATTTTTATTAATAAAATTGTCCCAAGTATAAAAGATTAATTTTGCCTCTGTGCATTTTAATCAATGTGTCAAGATATTTTGTGCCGTTTGCACTCGAATCACTTTTCAAACTCTTTTTCCAAAATGAGTCAGTTAATTGTATTTACCAGTGTAAACTGACGTATTTTCCAAAAAGGTTAAGTGACAGGTACTATGCGTAATTGGCTGGGAGCTCAGGGCGTCACTAGGGAATCTTGCAAGTTCTAGATGCCTAAAGTCTATTGAACAGTTTTCCTTTATTGATCCGCCTGTGGATCCTTTACCTTCCGTTGTAATACTTTGACATTACTTATATCCGGAATGTAATATATTTATCTTTTGCTTCCGCTGTGCATTATTATATTGTGTTGTTTGACCATGATGTTGCCAACCACGTCACGATACTCCCCCACCGGGCCCACCGGTGACACGTGGAAAATCGGGGTGTGACAATTGTGTTGACCCAGTTGTGCTCAGCTTTGGGGGTCTTACAATGTTTGTTTTACCGTGTTTACGATGCTTTCGTGTATAAATGGGCACGAAGCGGTATTTGGCGTGATAGGCTTTGGTTGTGTTTTTGACCCGGCTGTGCACTTAGTTGTGATGAGCCTTGGAGGTCTACAACGTTTCCTATGTCTGAGCCATTGGTGTTTTCGTGTATGCCTGAAGTAATATATGCAGTTGTAACAGAAATTCGCACAAGATAAGATAGCAAACACTTCTTGTATTAGAGTTAACTGTGTTGGGCCCACAGCCATTCATTATAAGAGAAAATAAGACTTATAACCGTCTACATATAACATTTTCTGAGTTGCTGGGCATTCCAAGTCCTGGGGACTTCTTTGTTTTCGAGTGTGCGCAGCTTGTACGCTCCTTTCCCGAGGACTTCATCGATGACATAAGGTCCCTCCCACTTGGGAGCTAGTTTTCCCGGTCTTTTGGCGTTGGACGCCTCGTTGTCTCTCAAGACATAGTCACCGGGGTTGAAAGTGCAAATTCTGACCTTACTATTATAGTATTTTTCCAGCTTGGTTTTATATTTTGCCTCGTTGATTGCTGCCATTTCTCTTCTTTCTTCTAGAAGGTCTAAATCCAACATTCTTTCTTCCTCGTTGCTAATCATATTCATGTAGAGCATCCTTGGAGACGGCAGGCCAATCTCTCCTGGTATCACAACTTCCGACCCATAGACTAGACTGAACGGTGTTTCCCCGTTACTTGTCTTTGGCATAGTCCTATGGGCCCACATTATGCTGGGCAACTCATCAACCCATCCTCTTTGCTGCATTCCCAGTCGTGCCTTGATACCGTCTACGATGCTTTTTTTCACTGCTTCGACCTGGCCATTTCCTTGCGGGTGTGCCACCGAGGAAAAGGTGTGTTCTATGTTTAGCTCCTTGAACCAATTTTGGAGGTCTTCAGCAGCGAAATTTGTTCCATTATCGGTTATGATTCTCAGAGGCAGTCCGAACTGACAAATTATTTGTTCCCAGATGAACCTTCGCACCACAGTAGACGTGGTTGATGCTAGCGCCTTCGCTTCTACCCATTTTGTGAAGTAGTCTACTGCGACTATGATGAACTTCACTGCTCCTGGAGCTTCTGGAAAAGGACCAACCATGTCTATACCCCATTGCTGGAACGGCCAAGCCGTTGTTACGGGGACCAGCTCATTTTTTGGGCGCATTGTTTTCGGGGCATGCCTCTGACAACCACTGCATTTTCTCAGGACTTTGACTGCATCCAGGTGCATCCCTGGCCAGTAGTATCCCGCGTTCATTACTTTTGCTACCACCATTCTTGGACCGGCATGAATGCCACAGATACCCTCATGTACTTCACGGATCAAGTAATTTGCGTCCTCTGGGTCTACACATCTTAGCAACGGTCCGAGGTACGATTTCCTGTATAAAATGCCATCAACCATTTGGTAATGTTCGGACTTGTATTGTATTGTATTTTTCGTGCTTCGGCTTTGCTTTCGGGTAGTATTCCAAACTGGAGATACATGATAATCAGAGTCATCCAGGACGTTGCTCCCAGTTGGATGACGCTCACTTGCCTTAGCGGTACTGATGGATTGCTTAGAACTTCAATGCGCACGTCCTTGGCCAGGTGCTGGAAGCTGGTGGACGCGAGTTTGCTCAGTGCATCTGCTGGTTTATTCTCGCTCCTCTTAATGTGGTGCACCTAGTAGGAATTGAAGTTTTGTAGCAATGTTTTTGCTTGGTTTAGGTATAATGCCATCACATCTCCTTTGGTGTCATACTGGTCGTTGATCTCCCCTGCTACTAGCATGGAGTCTACATGTGCCTCTATGTGTTTGACTCCCATCTTGATTGCTAACCTCAGACCAGCAAGAAAAGCTTCATATTCGGCTTCATTATTTATGCTCTTGAAGTCTAACCAGATGGCGTATGTGAACTCGTGTTTTTCTGGACTTACAAATCTAAGTCCTGCGCCTGCGCCATCCTCGTTAGACGCGCCTTCTGTATACAGTAGCAATGGTTCTTCCGAATGTTGCCTTTCAGCTCTTTCCATTACCTTGCACTCTCTGTCTTTGTCATCTGGCACCTCTATCAGGAAGTCTGCCAATACTTGACCCTTGATTACGGGCCTTGGCCTAAAAACCACATTGTGGCCTCCCAATTCTATGGCCTCCCAATTCTATGGCCCATTTTGCCAATCTTCCGGATATCTCAGGTCTTGCGAGGATGTTGCCGATGTTGTAATTCGTAAGACATGAATAACGTGGTTGGCGAAGTACCTGCGCAATCGTCTTGACGCATGAATCAATGCGAGGACCAGTTTCTCCATTATGGCATACCTTGTTTCTGGGTCGTTCAGGGTGCGAGACACGTAGTATACTGGCGTTTATATGCCTTGTCGATCCACGAGTAGAACTGCTCCTACTGCTTTTTCTGATGCTGAAAGGTACATGATCAGCGGTTCGCCCTTCATTGGTGCAGTCAGCGTTGGTAACCGTATGAGGCAGCCTTTCATTTCTCGGAATGCGTGCTCGGCTTCGGGCGTCCATTGGAACTGATTCTTCTTCACACAGTTGCGATGTGTTTTGATAAATGGGAAAGATTTCGCTGCATGATTGGCAAGGAAACGGTTGAGGGCTGCTAACCGTCCGGCCAACTTCTGCATTTCCTTTATCGTTGACGGTGAAGGCATCCGTTCTATCGCTTGAACTTTTTTCGGATTGACCTTGAACCCGTCCTTTGTGACGATGAAGCCTAAGAACTTTCCTTCTTCCATTCCGAAGGAACATTTCGCTGGGTTCAGTTTAATGTTCACTCCGCGCAACGTGTCGAACGTTTTTTGGATGTTCACCAACATCATACTCTCTTCCTTGCTCATGATGACCAGGTCATCCATGTATACCTCGATGTATTTGCCGATTGCATCGCTGAATGTTTCGTTCATTAATCTCTGATAAGTTGCTCTTGCATTCTTTAGTCCAAAGGCCATTTTTGTATAGCAATACAACCTTGTTGGTGTGCGGAATGCAGTCTTATCTTCGTCTTGGATGGCCATCTGCACCTGATGGTATCCTTTATAACAATCAAGGAAGCATTTCCATCTGAACGACGCTAATGAATCGATTTTCTCATCAATTTCTGGTAAAGCATAGTAGTCGCGCGGGCATGCTTTGTTTAAATCTTTATAATCCACGCACATTCGCCAACCACCATTTAGGGACCATCACTGGGCTGGCTACCCAGGTTTGGTAACGAACTTCTCTGATGATACCAGTGTTTAGTAATTCGGTGATCTGTTCTTGCATGGCATCGTGTTTTATGTCTCCCAGATGACATTTCGTATGTACCATAGGTTTAGTGTTCTCAGAAACATTCAGTCTGTGTTCTGCTATGTGCCATGGAACGCCAACCATATCGGCCGGTGTCTAGGCGAACACGTCCATATTCTCAAATAACAACCTTTTTAGCGCCGCGCGCGTGAGATCTGACATCGTTGGGCCCAAAGTGACAGTTTGTTCTGGATATTTGTTGTTCAGTATCCACCTTTCGGCTTCTACGCGCGGTGCGGATTTGCTCGCTTTTGCCGGTCTGATTTCATCAGTTGCGAGGACCTCTTTGCTTGCGTAAATTATTGCTATCCCTGTCTCTGTTGGGAAACTAACAGCTGAATGTGGCCCTGAACAGATCATACTAAAATCTCCTTAGGACTCTCTCCCCAAAAGGATATCATGTCTTGAGCTTGCTGGCAACACCATGAATGTAACTTCTTCTGTTCTTGAGTTCCTTCCATCCGAGAGCAGCACCGGGAACGATATCTGGCCGAGAGGGAAAACGGCTTCATTGCAGAAACCAGTTAGTGGGTAATCTACTGGTTACAAGCGGGCTTTATCCTCCTGGTCGAATTGATTAAAGCATTGTTCGAAGATGATATCTGCGGTGCTCCCTGGATCAATAAAAATGTAGTCGGTCTGGTAATGACCGATCACGCTAGAAATGACTATATGTCTTCTCTCTCTTGGGCCCCCTCGCACCACGGGAAAAAACAACTTGTTTTTCGCGCCAAGAATCATCTTGGGCGCGTTTGTTATAGTTCTTTCATGATCTTCGTGGACCCCCTTGGATCATATGAGTTTCTAACTTTCGAAGCTTTTTGTTGTCTGGGCCTTCTTCCCTTCTTTGAATTTGGTGATTATCGCGCTTTCCTCCTTTTACCAGATGGGTGAGCTTTCCATCTTTCAAAGCTCTTTCTATCTCCTGCTTTAGGCTAAAGCAGTCATCGGTCAAGTGACCTGTATCTTTGTGGAACTCGCAAAAAATATTTGGGTCTTGGTCCCTCTTGTTTCGCATCTGTAAAGGAGGTTTGAACTGGTGGTTCTCGGTCGACAGGACCTCGGAAGGGTTTTTTGTCAAGGGTGTCCACTGCTTTTCCTTTTTTTATCTTTTAACCTCTTTGCGATGACTGATCTGATTGATCGTAGCACGCGCATCTTCTCTTATCGGGCTTCTTTCTTTGTAGCCAGATGTCTTCCATGACTGGCCTTTACCTTTCTTGTTGCGCCGATCATTTTGGCTGTAATTGTATTGACGGTTGTCGTCGCCGGTCAATTGTTTATCAGTGCGCGCAATCGTCTTTGCTGCTTAGATGAAGGTGTCCCAATCTTTGGGGCCTCCATCTATTCCTTTCAATCGTTTGATCAGGTCATCACACTTTACTACCCTCATAAAGTGTGCACGCATCATCTTCTCGCCTACATCTCCGATTTCCAGACATTCCTTGTTATATCTGGTAATGAAATCTTCTATGCTTTCGTGATCTTTCCTCCATATATTTAAGCAATCAGCTGGATCTCTAGTGTGCCTGCGCTGTTGGGAGAAGTGAGCGAGGAACTTGTCTCGAAAATCGATCCATGATTTAATTCTTCCTGCTGGCAGACTGTCAAACCAGACGCGCGCCGCGCCGACAAAGGTTTGTGCGAAAAGATGACACCAAGTTGGTAATTTCCAACCACCTGTTAACCCTACACCGTTGAAGACTTGGAGGTGGTCGTCAGGATCTGTTAAGCCATTGTATTTGCCCACATTGTGTGGCAGTTTTATCTTATCGATATCGGCTGTTGCGATCTCTCTAATGAACTTAGACTTTTCAGCTATGCCTTCTGGGCGATAGCTCAACAAGTAGTCATGTTCTGCATTTGGATTGTACCCCGCATGCTTGTGGGGTTTATACGCCTCGTGTTCTGGCGGTAATCTGCTAAATACCGTGCTTTCTCTCTTGTACGTTGTGTCATCTTCTTCATTGTAGCTATCCCATTCGTCGTTTATGTTGCGCGAGCCTAAACGACTGTGCACTGCTTTCCTCTGCTAGTGGGTGTGTTGCACATAATTGCTTTCGGTTTCACCGTACGTGTCACGTGTGTCGTTCACACTTTGCCTTCTGATGTTGGGAGTTTTATCAGGTTGTTGGTTCCGCGCATGCATTTGTTGAGGAATATGAGCGTTTAGTGCTCTTTGTGGTGGAGTAACAAAGGCGGACTGGTTTGCTTGTGCTTGGAGCAAAGCTTGCTGTGAGCTTAACTGCGCATAGACGAGGTTCAGAGATGTTGTCTGCTTGGCGTACCAAGAGGCCAGAGTTTCTCCTTTAGGTAGCCCTAAGAGTGCCGAGAAGTTCAACTGCATTTGACCCGATGGTGTTGAAGGACCAACCCCATGGTTTGGTGTTGAAACTTCCGGAGGTGCTTGGTTAACTACCCCGAGTGGAGGTTGAAAAGTAGCTTTGTTTGTTCTTTGATTGATAACTCTGGAAGTGCTCCCAAAGATATCGGGTATCTCATTGTTTACTTGCCCTTTTCTGTAACACCCCGAAATTTATAAAATTTAAAATCAGGAAAATAAAGTGTTAAATAAACAAGAACAAACTAACTAGGAATTTATAACCCAGTTAGTTAAGAGTCTTGAAGGGACTATTATTAAGGTTGAGATGCCTAAACTATAAGTTAGACAAAACTTGAGGGACCAAATTACTAAAAACTAAAACCTTGATGATCAAATATGAAATAACTCACCAAACACACACATCTGGGTGTGCTGGGATCTATCAGAAGAAGAGGGCGACCAGGGGTTTCCTTCAAACCCAAAAATTCTCACAAAATTCACAAATTGAAGCCTCTAATCTGCTCTAAATCAAGTTTCAAACATGAATTAGTGATCACCTCGTTGCAGGGATCAAAAGGTATGCAAAATTGTGTTATTTTGTTGCATCTTAAATTCTAGGTTAAATGTGAAAAACGAAAATTTAGCTTGATTACTTGATGCATGGATGAAATTAGAAGCAACATGATGTTTAGGGATAAAACCCTAGATGAATTCTTGTTGAAATTTAGTATGATAATTCTAGAGATTTTAATCACCATTGTAGGTGAATATTGAGTTTGTAGAGACTAGATAAACACTAAGATTGTGAATACTATTCTAGTGAAAACTGAATTCATGTGTTAAATTCGGTATTATGTTGAAATTTAGTGCAAATCGCCTAATCGAAGTAAATGTAGGTGAAAATAACATGTCAAGAACCTAGTAATAATTATGTAAGAATTTGGCCCGCTAGGTGTTTGTTGAAATGCCTAAGTGAGGAATAAAATGTTTAGAATCGAACAAAAACGCAGATTTGAATATCATAATGAATTGTTCGTTATGGATTATGAAAGAGTTCTAAATTGATGATGAATGGAACTCTTTAGGTAAAGCATCCGGATCGTCTAGTGGACAAGCCGGAAGTGATACACGCTTGAAGGGCACACTTTGAAGGTACGCGACTTATAGTTTCGCTACATTATGTTTAATTGTTAGTCTTACTTTGTTATATTCGAAATTTGGTAAACAAGTGAAACCATTAAGTCGCGGAAGTGACAAAGTGCCTTAAACAAGTAAAATGGGTCAAAACATGAGTTAGAAATAGAGTTTGGAAGTGTCTAGTAATGGTGACACCCATTCGGCATTCAAAACGGGTCAAAACAAGTTGAGTTATAAACATGGAAATTAATAACCATCTCTTGTGATTGGTTATATATATATATATATATATATATATATATATCAAGCGTAGGCCGTGTAATGAATACGCTAATTCGTTGCAAAAGCATGAGCCCTTGTAGAGGGATTATAGTTCGGAACATTCGCTTGTCAAATGATTCCGAAAGTCATGGTCACATTCTTGGAAATAAGCATGATGGTGATTGCATAAGCAACCCTCGGGAGGGGAGCACAAGCTCATATTTGGTAAATGCATAAATGGGTACATTGGCCTAAGTTATGCTGATAACAATACATGTTGTGGAACTTGTAAACAATTGGGACAAATAAACAAGAGATAAATTATAGGACAAATGTGTTGAAATGATATTTTTATGCAAAACATGTTGATAATCGCGTCCGTAATTAAATTACGGTCACGTAGGAAAAAGAATCGGCTAAAACGAACGCCCGAGTCAAAAGTTATGTCAAATTCAAGTTTATATTTGTTAAAAATAGTGCTGAACTGATTTGCAGCTCAAAACTAACAACAATCTGTCAAAATTACGTGCTGGCGTCGTGCCACGGCCGAACACACTCACCGTCACGCGACGCGACGGTGCTGGCGTCACGTGACGACCTTCCCTCCCCTTCCTCGCCCGGCGCGACCCCCAGGGACGTGGGATTTCCTTGTTTTTGTTATGGTTTGAGCATGGTTTAAGTTATACTTTATTTTTAAAGTGTTAATACTAATTATTTTCATGGTATTGACCATAGGTGAAGACGGACCTAAACCGGATGGGGATCAAGCATACATCAAGAACAGAACGCACCAAATGAAGCTTCCGCATTTTTGTCTATTTTGTTTTAGAAATATGTAAACGTTTGAAACTATGTTTTAAAAAGTTAACTAGTAGTATGATGACTTGAATATTATGACCTTGTAAGGTCTTAAAATCATGAAAGTTTTTTTTTGTAAACTCGTAAACTCTTGTACTAATGCAAGTTTTGTATTACTAAACTAGTTATTTTAAGTCGGGTCTTACAAGTTGGTAATCAGAGCTAAGGGTTGTCAATAAAGTGTGTTCGGTTCAAGCTTGATCAAACATCCGGTAAGTGTTAATTGTTTTAAATAGATTTAGAGAATATAGAAATTAAACATGAACGAATATGCACGAAAAGAGTGTATAGATTCACTCAAACACGGGAAATGCATGAAACAAGAACGGTCGAATCAAGTTATAAACTTGATTAAACCAAAACAAGTAAATCATATATTATAAATAAAATGTTTAACGGTCAATGTAAACATTTCAGTATTAAAAATGGCTGATGAAGGTAACGATGATGCGGTGCTGTAACACCCGTTAAGTTAATTTAAGGTTTAATGAATCTTTTACGAAAACAATCATGTAATTACAATTACATATACATCGGAAATACGGGTTTACTAAAACTTTTACAAATCATAAGTTATTCTACATCACGTGGTTGAATTCGTTGTTTAAAATTTACAACATAGCAAAGTGCGGAAGCGTGTATCTATAGTGTGTTCGGTTCTTCGTTGAGCTTGATCGTCTTCCGGCATCCCAAAGTGTACCTACATTTCATAAACATGAAATGCTTTAGTCTTACGGAGTTTAAATCATGTCCAAACGAGTACGGGAAACAATTGATGTTCAAAAGAAAAACAAGGATTTGAAAATAATCTCCACCGTAACTTACGGTGGCACCGTAAGTTACGGTGGCCCCTGAGTTCATACTCTTCTACCGTACAACAGTAGGTTACCACCGTAACCATATCAGCTCCACCGTAACTTACGGTGGCACCGTAAGTTACGGTGGGCCCTGTATGCAACTTTTCCATTTTGCCGTAATTTGACACGAAATCTTTCGTATCTTTCAAACCGCTTATCCGTTTGACTTACCGTTTCTTCCTTCATGTTTAAAATTTGATTCTCCATCATATAGTGTTAAAATCCGATATCCGACTTGATAAAATTTAAGACTTTTAAGTCTTCGGCTTAATACTCTTTTACCAAAATTTGACCCGTTTGTGATTTTATCAAACATACAAGTTTGTTCGACCCTTATTTCTCACAAACCTATTAAATTCAATAATGTCTAACATATTAGGTTCCGATTATAGAATTATATACCTTCTTTAATCCATTTCACCCATATGCTTATTTTGACCCGTTTGAGGTATTTACGCATTTTAGTCTAGAACTTGTGCTTTTCTTTTGACGCCACAAAAGTCCATGTCTAATTAACTACAAATATTCCACCACAACTATTTTGTGGCGGATTTAACATAATGAATCCCTTTTTCCCAAATTTACCCATTGGTTGATCATTTTACGCAAATGACCGTTTTTGAGCATTTGACCCACGAATATGAATCACTATACGACGAAGGACATTCGCTAAACATTTGACCAAAAATTGTATGTTTAACCAAAAGCTTATTTAAACGTACCTGGCTCGGGTCAAGGTATTGACCCGTTTACATAACTTTTGCTTTAAAGCTTTCTAGTTTAAGCAACGCATACTTATGTTATTTCCTGTGATTACAAAACTCAACAAGCGATTGAAATGTAATTGTCAAATGGTGCTAACAACACCATTTGACCCATTTAGTCTAATTTGCCATTTATCCATATGAGATGGTACTTAGTTACCATTTCATCCCTTTAAACCTAACCCGGTTTTCCTTTAACTTGTTTTACTTAAAACCGTTTTTATTTGTTCGTCATTACATGACTAATTTACCTTTTTACTCCTTTTACCATGATTCATGATTTCTTACCATTTTCCCTTGTTCCGACTGACGGGTGGTCCGTAGGACAACCCTTAAGTGCCTTAAAAAGATTAAAATCCCATGCTTTACACGTTTAATTGTTTGAACTTGGTAACTACTAGTTGTTTGGACGTGCAGGTGCAAATGGAGCATAAAAGGGAAAGAATTTGGAGCATCAATAAAAAATAACATTTTGGAATTGAAGAATTAAGAGGATAGCATGATAGAGGATGAAATTACGAGAACGTAGGCGAAAACGGTGAAGAAAACGGAGTTGAAACGAAAAAGTTATGCTGAAAACAAGTTTTCAGCATTTCTTGCCGTAAGACTTGATTGACAGCCGTAACCTACGGCTGGGAGCCGTAGCTTACGGCTCCGTCTGATCCAAAATGTGTAACTCCTCATTTTAATGCCATTTTCAAGTGGTTTTATGGTGGCTAATCATCTTCTTTCGGTTATCACTTGTTGTTGGACGAAAATTGGAGCAACTTGGGAGACTTTGGCAAGGAGAAACACTATCTAATCATTAGTTTATTGTCTTTGATCTGGATGAACAATAGTACTTTTGTTATGATGTTGCTTCAAGCCATGAGTGGCTAAACACTTTATGATTGTCCTAGATTGAAGGTTTGTTTGAGACATTTTGTATTTGATTTCCTAATTTCTAGAATAGCAATCCTTATCTTTATGGTTGGTTTGTTATGGTGTGTGATTGTTTGTTAGTAACGTGTTAATTCTTATATTAATCTAGTTTGAAACCATACGTTCTTGGTGCCGTTGGCAATCGAGATATCATGGGTAGAATTAGGATTGGGTAAGGGTTGATTGATCATCGGGTAACAACCTCACGTTCTAGGAATCTGAGTACTTAGTTCCCTTTCATCACTGCAAGTAATCACACATGAGCTATGTCTATGTAGTTCTTTCTAGTGGAATGATAATATGAATGTCGAAACAAACCGGAAATCTAGGATGGTCATTTGTCTCTAATTTGCTTACAACCAAACTTTTCTCTTGCAATTTAATTAGTTAAATTTAGTCTAAAACCAATTCACTCAAATCAACTTTTGAATTCTACTTTATTTGCAATTAGTTTAATTTTAGTCAAGTTAGATAATCTTCTAAATAACACATATTCCACAAACTCCCTGTGTTCGATACCCACTTACCGCTAACTATTTAGTTGTATTTGGATTAAATTTGATTGTGACCACGACATCACGTCAAATTTTGGCGCCGTTGCCGGGGAGTAGTGCGCAACGTGTGTTATTTTATTTCTTTTTAAGTTTGTTATTTTTCCGGTTTACGCTGGGTGTGTTAGTGTGCAGGTATTGACAGGTGCATGCGTACTAGGAGCTCTCACAAGCTATCACCTTTGGCATTTGATCCGGAAATTGAGCGAACGTTAAGAGGAAACAGAATTTTGCTAAGAGAGAATAGAATCAGTGGTTCACCAACAACACCAACTACACCAATCACACCAATTCGATACATGGATCCACCACAACCACCACCCACTACGGGTGAACCTACTTCACCATTTGATATCCCATCACCCAATACTACATTACCTACCACTACTCAAACTGAACCTACCATTACCTTTAGCCCTGCTTCTACAATTCCACCACTTACCCATTTCTTTCCAGCTTCAGGTCAATCATCATCCACCTATACATTACCACAAGGCTCAACTGTTGTTCATGCTACTTCATCATTTGGAGTACCAAACCAATCAGGTTTTCAATACTCATCTATTCCATTTGGGCCATCATCGGGGGGTATAGAAGGAGATGGATATGAAGATTTCGAGGGTTATGAGGAAGAGGGTTATGCTTATGTGGGTAGTGGAGATCAAGGGGAGTTGACTTATGTACCTGGTCAAACGCAAAGAATGTCAAGTGTTGGTGGGATTCCACAACAACAACTCATACCACAACACATTAGACCAAGACCACAAGGGCCACCATTGCAACGCCCTATACCATTGCAACAAGTTAGGCCACAAAATGTTCAACCCCAATTTTCAAGGCCAATTCAACACCCACCGATGCCGCAACAACAATTTCAACAACCATTGGCACCACAAGGGCGTATGCCGAGACCAATGGGTCCTATTCGCCCAAGGGGTAGGTTTGGTATACCAAGGAGACACCTTAGAGAAAATGTGAGGGGCATCGAAGCACATTTTCGGCCGGTAATCACTCAAAATCCTTCACCGGTAGTTATTCCTCACAATGATCAAGGGAGACCATTTGAAGTGAGGACCAACTCTTTGCAAAGTTTACCAAAATACAAGGGGTTGGCAACGGAGGAGCCTTACTTTCATTTAGAGGCTTATGACTCGATTTGCAACACTCTTGGGAGTCAAGGGTTCTCGGCTGATGACATCAAATTGGTATTATTCCAATTTTCTTTGGAAGATAAGGCGAAGAAATGGTTCTACACGTTACCTTCGGCATCCATATATACATGGGGGGAGATGCAACAAACTTTTTTGGATGAGTTTTACACCGCCCAAAAGACCAATGATGCAAGAAAGGGGTTGAGAAGCTTCCAACAACAACATGGTGAGATGTTTCATGAGGCATTCGAGCGTTTCAATATGATGATTAAAAATTGCCCTCACCATGGAATTGAATTGTGGGAGTTGATGAATGCCTTTCACGAGGGGTTGAGTGCCGAAGATGCACGTGACTTGATGTCTATTACCGGTGGGACTTTTGGAACAAATTATGAGAATGATGATTGGGAGTTTTTGGAAAGCATGGCAACTACATCAAAGAGAAAGGCTCAAGCATCTAGGAGAGCCCGACTGGCCATTGCCCGACCTCAAGTGCACGCCATAGATGACGGTAATGTTCAAACTACTAACCAAATTTATGATGTGTGTGCATTGTGTAATGAAATAGGTCATGCGGCTGAAAATTGCCAAGGGTTGATGGAAGGGCAATATGAAGAGGTGCATACAGTTCAAGGTCAAGGTCAAGGAGGGGGTGGTAGAAACTACAACAATATGAATTCTAATACCTACCACCCCGGGTTGAGGAATCACCCAAATTTTCGTTATGGGAACCCTTCAAATCAAGCTAACCCTAATTTCCAAGGAAACCAAGGATTTCAAAGGCAATATCAAACGGGTCAAAGTTCTTCGGGTGGAAATGAGATGATGGAGATGTTGAAGGCGATGCAAAGTGAAATGCAACGAATGAACCAACGTGATGAGGTTCGGATGCAAAAGGACGAGGTTCGTGACAAAAGCATCCAATCGTTGACCACTCAAATGGGTCAACTTGCAAGTGATGTGGCGATGTTAAAGAAAGCAAAAGGCCAGCTACCGAGTGATACGGTGCCAAATCCCAAGAACATAAAAAGCATTAACATCAATGTGGTAAGCACCGTTCCAAATATTAAATTTAGTGAAACATGTCTAACTTCTTCGTGTCAAATGAATGCAGGTTTGGAAAAAGATGCCGAAGTCGAGAATGATAAAGAGTATGGAGTGCCAATCGTGCCTATCCGTGTGGGAAAATTAAAAATCCCTCACGCATTGTTGGACTACGGGGCAAGCATGAGTGTGCTACCAAGTGATCTATACGATATGTACGACTTTGGTCCACTTGAAGGTATAGACACCATGGTGAGCTTGGCGGATGGAAGTTTGAGGCGTCCACGGGGAATGGTTAGGAATGTTAAGATTCAGTTGGGAGAATTTGAATACCCGGTGGATTTCCTAGTTTTGGACTATGCTTCTACCAATATGGCATCACAACAAAGGGTAATCTTAGGTCGACCGTTTCTATACACAGCAAATGCTCAAATTAATTGTAGAGACGAGATTATTACCATGACCGAAAAGAACCGTAAGTTGTCCTTTGATGTTCAAACTAGAAGGATTAGTTATGAGTCCATTGAGAGGAAGGGTGGTGAGTCTAGTGATTGTATGAAAAATGTGTTACCACGAATGAGAAAAAAGCACCCACCGGACCGTGAAGAAACATATATGGGGGCGAGCAAGAGTGTATTTGATTACCCACCGAGTCAAAATGAGACGGATGCATTTTGCCCAATGACAAGCAACAGTGGGGGAGGTGATAGGAACCGATTCTTTGAGCCACCATAAATGGGGGTGGCTCGGTCTGGCTGAAGACTCAAAACTTAGCGCTGCTCGGGAGGCAACCCGGGGTTTTATATTGATCTTGTTGTTTTTATTTTTCTATGTTTCAGGGCCATGGCGACATTCAAGTGTGGGGAAGATGTACGGATATTTGGGTGAAGGTGGTGATAGGAAGTCGGATTATTTACAATATCTGTTGTGCTAAACTTTACCAGGTCAATGTACTTTTTCCTTAGACTTGTCATGTTCTTTAGCTTTGAAATATTGTTAGTTTATTAGTTTGCTTTTGTTTATTAAAAAAAATATAAAAAAAATATTATAAAAAAAAATATCAAAAAGAAATTTGGGGTTTGAGAGTTTAAGCAAAGGCTGATGTTGTTGGTTAAAAGCGATCCTTCCCTCAAAACCATACATTGGGACAATGTATCCCAAGTGTGGGGATGGGGGAAATTTTTTTATAGTTTTAAAAATTTTGTAAATCCGAGTGAAAATTGTTAAAATTTGAAAACTTGATATTGTGCCATTTGACACACCGACACCCATTCCTAGTCCTTTCTTGGTGAGGATTTGAGCCACACATGATTGTTATTGATATTTCATTGTTTGAGTGGCGGTGTGCGTTGTGTGTTAATAGAACTTGTGTACGAATTCTTGTTAAATCTTAGAGTTAGCATGCTTTTGAAAATGATAGGGGGACTTTTAGGAAGCCTCGTCTAGATGTGTGAGAGTGCGGGATTGGTGGGTTGGACCTCATACGTTACATATATGAGTTTGGTATTGTGAGGGGTGGGGGTTTGGTCCTTAGAAAGCCATGTTGAGCCTTAGACCATTCGATTGTGACCCGAGCCTACTTCCTACAAAAAATTTACCTTTTGAGATGACCCGGTTTAGGAGAGTTAGTATGTAGTGTTGATGTTCTTGTATATATTGTTGAAGTTCGATATGGTTAAAAAAAAAAAAGAGACAAAAAGAAAAAAAAATATATGAGAAAGATATGAGAAAAAAAAAAAGAAGTATTTACTTGCGATTGTAGTTGAGAACGTTGAAAAAGTTGTGTATATATTTGGTGTTTGCTTTGTTTAGTGGTAGAAATAAAAACCGGGTCAAATCAATTAGCTCTTTCATATGTATTCCACCATTTTCCTACCTTTACACTTAGCCCTGTTACAACCCGTAAGTCCTTTTGATTCATAAGCATGCTAAATACTCAATAGGAGGAAACTTGATTTGTATACAAGCTTATTGTCGCACACACACACACGCATTGAGTGGTTTAGCATTATGTTAGTAATTCTTGTCACCGAGAGTTTGGCGAGGGGTGTGTCTTATGGTATGGTTGAAGGTTAGTAAAAGGATGACACATTTTAGCTTGGTTTGCATGATTGATCGCTTGTGTTTGTGAATAGTTTTGAATGAGTTGCTTGGGACAAGCAACGGGTAAGTGTGGGGATGTGACGGGTGGTCCGTAGGACAACCCTTAAGTGCCTTAAAAGGATTAAAATCCCATGCTTTACACGTTTAATTGTTTGAACTTGGTAACTACTAGTTGTTTGGACGTGCAGGTGCAAATGGAGCATAAAAGGGAAAGAATTTGGAGCATCAATAAAAAATAACATTTTGGAATTGAAGAATTAAGAGGATAGCATGATAGAGGATGAAATTACGAGAACGTAGGCGAAAACGGTGAAGAAAACGGAGTTGAAACGAAAAAGTTATGCTGAAAACAAGTTTTCAGCATTTCTTGCCGTAAGACAGGAGCTCCTGGCCGTAAGACTTGATTGACAGCCGTAACCTACGGCTGGGAGCCGTAGCTTACGGCTCCGTCTGATCCAAAATGTGTAACTCCTCATTTTAATGCCATTTTCAAGTGGTTTTATGGTGGCTAATCATCTTCTTTCGGTTATCACTTGTTGTTGGACGAAAATTGGAGCAACTTGGGAGACTTTGGCAAGGAGAAACACTATCTAATCATTAGTTTATTGTCTTTGATCTGGATGAACAATAGTACTTTTGTTATGATGTTGCTTCAAGCCATGAGTGGCTAAACACTTTATGATTGTCCTAGATTGAAGGTTTGTTTGAGACATTTTGTATTTGATTTCCTAATTTCTAGAATAGCAATCCTTATCTTTATGGTTGGTTTGTTATGGTGTGTGATTGTTTGTTAGTAACGTGTTAATTCTTATATTAATCTAGTTTGAAACCATACGTTCTTGGTGCCGTTGGCAATCGAGATATCATGGGTAGAATTAGGATTGGGTAAGGGTTGATTGATCATCGGGTAACAACCTCACGTTCTAGGAATCTGAGTACTTAGTTCCCTTTCATCACTGCAAGTAATCACACATGAGCTATGTCTATGTAGTTCTTTCTAGTGGAATGATAATATGAATGTCGAAACAAACCGGAAATCTAGGATGGTCATTTGTCTCTAATTTGCTTACAACCAAACTTTTCTCTTGCAATTTAATTAGTTAAATTTAGTCTAAAACCAATTCACTCAAATCAACTTTTGAATTCTACTTTATTTGCAATTAGTTTAATTTTAGTCAAGTTAGATAATCTTCTAAATAACACATATTCCACAAACTCCCTGTGTTCGATACCCACTTACCGCTAACTATTTAGTTGTATTTGGATTAAATTTGATTGTGACCACGACATCACGTCACCGACTCTCATTGAATCGTGTCGGAACATTGTATACCAACACTTAGTAGCATTCATATGCAATACTTGAAATTAAGTAATTTTGCAAGCAATGTAAAGGGGCGTAAGCTCCACTTACCTCGCATCCGAATATGCTTTTCTTCTCGTGCTTGATTCGTTTGACCGCTTCTTTCCCAAGCCTCCACCTAGCTCGTTAGGCGACAAACTATCATCATTCACAAGGTGGTTAGATTAATCATTTCAATTCACGACTATTCCACCTCACGTATTTTCTATGTCGAAACTACTATTTGACTTTATCATTGGTTAGTTTGACTTTTAAAAGTCAATTGACTTACCAACATATTCATATGCACATTTGGTTCTTTGAACTCACTTAGGCATATTTTATCCGAACTCTTAACAAAAAATCAATTTTTACATACTAACTAGTAAGCCGCGATTTCATTTAGGCATTTCATATCAATGAAAATTGGCTGTTTTTTGTGACTTGTTTAACCTGTTTACAAGTCTTCAAAAATTATGATTTTTTTATGTGGCGTACCTCTCGGAGGGTTAGCCCTTGAGTTAAAATTTCAAGATATAACTCTTTACCAAAAATTCGTGAAAATTCATTTACTAAGCTGCAATCAGATTCGTCACTTCTGACTGCAGCTTACGGAAAAATTCATTTAAAATTCCTCGTTTATCCGATTGACGAAATTCCAATTGGCGATTTTTCTAATCACTTAGCACTTTCTACAGTACAAATTTGAGATCATAACTCAATTCCTAAATTGAGTTATGACATTCGTAATGGGCTGCAAATTCTGCCAGAAAACGCAGCTTGAACCTTTGATACGGAAAAATTCATAAAACGCTCAATTTTCGTCGAAAAAATGCGATTCCAGTGGGGTTTTAAAGATATTTCCTGGAATTACATTTTAGACTCAAGAAACACATGATTTTATCAGGTTTTGTCCAGGTTACAGTCAATACAAATCGGCTGTAAATTCTGATCAAGAATCGTTTGAATTCAGCTTTCAGTTTAAGCTTGTTCTTGACATCATAACACTATTCTTTTGAAATCAAAACCCTAAAAACATCTCATACATGAATTTGGTATCAACAAAGACTTGAGCTAAGCATGATTTCAACATATACTTGTCTAGGGTTTACTCCTAGACACTACTATGTTCCTATTCTATCCATATAACAAACATGCAACCATAAATTTCAGATTCTTATGTGTTCATCCAGATTTGAGTTGGAACAAAAGTGGAAATTTTGACATACCTTATGATCCTTTCACTAAGTGATCACTAATCCAAGCTTAGATTTCAATTTGGGGTCGATTTGGCTTCTCAATTGCTTGATTTTTGCTGGCTAGGGTTTGGGCATGGAACCCCCTGGCTCTCCTGCGATTCACGACCAGAACACACACTTAAAGTGTGTGTTTTGGTGTTAGATGTTTTATTTAATACAAACTTGCTTCAAGTTTGTCACCTTTGGTCCCTATACTTTAACAAGTTACATGTAGTGTGTTTTTACCAAATTGTCTTATCACTATAAGACTTATGACTAACTAGGTCATTTATTCCTAGTTACTTTATCTTGTTTAAAAATCCGTTTTTCTTTTAAGTCCCGTTAACTCGGGCCCTTTTTATATACTTTTGTTTTCTCAAGTATTCTTTTCATTCTTTTAAATTAATATTAGGTTTATTTATTTGAGTCCTAATATTTACCGGGTTAATTTTTACCACTAACGGTATTTTACCCGTCTTTACTATTAACGTGGTTTGATTACCAAACTTGTTTTTGGGGTGTTACAGGTGCCGAGAGTCACCGAGCAAACAAGAGAAGTGATTGCCGAGGAGGTTGGAAAGGCAATCGAAAATAGTTTGTCTGGTTTCATCGATAAGATCCAGAACATGGTACTATCAGTGGTTGAGGAAAGAATCAATAAATTGGAGGATAATGCCAATTTAGCAAAGGAAAAGTTCGGAGGACGAAAGCCTTGTACATACAAGGAGTTCATGGCGTGCAAACCGCCAGTCTATAATGGGGAGGTTGACCCAATCGTATGCCAGCGATGGCTAAGCGATATCGAAGGGGTATTCAAGAGGACCCATTGTGATGAAGACGACTACGTAGCTTATGGTACGAGTCAATTAAAGAGTCAAGCGAAAGACTGGTGGGATAACAAAAAGAAAGAAATTGGAAGCGAAGCAGCCAAGGCTATGACATGGGATGAATTTAAGACGATGTTTCTTAAACACCACAGTCCCAAGGCGGTCATAAATCGAATCAAGGAAGAGTTCATGCAACTTAGGCACAAGGGTGAGTCCATAGACAAGATCACGAGAACGTTTATGGATAAAATGAAGTTTTGTGATGAACTGATAACAAACGAAGAACAGAAGATATATTACTATTACAATATGTTGAGCGCCGAGTATAGGGAGTTTATGACTCCTTCAAAATATGAGACCCTTACTGAGATCATAAATGTTGCTCAGGAAAGGGAGATCGAATTGAGAATGCAGGTTGAACGAGGTGAACGGAGGGCTCAAAATGTCAATCCAAGCCTTACCAAGAAAGCGCGAATGAACAAAACAGGGAAGAAATCAGATGTAAAAGGCGGGTCACCAAAGTGCAAAATATGTGGAAAGGGTCATAGGGGCGAATGCCGCTTCAAGGATAAGCCTTGCCCCGTATGTCGGAAAACGGGGCATATGGCTTCATCATGCCCGGAAAAAGTGACGGTTTGCTACAATTGTTATCGACCGGGTCACAAGAAATCAGAATGCTCGGAATTAGTGGGAAAGAAAGACGGGCAAGACACGAAAGGTGAAGCCCCGAAAGCAAAGGCTAGATCTTTCCACTTGACTGCCACAGAAGCAAAAGTTGAACCCGAAGTGGTTTCAGGTATATTTGTTGTAAACTCGATTCCTGCGCGTATATTATTTGATACAGGTGCGAATAAATCCTTTATTTCATATGGGTTTATTCGACATCCTTCATTTGTTCTAACAAAATTACCTGTGCCTTTAGAAGTAGAGATAGGTAATAACAAGAGTTTTATCGTCTGTGATGTATGTGAAAATTGTAAATTGAGCATTGACGACGAAGAATACACAATAGACTTGATCCCAATGTCGATGGGAGAATTTCAAGTGATCGTGGGTATGGATTGGCTGTCCCGATACCACGCAAAGGTGGCATGTTTCCGAAAGGAAATAAAACTGACATCTCCTAGCGGAAAGCACGTTACGATATACGGTGAAAAAGGGGGTAACCAGGTGATATGCACGATGCTAGAAGCTCACAAACTCATGAAACATGGATGCAAGGCATATATGGTATACGCAAGTGAATCGGAGAAAGAATCCCTCAAAATCGGAGATGTGCCAGTGGTATGCGATTATGAAGATGTGTTTTCGGAAGACTTAGCGGGAATACCACCAGAACGGGAGGTAGAGTTCGGAATCGAATTGATTCCGGGCGCAAAACCTGTGGCCAAGGCGCCGTATCGGCTCGCACCGTCGGAGCTACAAGAATTGATGTCTCAAATCCAAGAATTGCTCGAAAAAGGGTTTATCCGACCGAGTGTGTCCCCGTGGGGCGCACCAGTACTATTTGTGAAGAAGAAGGACGATAGTAAGCGTATGTGTATCGACTACCGGGAGTTAAACAAACTCACGGTGAAAAATCGATACCCACTTCCAAGAATTGATGACTTGTTTGACCAGCTACAAGGAGCGAGTTGGTTCTCAAAGATTGATCTCAGATCGGGTTATCACCAATTGAAAGTTAAGGAGGAAGACGTACCGAAGATTGCCTTTCGTACGCGGTACGGGCATTATGAGTTCCTCGTGATGCCCTTTGGGTTAACTAACGCACCCGCGGCTTTCATGGATCTCATGAACCGGGTTTGCAGACCTATGCTGGATAAGTCGGTAATTGTATTTATCGATGACATTTTAGTGTATTCGAAGAATGAAGCTGAGCATGTTTACCATTTGCAAGAAGTGTTAGAGACACTCAGACGAGAAAAGCTGTATGCAAAATTTTCAAAGTGCGCTTTCTGGTTACGAGAGGTGCAGTTTCTCGGGCATATCATTAGCGCCGACGGAGTACTAGTGGATCCGTCAAAAGTAGAAGCCGTGTCAAAATGGAACACTCCAAGGAATCCCTCAGAAATCCGAAGCTTTTTAGGGCTCGCGGGATATTATAGGAGATTCATACAAGATTTCTCCAAAATTGCTTTACCATTGACCAAATTGACTCGCAAGGAGGAGAAGTTTGTATGGGGCATCAAACAAGAGGAAGCCTTCCAAACACTCAAAGAAAAGTTAACTCACGCTCAGGTGCTAACGTTAACGGAAGGAGTTGATGACATGGTGGTTTACTCGGATGTGTCGCATTCAGGGCTCGGATGTGTTTTAATGCAACAAGGCAAGGTCATAGCCTACGCCTCGAGGCAACTGAAGATCCATGAAAAGAAATACCCGACTCATGATTTGGAGCTGGCAGCAGTAGTATTCGCCTTAAAAATATGGAGACATTATTTGTATGGGGTAAAATGGACGATCTTCACTGACCATAAAAGTTTGAAATATTTCTTCGATCAGAAGGAATTAAACATGAGACAAAGGCGGTGGTTGGAAAAAGTCAAGGATTACGATTGTGAAATACATTACCACCCCGGGAAAGCCAATGTAATAGCAAACGCGTTAAGTCGAAAGACAGATTATGCCCCGATACAAGTACAATCAATGCAGCTTATTGTGACCTCGGGCCTACTAGAACGAATCCGAAAATCACAAGTTGAAGCAGTGAAGGTAGAAAACTGGAGATGAAAATGGTTTGCAAGAAATGCGGTGGGCGCCAATGATGAAACACTGGTTAACACCGGTGGTTAACTAGTTGGATCGTCTCTTACGTGGGTTCAATCTCCTTCTCTACTCGCTCGTGACTGGGTTCCTGCAAAACAGCAAACCATTAGCTCGTTAAGAGGGGAATATGAGGGTTTCCCTCTTAACCGGGCTCCGGTGTGAGAATAAGTACTGTTCTGAGGAATAAAGAGTGTGTGTTAGAGGTAAAATGCAAGGAGAACAGAATGGATAACCTGAATGATGGAGGGTCCTATTTATAGCCGGAGGTTGAAGGAGGGAGGAGCGACCTTGCCAGCTGCTATTGGGCGCCAGCTGTCCGACTAAGGGGAATATCCTCTTGGTCTCCTCTGCAGTGGTCAGGATAGTGTTCCACGTGGCGCGCCAACATTAGTCCATGCTGGAGAAATCGTACTGCTGCTGTCGGTCTGCCCCCAGATTTGTCGCAGGTCTACATGGCGCCTGATTAGTGGTGACACGTGTCGTCCTTTCTGTCTGGAGGAGCATCTTCGGTGTCACCTTGACATCTTCCAGGAGCTTCTAAAAGCTTCTGGATTTGCTTGCTGATGTAAGCGCCATGTAGGACGAAGAAAGTGGTGTGGTCCCTGCCATGTGTACATGGAATTGGGACCATACCTCTTCATTACCTTTTTGGAAAAGCTAATAAGACAATAAGTTGGTTCAAAAAGCTTTGCCAAACATGCCCCTATAAAAGGAGAAAATGAGCTGATATAGGAAAAGCGGAGGTGGCAGCCATAGAGGTTGTCCAACAATGTTTTTCTTATGTCATTAATACATGGAAAAATTACAAGTTTTGTCCTTTATCTTTAGGGTACTTTACAGGCGGTGTCCTTTTTTTCAAATGTTGACAGGCGGTGTCCTTTAGTAGGTATTTTGTTACAAGTTTTGTCCTTTCCACCCAACCTGGTTAAAAAACTCAGTTAATTTGTGGCACATGATAAGCACATGAGGGTAATTATGTCTTTTTACCCACCCCTTCATTTCCCCCCTTTTGTTATATAACCCCAATCCATCCAGATTTTTTCAATCTCATCTCTTTCAATCTCTGTTTACAACCCACCACCTCCACCACACACCACCACCACCACCTCGTCACAGATCCACCTCCACCACTGTCACCCACCCCCGCCATCACACGCCACCACACACACCACCACCACGTCACAGATCCACCCCCACCACCGTCACCCACCCCCGCCATCACATGCCACCACACACCACCACCACCACGTCACATATCCACCCCCATCTCCGCCTCTTTCTATAACTCAGCCGCAACAACCCCTTTCCCCTTTCTCTCTCTACAAAACCCCCCAATTCTTCATTTCACAAACCCTAATTACTCCTTCAGTTTCTGTTTCATCTTCCACAAATGGTCAAAATTGAGTCCTCTATCTTGACTTTCGTAGACCGAACTTGACCTAATCGGAAGCATCCACGATGAATTTGATTTCGCGGTGGTGAATTCCATGGATGCGGTGGAGTTACCGCTTCCAGCTGTTGTTGTTACAAAGATCATGAGATCGTCTGGTTGCAGTGGCGGTGGTGGAATTAGTCGTGTGGAGTTATGTAGTATGTGTATGTATAGATTTAGTGTATATAAGACATGTTTCTGTTAAGATTTTATCTCTATATGCTTAAAGTTGAGTAATTTTTGATCTTGGTGTCTAACTGGAAATGTCATGAGAAATGATTGGTTTTTCCCCCAAATCATTGGTTTCTTGGGTTTTCTTGATTTGATATATATACATATATATTTTTGTTTTTCAGGGTGTGTGAGAGCTGAAACTAACTGGAAATGTCATGAGAAATGAGGGTTGGGGTTTATAAAATTTGGGATAATAGATGGGTTGTGTGTTTGGGAAAGAGATTTCATCTTCTGGGCCACCAAGTTCTGAACTTCGACGGCAAACGTTGATGGCGGAAACAATGGGGAAAGATGGGAGTGTGAGTTCTAGAGGTGAGAGAAGGCGGTCGAAACCGAACCCTAGGTTGGCGGCGGCATATGGTGGTGTTGATGAAGACGGTGGTGGTGGTGGTGGCAACATATGGTGGTGGTGGTAGGTGAACTGGTGGAGGGAGAGAGAGAGGGGGAGGGGGGATAAATATCTGTCTTCATTGTTATACACACATATATATGTATATAAATTTTTTTTAGAATATTTTTTAAAGAATAAATTACAACTTTTGTCCTTTAAATATGTAAAAAGACATAATTACCCTCATGTGCTTATCATGTGCCACAAATTAACTGAGTTTTTTAACCAGGTTGGGTGGAAAGGACAAAACTTGTAACAAAATACCTACTAAAGGACACCGCCTGTCAACATTTGAAAAAAAGGACACCGCCTGTAAAGTACCCTAAAGATAAAGGACAAAACTTGTAATTTTTCCTAAATTCAATATCTACAAAACCTATGAGGGGCAATAGTACTTGCCGTCTATTGGGCTAAATGAGCGGCAGAGGAAACACTCCCCTATTGGTCCAACAAATTTACGATTTTATTCCTGCTTTAAAATTACGATTTTGCCATCAGTTCAAAATTATGTTTTTGCCCCCACTTAAAAATAAATTTACGCTTTTGCTCCCAGCTAAATATTTCAATTTTGCTCCCGGTTAAAAATTACGATTTTGTCCCGTTTCAATTTACAGTTTTGTCATTAGTTTTTCCCCTTAAAATTACGATTTTGCCATCAGTTCAAAATTATGTTTTTACCCCCACTTAAAATTACAGTCATGCCGGCAGCTTCTTGGCATTCCCCCATTGGTCCATTTAATTTACAATTTATCCCTGAATTAAAATTATGATTTCGCCCTCAGTTAAAAATTACGTTTTTCCCATCGTTTTAGTTTTTTTTAGCAAAACTATAAATGTTTTTTGTTTTAATTGGTTTACTCGATTTAATTTTTTTTCGTCTCAATGAGCTGCCTAACACTGGCTCATTAATCCTGAAAAATTACAGTTTTGCCATGAGCCCAAAATTACGATCTTATCATTGTTTTTGTTTTTTTTCTAGCAAAATTATAGTGGTCTTTTTTTAATTGATTGAGAATTATTCGGTTATCGTTCCGCAACGCAGACGGAGCATCAACTAGTTATCTACGTTACAAGATCTGAAAAAGAAACTATAAGAGTATTATTTAAAGTATTTCAAACACGAAACATGAGAGGACAAACACAAGTTTGTTACTAATTTGTGACATTGACGGGAGAGCATCGTCAATAATTTATTGGATTTAATTAGGGATGAGATATAACAAAGCATGGTTGTAAAACAAGGTCTTCAAGGCCGAGTACTTCCCGAGTAGTCGCTACAAGGTAGGCTGCCGATGCGACTTTTTTCAACTCCGACTAATTACTCAGAATCGATCAAATGCAGTCAACATCGGCCAAAATCGGATCTAATAGGTCAACTTTGGCCGATTTTGACTTAAAATAGAACACAATTTATATTCCTATCATATTAAAGAATGAATATCAATTTCACGTATTTTGTTATAAACTAGCGGGATTCCCCGCGCTACGCGGCGGGAACTCGGTCGGTATCGGTTATGTTCGTTATGTTACCGACACTCAAATGGATATCGTCACGTGTTTCATATCGATCGAAAACATTGAAACCGAATACAAGTTCGGTTTGTGAACATACCGGCACTCATCTATAGCCTATGATACCAAAAAAAAATACTCTATCTTGAATGCAACTCCTTTGTCAATAGTAATGAACGTCTAAATAGTTTAAAGACGTGCGTGTATTGAGCTTTTAAAACAATAACAAACACGAGTCCATCAATTTCAATATTTGGTAATAAACCTTAACAATATTGATAATTAACTTAACTTAGTATAAGCATTTTAATATATTAATATTTTGTATAATTTATCATTAAGCTGATTAATAAAACCATAATTAAAATGCTAACTTGTTTAGAAAAAAAGGTACTGATTAATACAAATTAGTTAAATACTATGAAAATTAACATACTATACACGATTTAATATATCAATATTTTTGCCACTCAATTCAATTAAATCATTTTATTACAATAAAGCAAGCAACAAAGTAAAATACATCCACCAAGCATAAAGGAAAACAAAAACCATTTGGCACCATTCAATCAAATACTTATAACTATATAAATAACTGGCACGTGTGGGTTATGAAAACCTAGAAACAGGTACTGTTCCTAAGCCCTTTCAAGTTTTGTTATTATATTTTGAAACGTTACCCGTATAAGAATTTTCTAGATCCGCCACTGAAAATGATGACCCCAATCAGTGGCGAAGCTTGGATTTTTCGGCCGGGGGGGTGAAAACATATATACCAAAAAATTTCTATAGAACCGGGGGGGTGAAAACGTATATACCCACAAATTTCTATACGAAAACTACATATATAACACTACTGAGCGAAAAATCCCGGGGGGCGGACGTCCCCCCCCCCCCCGCCCCCATTAAGCTTCGCCCCTGACCCCAATAAAAAATGGATCTGCCAACATGCATGCATTATACAACTTAAAGGTGATTATGTGACGTCCACCCCTCTAGCTCAGTTGGTTGTTGGACCGGTTGTTTCCTTGTGAGACTCCGTTCGATTCCCGGTAAAGGCATATGGGTGTGACATGTGCGCTATGATGGTGAAAACCCTACCGAGGAGGGTTTGATCTTGAGCGTCACTCCGGTTTTCATCCGGCTGTTACTCCAGCGAGTAAAAATCGTGTGGAGGTAGTACGGTTTCCGGGGGAAAGCTTTCGACCCAAGACTGGTTAACCCAACGCTGGCCCTGCTATCTGGGCCCACGTTCTTGGAGAGGGTCCGCAATGTGCGGACGTAACAATGGTCACCATTAGAAGCTCACCTTTAAAAAAAAAGTGATTATGTGACAATTAGTTTTATGTAACTCATGTACTAAAAGTTGATATATAATTATTTATTCCATACGACCTTTGCTCTACTGGACAAAAAGAATGCATGGCACAATGGTAAATAACATGAAAATTGTGTCCATTTGTTATACTGTTCCTAAGAACCTACACTAATTGTTATTGTTATTATTATATATATATTATTATTATATACTAGTTGGATTCCCCGCCGCTACGCGGCGGGAGTTTGGATTGATTAAGTTTCAGTTCGTAATGATACCGACATCCATTATAGCAACCAAAAATAGAAAACGAAAGAAACAAAATAACTAAAAAAACTCGTTATGCGTTTAAAATGATGTTAACATTTGCTTTAGCCTGCCTGTAGTGGGGCTCCATATACCGCCCAAAAGAAAGATAGCGCCCCCATAGCGCCCCGCAAACCGCGACGGGCGGCGTTATGGGGAAAAAAGGGGGCAGGCGCGATATTTTTCACGGCGTTATGGGGGAAGCTTTTCAACCTTTGACCAATGAAAATAAAGCATGGGTTTTTATAAATAATTAATAAAAATGAAAATTAATGATGGGTAGGGGCGTTATGACTACGGGCTCAAGTGATATAACTCCCCATAAAGCCCCTGTGTGACGTGGCACGACACGTGTCGCATAACGCCCCACAAGGGGCTTTATGACTACGGATGGCCTTACATCGATCAAACTGAAACAAAGAAAAAACAAAGATTGATACCGATACCGATAGCGAAGCTCATTCGATATTATTCGATTCGTCAATAGACCGATACTTATATAATGCACGTTCCCAATGAAAACCTCTATGCAACTCCATTTTCAGTTGAGTGTTTTAAAAGTTAGATTAAAACCAGAAAACTCTATGCCCCTCTCAGTTGAGGGTTTTACCCATGATGCCCGGGTTCGATCCCGACTTGAGGGTTTATTCCCCTCTGTGGCGCCCTCAATCCGTCAAGCCCTATTCGATGTGGCGAGGCACCTATGGGGTTTTTCCTTTGGACGTCGGTCACTCTCTGACGCCAGCTGGGGCACGGTTAAGACACTCACGTCTGGTAGGAGAGAGGCGACGGGCCTCCCCAATGCGGGGGGGGGGGGGGGTGTGGGGTGTTTCGCACCCAAAAAATTGTGACACCTTGCCGTTAAAAAAAACCAGAAAACTCATATGTGATTTGAGAATCATATATGAATGAATTAAATAATAATTTTTAAAATTTAGTTAACTTTAACATGATGTGATTATTTTTACTTAAGATGCCAATTTAATACCATATGAATAAATATTTTAATAATAGAGTACGTTCGTCTTTTATAATATTAGAAAATTATAAAATATAAAATTATTATGAGCTGTATTCCTGCCAATGATCTCTAGATCAAGTGGTGGAGGGCTTGCATTTCTCTTGAGAGATGCAGGTTCGACTCTCACTTGGTGCAGAGTGAGGTACTGGTGGGCAATGATAGGAGACCCAAGGAAACCTGGGTTGGAACCTTGAGCCAAACGGGTTTTACCGGTAATTTAGTGCTCGAGATTGAGTTTGTTGGCCGTTCAGAAAAAAAAATTATGAGTTGTATTCCACCAATTCATAATTACAGTCAGGTGAGATATAATTCAGAGTTCAGTAAATATCTTTATCTTTTAACCCCTTTGTCTTCCCACCCTGTTTCCCCTATCCTTCGTAATATAATCGAGTCCCATTAAAGCAAACATTATAAAAAGAAGCCAAGCCCCACCTTCGATTCGAACACGGGATCGGAACTTTAAAAGGCATGTCTGCGACCAGTTGAGAACTTAGCGTTTTGCGACCAGTTGAGAACTTAGCGTTTTGCGACCAGTTGAGAACTTAGCGTTTTTGGCTGGAAGAAACTGAGGTTGAAAAAGAAAAAAAAGACGTGGGCCAATTAGTGTGCTACATGTGGCGGCGCAAATTAGCCCTTTCATACTGTTCCTAAGCAACTACGCAAATTGTTAATATACTAGGTTTTTACCCCCGCGCTTTGTGACGGGAGTGTGATCGTTTTTCTCCAAGCAAGTGGTTGGAGTCGGTCAATATCGGTTTTGCCTTGTTGAAAAACGTAAAGGCGAACACCGATATCGTCTCCATTATGACAAAATACCGGCAAAGATTTTCACTCATAAGCGGTTGTGTTCGTCACGGTATCGTAATGGTAACATCACTCGCTATAGCCTACGATGAAAAAAATTACTTCATTTTGAATACATGTAAGTGACACGTGACCCAAGAGTTGCCTAATGCCGTAGCCAAGAGATGCCTAAATTACTCGAAAAAATGATTATAGTTAACCCGACTTTTTTTACGAATAAAATTTACGTGAAAATGTAAGTCCATATATAATTAATTATTTTGTTATAATAATTAAAATATATATGCTCATACTCTCTCATACCAACGATGTAGACACATCACACACTACACATTGTGTTTTTCTTTATACGGTGAAATCTATAATACTGAAAGATTACTTATATATATTTCATACATTTAAAAATGCTACAATCATATTTACGAAAGTCGCCTGAATTTTATATTTAATAGTTGTGGCTTTATAAAGAAATAATAATTCATTAGTCAATGTCATCCATGTATTTTCTACCAACTTGGCTAGAGCACGTTATCTTTTATCGATAAATTTTAAATAGGTAAATTACAGTGAAGATATAGAAAACCATGGGTAAACAGAACTCTTTCTCACTCTAATCCTGTAGTCTACACCTCAATGTGCCATCTCTTTCTGATAACCACCAACATAACATCACCGCTACAATACCACCACCACTAACACCACAACGGCACTTGTCAAGTTGTTTGGTCAACGGTTTTCCGACAGTGGGCGGTGACCATTGTCACACTCAAGCATAGTGTCGAACACTTGGCAGACATCCTAACACCACTTAAATTCTACAAATACTTTGGCTGACTAACCCTTCAAAACCTAATCTGCTATCTAATCTTTAAATTAGATATAACATACTCAAAATGCAGTAAACACTAACAAAATGCGCAAATTAGATCAAATTAGGGCAAATCACTTAGATAAAGAAAAAAGAAATCTGTAAGGATACGAAATCGATGAATCGAGTGGAGAAAGGAAGATGTAATACCTTGAAGAACAACGCAGTCGTCGATGGATCGAGTTGAGCCTTCTGCCGTCGTCGAACACCGTTCCGACGCTCGTATTCCTCTTCAACATTTTTAAACAATTGCCCTACCACAGACATAATTTCTAAAACTTGAACATGTAGTCAACAGCCAGCTAAACAAAAGAATTAATCCATTTAATACTGAAAATCAGCAAGTTCAAGTAAATTACTTTGACAACTTGAAAAATCACACAACTCAAAATATCACACAACTCAAAATCCAATAAGGATTTAAGATCAATTGCAGATTACAAAACTTAAAAAGATGCATAAATAGATCGAAAATTATAATAAAATCAACAATCATACAACAACAGGTTACTACAAAAAATTATGAGAGATGAGATGGAACCTTGAAGGAAGAATGAAGATGATAGAAGGAGGACGATGATGAAGGAAACCCTAATTTTAGTCATTTGGGAGGAGGAGGAGGAGGAGGAGGAGGAGGAGAAGGTTCAACAGCGATACAATCGAGTGGTGGTTTATGGTTGTTAAAGTAGCTTTGGTTTTGTTAAAGTAGTGATATTGGATTTATGCGGAGCATATGCAATAATTATAACTACTCATATAACAGTCAGATTTATTAGCAGAGATTCAGGTTGTACATGTGAAGCATATTCATCTTCTTGTCTTCAACGACGTCATTTGGATGTGGAAAGAGAGATGGATTGAATTTTGAATGTGGAGCCATAATGTATGTTATATATGTATTTGGTTTGAATTTTGAATCTGGAACTAGAATTTTGAATATGAGTAGAGCTTTGAAATTTGTATGTGGGTAGAGCTTTGCCCTTTTGTATTTGGGCAGAGCTTTGGAATTTGAATGTGAGGCAAAGCTTTGAATTTAAAATGTATTTTAAATTAAGTTTTATAATGTATTAAGGAAAAATTACAAGTTTTGTCCTTTATCTTTAGGGTACTTTACAGGCGGTGTCCTTTTTTTCAAATGTTGACAGGCGGTGTCCTTTAGTAGGTATTTTGTTACAAGTTTTGTCCTTTCCACCCAACCTGGTTAAAAAACTCAGTTAATTTGTGGCACATGATAAGCACATGAGGGTAATTATGTCTTTTTACATATTTAAAGGACAAAAGTTGTAATTTATTCTTTAAAAAATATTCTAAAAAAAATTTATATACATATATATGTGTGTATAACAATGAAGACAGATATTTATCCCCCCTCCCCCTCTCTCTCTCCCTCCACCAGTTCACCTACCACCACCACCATATGTTGCCACCACCACCACCACCATCTTCATCAACACCACCATATGCCGCCGCCAACCTAGGGTTCGGTTTCGACCGCCTTCTCTCACCTCTAGAACTCACACTCCCATCTTTCCCCATTGTTTCCGCCATCAACGTTTGCCGTCGAAGTTCAGAACTTGGTGGCCCAGAAGATGAAATCTCTTTCCCAAACACACAACCCATCTATTATCCCAAATTTTATAAACCCCAACCCTCATTTCTCATGACATTTCCAGTTAGTTTCAGCTCTCACACACCCTGAAAAACAAAAATATATATGTATATATATCAAATCAAGAAAACCCAAGAAACCAATGATTTGGGGGAAAAACCAATCATTTCTCATGACATTTCCAGTTAGACACCAAGATCAAAAATTACTCAACTTTAAGCATATAGAGATAAAATCTTAACAGAAACATGTCTTATATACACTAAATCTATACATACGCATACTACATAACTCCACACGACTAATTCCACCACCGCCACTGCAACCAGACGATCTCATGATCTTTGTAACAACAACAGCTGGAAGCGGTAACTCCACCGCATCCATGGAATTCACCACCGCGAAATCAAATTCATCGTGGATGCTTCCGATTAGGTCAAGTTCGGTCTACGAAAGTCAAGATAGAGGACTCAATTTTGACCATTTGTGGAAGATGAAACAGAAACTGAAGGAGTAATTAGGGTTTGTGAAATGAAGAATTGGGGGGTTTTGTAAAGAGAGAAAGGGGAAAGGGGTTGTTGCGGCTGAGTTATAGAAAGAGGCGGAGATGGGGGTGGATCTGTGACGTGGTGGTGGTGGTGTGTGGTGGCATGTGATGGCGGGGGTGGGTGACGGTGGTGGGGGTGGATCTGTGACGTGGTGGTGGTGTGTGTGGTGGCGTGTGATGGCGGGGGTGGGTGACAGTGGTGGAGGTGGATCTGTGACGAGGTGGTGGTGGTGGTGTGTGGTGGAGGTGGTGGGTTGTAAACAGAGATTGAAAGAGATGAGATTGAAAAAATCTGGATGGATTGGGGTTATATAACAAAAGGGGGGAAATGAAGGGGTGGGTAAAAAGACATAATTACCCTCATGTGCTTATCATGTGCCACAAATTAACTGAGTTTTTTAACCAGGTTGGGTGGAAAGGACAAAACTTGTAACAAAATACCTACTAAAGGACACCGCCTGTCAACATTTGAAAAAAAGGACACCGCCTGTAAAGTACCCTAAAGATAAAGGACAAAACTTGTAATTTTTCCTTGAATTTATTATACAATATTGGTATTCTATTATTTAATTTATAATTATAATAATAACTAGTGAGAATCCTTAGCTATAACAACCGAAAATAAAAACCAAACAAATAAAATTGGGATATGGCTAAAAAAACATAAATGTAAAATGGGTTTTTGATGAAAAAACAAAAGATAAATGTAAACTCACATAAACACCTCTAACTCTACTTAGATGTGTTTAGATCAAGTTAGAGTGTTGGATGAAAATGACAAAAAATAGAAATATCATAGACCCAGTAAAAAAAAACTATTTGAATTAAAGTGACATTTGGATCAAACCTTAAGGACTAAAATAATAATTTTATATAAATACCCATTACCCAATACTATACTTTTCATCATATTTAGGCATAAAAGTGTTGTATCTTATGCTTTGGGTTTAAAAAAAAATGATTTTTTTTACTTTTAACCCAAAACTATTCGATTCTTTACTTTTAACTCAAAACTATTTGATTTTTTTTACTTTTAACCCCAAAACTTTTCATCTTTACTTTTAACCCAAAACTATTTGATTTTTTTTTTTTTTACTTTTAACCCAAAAACTTTTCATCTTTTGCAATTTAACCTCACAACTTATTTACTTTCAACTTTAGTCCTATATACTTTTCATTTTTCGCAAAAAAATCGTTTTACGTTCCCCTCTAAATTTACGAGTTAACACGGCACAACACGTGTATGTGGTTAAACATTTTTACCTCGTCTATCTTTTCCCGTTTGACAGGTCTATCGTAACGTGCGGATTACAGATCGACTTAGTTATTTATTTTATATGTTTTACGTTTCGGTTTAGTTTCTTCGCATTAACACGCCGAAACTTCTATGTTGGTGGTCGCTGACAGTAGTGTGACATTGATGCGCCGCAACTCGGAGTGATTAATACTAGTTTTTAATATTTTAAACTTATTATTATTTTATTAAAGAAAAAACTTATTCCTAAATTTATGGTCACGTTTTTATTGTTGATGCCTATCTATCTGCAACCAGAATTTGGTAGCTTCAACCATCAAACAATCCATTAACTGACAACAATGGCGAGAGGAGATTACGAAGATGAAGAAGAACAACCGCCATTGTTACAGACCTCAAACCACAACCTCACAGGTCTACTCCTCTACTTCATTTCTCCACTAAATTTCAACTAGAAACAAAAAGTCAGTTAATGTTTGATCCGTCCGACTAGGTTAGGTTGTTTATTATTATTTATGAACTTCAGTTAACTGGAGATCATTTCGTAGTGAAAGTCAATGAAATGTTGAATCTTATCGGTTTGACTTTGTTGTTGTAGTTTGAATTTGATGATGAAAGTGAGAGTGAGACCTAGGGTTTTGTGTGTTGATTGAAGGAGATATGCAGTTGGAATGATAGGATCTGGTGTTCTGTGAGTTTTGTTAATGGAGATTTGTAGTTGAAAGTGAGTGAATCAGATTTAATTTCACTTATATTTCATTCTGCTTTCTCGAATTTGACGATAACGGTTAAAACTGTTAGTTAATTTACTTGAAGGAACAGTATAAACATTTATAGCTGGAATGATTGGATTACTAGTTTTATTTATGACTAATATCAATGGAGATTCTAACTAGTTTCAGAATTAGAACTTGATGTTACTTATATTTTGATCAATTTCCTTGAATTTGATGATAACACTATTTATTAATTAGCTTTGTGTTGTTGATTGAAGGAACCGTATGGACAGCCGTAGCACATATTATAACAGCAGTGATAGGATCCGGAGTTTTATCACTAGCTTGGAGCATGGCACAGGTGGGATGGATTGCGGGCCCATTGTCTGTGCTCATCTTCGGCTTCTTCACCCTCGTTTCCGCATACTTTATCTGCGACATTCATCTTTATTTCAACCCTAAAACCGGCAACACCACTATGAACCAGTCCTACTTGCAGGCCGTTCACACCATTCTAGGTCCGTTTGTTTCATCCCATTATCTAAATTTCAGGATCATAAGTGTTTACTTGCATTTTACTTATACCCACTTCTGTACATTGGATTTTAGGGTATAAGCATGGCGTGGCATGTGGATGCTTGCTGTATTTCAGTATATTCAAAACGGGAGTTGTGTATACAATCACTTCCGCCACTAGCATGAGGTATGCTAACGTTTCCTGCGATTCTCTCTGTAAATTTCGTTAAGAAAATGATCTTTGTTCTGTTTGAATTATCCTTTGTTGCTACTTTGATTTAGTGAAATCTTGACTATAGGGTTGGGTTCATCGGGGAACACTAAAAAGTGGGGAACCAGCTCTAAACCCTAAAGCTAAACCATAAGACTCAAACCTAAGCTGAACCGTAAAGTCTAAACTATAAACCCTAGAGGCTTAAACCTAAACCCTAATGATAAACCCTAAAACTAAACCCTAAAGTAAAACCCTAAAAGCCAAACTCTAAATCAAAAGGGCTATATTAAGGGTTCGACGAGCCGGTTCCAATGCCGCTGGAATGAGTCCAATTGGAGTTCGTTTGAGCCAGTTCCTCTTGTTTAGTGTTCTGCATTCAACCTCCCACCTTGACTATATATATAACATATTAATATTAGTCGGGTTTGAACGTTTTGGCTGGGTGACAGAGCAATCTTGCAATCAAATTGTTACCACAAACAAGGGCATGATGCTGCTTGTGAATTTGAGGATAGGCATTATATGCTTATGTTTGGATTAGTTCAAATACTAGCTTCTCAAATACCCAACATTTTTCATACGAAATGGCTCTCAATTATTGCCGCAATTATGTCATTCACATATTCTTTTATTGGAATGGGACTTGGATTAGCCCAAGTAATAGGTACATATCTCTATCTTCAACATATCGATACGCGATCTTGTTTATGGACCACAAATAATATAATCGTTTGTCGAAAATGAAATTGCAGCAAAAGGGAAAATTGAAGGTAGCATCTATGGAATCTCAACTACTAAACCGACACAGAAAGTATGGTTGGTTGCTCAAGCTATCGGAGATATTGCATTTGCTTTCAACTTCACCTTAATCCTTCTTGAAATACAGGTATAACATATAATCAGTTCCATACATCTTTTAGGGTAAATTACACTTTTCGTCCATTATGTTTATACCAAATTTCAGTGGATGTCATTACCTTTTAAAATGTCAGGAACCATCCTTTATGTTTTAAAAACCTTGAACGGTTTGTCCATTGATACTAACCCAGTTAAAACTTTCAGTTAAGCAATTTAGTCATTTCATCATTTATTTTAAAAGTATCAATCAATCAATCAATCATACCCAGTAAAATCCCACAAATAGTAAAGCTATTTGTAGGGTCTGGGGAGGGTGGGATGTAGGCACACCTTACCTCTACCCCTAGGGATAGAGAGGCTGCTTCCAGAGAGACCCTCGGCTCCAAAACACCCAGGAAAGAAATAAATAGAGCATGGGGTGTGTGTGTATGTGTATGAAGCTACCAATGTAGTATGAGTTGCGAAATAGTGCATGGTAGAACAGAACAAATATGACAACACAAAACAGTCTATACACATGGTTACATATTTACGACCATACACTACACCTAGAAACACAACTGTACAAAACATCCTATACACATAGTTACTAAAGATACTAAAGATAAAACAAAAAGAAAAAAAAAAGAGATACAAACACCCTTTATCTCTCGAAACACTATAAAAAAGACTAAACTACCCATATGTGACTAGACTTAACTAAAATTTTAACTGGGTTAGTGTCAAAGGACAGACCATGCAAAGTTTCTACAAGGTAAAGGATGATTCTTGACATATTTAAAGGTAAAGGACATCCACTGAAACTTAGTATAAACATAAAGGACGAAAAGTGTATTTTACCCAATCTTTTTTTTTATCGCGAGTCAATTTCTCCAACAGTTATGCACTGTTTATGACATGTAGAGCACTTTGAAGTCACCTCCATCACAAAAAGTCACCATGAAGAGGGCTTCCGCAATTGCGATCGTTACAAGTACTATCTTCTACCTGTTCTGTGGTGGATTTGGGTATGCTGCATTTGGAGATTCGACTCCTGGAAATCTGTTGACCGGGTTCGGGTTTTACGAACCGTATTGGCTTGTTGACTTCGGTAACGCGTGCATTGTTCTCCACTTAGTTGGAGGGTACCAGGTATACTGTCAGACAATGTTTGTAATAGTGGAAAGATGGTATGCAGAAAAATTCCCAGACAGCGAGTTTGGGAAAGACACGCGAAGCATGAAGGTGTCGTTATTGCCTGAGTTCAAACTAAATCCACTTCGGTTATGTTTTAGAACAGCATATGTGGTTTTGACGATGGCAGTTGGGATGTTATTCCCTTACTTTAATGAGGTCCTCGCGTTCGCAGGCTCGATCATCTTTTGGCCGTTGACCATATATTTTCCGGTACAGATGCACTTTGTGCAGAAGAAGGTTGTACCTTGGTCCGGAAAATGGATTTTACTTGGTGTGTATACCATTTTTTGCCTGCTTGTAACCATTTTTACTTTGGTTGGTTCCATTGAAGGACTCATTGCCAAAAGATTTGGCTAGTAAATAGTAAATAGTAAATTCTCTTTGAAGCTAATAAGGGGGTGGTAGCCAATTTTATTGGGTGTATTAGCCCATTCTCTTGTATCAAACAGTTGTATCAATATTAGAATGTTACAGAATAATGTAACATTTAGAGAATAATGTCATTTGACCTGGGCTAGCTGTGACGTGTTATTCAATTATAAGTTGAATTCGAATACTTGTTTAAATTTACTCTTATAAACCACTTAGCTCGGTAACCTGTTTGTTGTAACAAAGCGATCGTGTTTATAGTCTTTAGTTGCTGAGTTAAGGCAACTAAGATTTTGTCAGCTCGAGATGTTATGCTTGTATTGTCAAGATCGAGATCCTTTACAGTTTCCTATTGGCACTAGGATCATATACACCATTTGATGCTTCCCAAGCGCGCCTTAGTCTCGCTATGGTTGAAATGTTGAATTTGATGGTTGAGCCATAAGGAAAAAGAATAGAAAACTTAAATATTTTGCCACACTTTTTAAGTACTAGCAGCACTCTTTTGGTATCACTAGCCACTACCTAATTAAGTTTTTTGTTTAAAAAGGTTAATTTGTTGTTTAATGCTTTTTTTACACAGCAACTCTCTGGTTTTGTAGCATAAATAGACCATAACCTACATCTTATAGAATTTGAATCTACTTTTCTTAGATAGAGATGAGACACCTTACCATCACACCATGTCTGTTTATAAAAAGTTAAATTTGTGATACATTTCGGGCTCAATGAACAGCTCTAAGATGGTAAGTTACTTATCCGAAACACACCAATAAGTTACTAAAATGGTAACTTTCGGTCGGTCCGGTTTTATACAGTTGGTTATCATTAAATGGAAAACCAAAACGTTCGCTACAGTTTGAAAATTTTGATACCGACCAACAAAAAGTCAAGACCGAAAACCGGCAAAATCAAACCAATGGCCAGTTTGGGAGGTTTGAACACTCTTGATAACCTCACTACATGCAGAATCCAGAATCAGACTCAATGGCAGGAGGAAACTATGATGATATTGAAGATGGAAAACTGCCACCATCGTTGCAGAGCTCACATTATAATCTTACTGGTTTGCTCTTCTTCATTCCATATTTACCTGTTTGATCTGATTAGTTTTTTCCTGATGTTAACTCTACGAAGCTCAAAAATATATATATATAGGTAGAGGTTCCTGTAAAAAGAGGTTTTTTGTGAGAAAGATAAGAAAGAATCTACACCATTAGATCTTTAATCTAATGGTTGAGATCATAATGGCAATATTGTAAATAATGTTTACTATTAAACACATTAATTTTCTAGATTAAGGGTATATAGGTAAATTTAACATTTTTAAATTAAGAAACTAACATTAATGCACATGTAACTTCCTCCGTCTTTTTTAAACGTCAATAACTTTTTATACGTAACTTTAAAAAAAAAAAATTACATCATAATAACGAGCGTTTTTTTATCTTTAATACGAGTACCATATTGCTATACTTATATAGAGAAAAAAACTATGTTTCGATCAGATGTTTAGTCCATGATGTTTTGTCTACGTTCATACAGTGGTGTTTTAATTGTATTGTGATTCAAAGCGTGGTGTTTTAAACACATACTGGAAAGCGTGGTGTTTTTTATCTACTGGAATATAGGTTTTAAAACACCATGGTGTTTAACATATGGAATCTGGAACATCTACTAGCATGCATATGTAAAACACCATGCATGTAGGTTTAAAACACCATGTACAATAACCATACTATGAACATTATACTAAGAACATATTCTGAAAATGGAGTAGTGTCTTTAATAGTGTTATATACTTATTGAATGGTGTTATATATTATTGAATGGTGTTATATACTTATTGAATGATGTTATATAATTATTGAATGATGTTATATATGTGCTGAATGGTGATTTTGCAGTGTTATTCGTAGTGTTTTTATAGAGATCTTTAACATGGTGTTATATACTTATTGAATGATGTTATATACTTATTGAATTGTGTTATATAATTATTGAATGGTGTTATATACGTGCTAAATGGTGGTTGCAGTGTTATTCGTAGTGTTTTTATAGAAATCTTTTAAAAAAATCATATTCCTATAAATAAGGTGGCGGATATGGAAGGTTTTGAATTAATTGAATCAATGATAAAGTTACTTATTTACCCTTTTGAATTAATTTAGATTGAGGACACATGTCATTTCCACAATATTTCTCACACTTCTCACACTTTTATCCTTTTTTACAATAACCTTACCATATATTTATATATATATATATATATATATATATATATATATATATCTAGCCCTAGAGATCAATCTGAACTTGTTTCAGTTCAATTGCATGCCTATTCTTCGAACTTGATGATAATAATATTTATCCATTATGGGTTTGTAAATTGTAATCATTTAACTTAGTGTTATTGATTGTATGGACAGCTCCGGTGGATCGCTGGACGATTGTGTGTCGTAATCATCGCGTTGTTTGCGCTTGTGTCCGCATTCCTTATCAGTGATGTTTATGTTTATACAAACACTAGCAATGGCTGCACCACCACTAACCACTCCTTTTTTCAGGCTGTCACACCATTTTAGGTTAGGTTTTGTTAGTTAACTTGATGCTTATTGTTAATTGTTAGCGGAATTATGTTATGTCTGGTTTGAATATTTTGATAGGTATCAACGTTTTATCATTATCATTAGTTTGTTAGCTTTATCGTTGTAATCTGAGATCTAATTTTCACTTATTTAAAGCATAGAAACTATTATTCTTCATTTTCAATTCTTACACTTATAAGTTTCTATAGTTCCACTTTTAGCTTGATAAAACCTCCATATGTCATTTTGATTTCAGGATATAAGAATGGATTGGTGTGTGGATGCTTTCAGTTTATTCAAAACAGGAGTATCACATCAGCAACCTGCATGAGGTATTCTAACCTTTTCCATCAATTATGTTCTACCCGAACATTGTATTAGCCACTCTCGAAACTTTGACAGAGCAATTATGCAATCAAACTGTTACCAGGCATGATGCTGCTTGTGAATTCGAACATAAATATTACCTATTCTTTCATCGGAATTGGACTTGGATTAGCCCAAGTAATAGGTATTATTAATCTCTATGTTCAAAATACTGATTGTTGTACCGCAAACTCGAGGTGTTCACAGTCCGGTTTGGCCAACATTTCTAGGCCAAACCATTGACTATTGTTTTCGGGAACCAAAAAAAATTTCCCTTCAAAATTCGTTAGTCTATTTACAAAATTTTGAAATAATAAAGATTTCTGAAATTAAAAAAATATAGAAATAGTGCATATACATAATTGCATATTCCAAAAAAAAAAGTGAAAACAGCTTGTTCCTGGTTCCAAACTGCTGGCCAAACCGTTAAACTATCAACCTGTGAAAACCGGATCGCGAACCAAATCTTATAAATATCAAACCAGCAGACTTGCTTCGGTTTGGGTGGTTTGGTCAGTTCTAATGGTTTATGGACACCCCTACCACAAACCGTTTAGATATGTAAATCGCATTTAGCATCCTTTAAGTTTGATCCAAATTGCAGGCGTTGTCCTTTAACTAACGAAATTACACTGGATGTCATTTATGTTAGTGTTTCTCATCAGACGGTGTCCTATTGCCCTAACCCAATTAATTTTTTTCTGTTAACTTTTAATGCCATGCAATATACTCTTTAACACATGCCCTCATATGAGTGACACGTGTAAAGAGTTAACAGAAAAAATTAACCGAGTTAAGGCAAAAGGACCCCGCCTGATGAGAAACAGTAACATAAAAGACATTCAGTGTAATTTCGTTAGTTAAAGGACAGCGCCTGCAATTTGGCTCAAACTGGAAAGATGCAAAATGCAATTTACACGATATATTATCAAATTAAGTTGCTTGTTGAATATGGAATTGCAGAACAAGGGGAGATTAAAGGTAGCATGAAGCCATGAATGGAATCTCAACTACTAATCCAACACAAAAAGTATGGTTGGTTGCTCAAGCTATTGGAGACATTGCATTTTCATGTACATTTTCGTTAATCCTTCTTGAAATACAGGTGCAAACTTAACATTTAATCTGCGCTAACTCCTTATGTTTAGTCCAAAATTATCTTTTCGTAACGATTATGTGATTTTTGTGACATGTAGAGCACTTTAAAGTCACCTCCATCTCAAAATGTGACCATGAAGAAGACTTCCACTATTGCAGTCTTTATAATTGCCTCTTTTTACCTATGTTGTGGTGCCTTCAGCTATGCTGCCTTTGGAGATTTGACTCCTGGGAATCTGTTGACCGAGTTCGGGTTTTATGAACCGTATTGTCTCATTGACTTTGGTAATGCATGCATTGTTCTCCACTTGGTTGTTTCCAGGTATCACATGACCTTAGCTTACTAATTAGTTGGTGGTTACCATGCATTGTTCTCCACTGTTTGGCATTGCGTTTTCATGTTACACGAGTCCTAAAATCGTGTCAGACACATAAAAAGTTAAAAACACGCATGTATTTTCGTGGGTTAAAACGAACACGGTCCCTTTAACCCCAAAAATTTTATTTTATTTTATTTTATTTCTTTTTGCGTATAAACCTTTAAAACTACATATATACATCCAAAAGTACAAATGTATATGAACATTTTTATGTTTAAAATTTTATGCTCATTTATCTTTGAATCTTTTAAATCGTAGCATAAAATATCGAATCAGCTAAGTTATGACATTTATATATCCTTTTAAAAAAAGTTATATAATAAACAGGTTAACGGGTCAACCTGAACACAACCCGTTCACGAGTTCAACCCAGACCCATTTATACCAAACGCAAACTTGCGAATTTAATGCCAAACACCCCCTAAATGGTAGATCCCATGATAGAAGCCCGTTACGTTACAACTAATTATCTGCTCATGATTATATAATTGTGTTTTGAATGTGTTATCAGATATACAGTCAGACTTTGTTTGCAATTGTGGAAAGATGGTATACAGAAAAGTACCCCGACAGCATATTGACGAGGGACATTCCGAATTTGAAAGTGTCGTTATGGCCCGATTTTAGATTAAACCGTCTGAGGCTATGTTTTAGAACAAAAGAATTGGCTAATTCTTAATCATAATTCTACAATCTTTTTCTTAGTTTTTTAGAGTAAATTATACTTTTCGTCCTTTAGGTATATTGCAAATTGCATTTGAGTCCTTAATCTTCATTAGTTACATGAATCGTTTTTAATCTTTGAACGATTCCTTGAAGGGTCTGTGATCGCAGTAGCATTGGCTCGATCTTGTAGCCAAGCATCATGAAGTGTAGTTGTTTGAACATCCTAACATGACGCGCGGCATTGGTTTAAGACCATTAAGTAATAATTTAACAACATGCTCTTCGATCCTAGCGTTTGCAGCTTGAGCGGCTATTGAACGCATATCTTCAGCACACTTCCGGTGGTGCCAAATCCATTTTACGATTTGAGCGTTTGGTTAAACATAGATGCAGTGATGACCAAGCCAACACCATCAACACTTGTCCAGTGGCGCAGCATGTAAGGGGCGGGGGGGGGGACGTCCGCCCCCCGGGATTTTTCGCTCAGTAGTGTTATATATGTAGTTTTCGTATAGAAATTTGTGGGTATATACGTTTTCACCCCCCCGGTTCTATAGAAATTTTTGGGTATTCTATAGAAATTTTTGGGTATATATGTTTTCACCCCCCCGGCCGAAAAATTCAAGCTTCGCCACTGCACTTGTCTACCGCGCTTTTGAGCCAAAACGTTAAGCGATCAATGGTTCTTATAATATCGGGTGTCAATCGTACTGAGAACGTGTGATTAAGCATAAAGGAGTCGAAGAGAAAACTCATTCTTATTCAATCAACAACTACCACACCTATATATACTAGACTAGTTGAAGTAAAATGGTAAGACCACACGGTGTGGGTCTGAAAGGGGTGGCGTGGGGCTTCCGCAACGCCGGCACACCACCCCTTCCCATGACGTGGTGGCGATGTGGTGACAAGGCGGGGGAAATCTCATGGGCGTGAGGGTGGTGATGTGGTTGATTGTGATTGGTTGTTTTTTATTATTATTTTTTTTCATTTTCTAAAATGCCATTTTGCAAGCCCGTTCCACCCGTGTTTTTTTTCTACCACATCTCTCTGCTGACGTGGCTGTCACATGGCGCTTCATGCCCTCCCACAAAGTATAGTCTAATGACATAATAGTGAGCAGTGTTGTAAAAATCGCGATTAATCTCTAGTCGGCCAGTAACCGAGTAATTTTTCGTTAATCGGTCCATTAATGCTAGTCGGACCTAGTCGGACAGCCAACAAACGGCGATTTCGGCAAAAAACCTGTATATTCCGGCCAAAACTCGTAAATTAGCCAGTTTCCAACAAAACCATGTGAATTCCAACAATTAATCTTGTATACTTAAAAAAATGAGTCGAGGAAGAGGTAAAACTTGTTTACTTAAAATATTTACCTATAAAAATGTGTATCTGTATACATAAAACTGAAAATTACATATAAAAAACACGATCTGATTAATCCCGAGTAGTCGCTAGTCCCTACCTCACCGACCGACTAGCGAGTTCTCCAACCTTGATAGTGAGTAAATTAAAAAAAAAATTAATAGTCATAAACATGGGAATAAAAAAATTCTGTTAGTAAAACTTGGTTTTGTTTTTTGTAATTTTAAAAATGTGTGATTATAAAAAGCAAAGAGGAGAAAAATCAGGATCACAACTCTTAAATTTAGAAAAATAAAAACAAAATAATCTTCAATTAAATTTTTATCATTAAATTGGTAAAGTTTAAATAATGGAAATGTGTGAGGTTGATAAGAAACGAAATAAAGAACGTATTTAGAATATTGAAAAGGAAATTGGGTAAATTTGAAACGGATAAGAAACCGCGTGTAAGTTAAATTGGTATATGGTTTAGGCGGAAAAATAAAAATTAAGGTTGCCTAGAATTGTGTTATGTGTATCGTAAGTTTTTTTTTATTTTTTAGGTATAGAGATAGAGATGAAGATAGAGATTATATAAAGATTTTTTTTTATATATTCTTGTATTGTAGGAATAGAAGAAAATTAGAGTAAATTACTTTTTAAGTCTATGTGTTATAGTGGTTTTAACCACTTGAGTATAAAATAAAAAAAGTTTAACGCTTGTAACCATCTGAGTCCAATTGGCTTACTTAGATTTTCTTAGTTAACTTTTGTGAAATAACCATAATAGCCTTACCCATTACCACCCTTGTATGTATGATTTTGACAGAGAGATATTTTAGAGAGGGAAAGCAGAAAAGAGAGGGGGGGGGGGGTAAGTTAAAGAGAGAATCAAAGTGAGAGAGAGAGAGGGAATCGGAATAGGTCCGCCATGTTGCAGTGACATGTTCTTCGGCCAGGTTGCAAATTTGAAGAAGGGTACTACTAAATACACCCTCCCTAATTACTAAATGCACCCCCTCCTCTTACATACTTACGAGTGAAAAAGTAAGGAGGAGTGTATTTAGATCAACCATTTGAAGAAATTGGAGTTTGATAAAGTGTAACACCCCGTGTTTCTGAAGTCAAGGTCAAAGTCAATGACCGATTTCGCGCGACTTGACTAGTAGTGAATTTCTTTTATGTGTTTATTTTAGCCGTATTAAGTGGAGTAAGTGTCAATAATTACAATAATCGACGTATGTTATTCGCTATTTAATCGACTTACGACTGTGAACTGTAGGAAGTAACAATGCGATAAAGTCAAATCAATCTAATTTAATCGACATCGTTATCGCAATCGTGCTCGCAACTCGAATTACGCATTTTGGTTATTGTTATACGTGTGTGTGCACCTTATGTGCTACTTGTGCATGTTTATTTATGTTATGTTGTGGTAATCAAGCCCATCGCAATCGAAAATCAAACGCAATCGAACTCAATCGCAATCGAAATGGTATCACAATTAGCGGAGAAGAGATAGCGCTAGATATGAGTAGTTGGGATTAAAAGTAATTTGACTAGGAAAACCTATCGCATCGCAACGCTCGCAATCGAAAATCGAAACAGCAAAAATCGTCGCGCCGCGCACTCGAACCAAGTGCCATCCGGCCGGGCGGTCACTTGATTGAGTGCCAGGTTGCCATCCGACCGAGATGACATCCGACCGGACAGTCATCCGGGCGAGATGCCATCCGACCGACCTGCCCCTTTCCATTTTGGGAATCCTATAAACACCCCATGTCACTCTTATAGTTAGCACTTTTGGCAACTGACGTCCGAACAGCTCGTGCTCCTCACCTTTTCTTTGATTTCTCTCAATTTCGGTAAGATCTCGTCCTAAATCTTGTACTTCCTTAATCTACACGCACTCCTACACCTTTCTATCTTTTGAATCTTAACTTTTAACCGTGAAATCACTAGATTTGAGGTGTTCTACGATGACGTCATCATGGGTTCTTGAAAAACTTCATGTTTTGGCCTCAATCCACCAGGAACAACTTAGATCTAACTGATTTCCACACAAGTAAACAAAGATCTTGCATAGATCTAAACACATTCATGGTAAAAAAGGATTGAAAGATGATTTCTAACTTTCTTTCAACTCTTTTACACTCAATGCACTCAAAACCGATAGAATCGGGCCTTGATCTAGTCTCCTACTCATTCTTAGTGTTGTGCTAGTTCAAGATCTGGATTCTACACACAAGACCACCGATTTCGGGTTAACCAAGAACAACCGTCTTGAACCGGTTAACTGGTCGAACTAGGGTGATTCCTGTTTGATCGGGTCACTTGGGACAAGATGGGGTTCCGTTGGTCAACACGTTGTCATAACGTCTCGATAAAACTACAAACAATCAAAACGACCAAGTGAAAGACGAACGGATTAACCAGCACGGAGTGCTACCCGACCGGACTACTGTCCGAACGGACAACCATCCGAGCGACTGGCCATCCGAACGGCTTGCACCATGGGTCCCGCACTTAACCAACCTTATCTAAAGTTTGAGTGTTGAACGAATAGTTATCCGACCGGACTACCATCCGACCGGACTACCATCCGACCGGATTACTCTTCGGATCATGAGATACTTGGACTTTAACACTTAATCAATTTTCAACATGTTCAACAACAGGGTTGCCACCCGCTCGGATGGGCATCCGACCGAGTGACCGCCCTGTTGTGAATTTGTTCTCACTGAGTAACCTCGCCACTCGAGTCGTCGTCCGATCGGGTCACCATCCGAGCGGATTGTCATCCGCACGACTGACCATCCGATCCGATCGACCGACTTGAAAGGTAGAGATACTTCAATGTTTTCAAAATGCTACAACGAAAACTTCAAAGTTCAAGCCATCGTACACAAACACATCTTTCTCTTAGGAAGAAATAATCCACTCGAATAGTCATCCGACCGGACTACCGTCCGACCGGATAACCATCCGAACGGATTGTCATCCGCACGAACTGGCTGTCCGATCGGATGACCATCCGACCGAACTGCTGTCCGAGCCACTTACACTTTGCATCGTCTTACGCGTCGCTTATCGTTATGCTATTGTTCTAATCAGGCTAATTTCCGCTCTAAGCGCTCCCTTCAATCCATCAACCGCTGTGAGTATACTCGATCCCTTTTTGCTTTACGCACTTTTGGGTGACACATACGTTACTTATACTAAATCACAATCGAACACACTACGCAATACTTTAAACGCTAACCGTTACCGCATGTATTACGTGACTAAATGAATGCTTGTTTGTTATGTTTACACATGGAATGCTGTCTACCTGCCTTAGCAACGGTAGTACTATTAGTTTGGACTCAGCACCCGTTCACTCGGGGTTGTTAAGGACAATTATTTGCATGGATTACAGTGGTGATCATGTATTACGAACTGCCTTGGGCAGTCAACCCGCAGTCATTGGTATCGATAGGTCTATGTCGATAACTAACATGCCTCATTTCACTCTGTGTACGTGCTGGTTATGCGTAACGCTTTCGAACTCTATATGCTATTATCAAACTTGTATGCTCACCTGTACACTATGTGTATTGACTGTTATTTTAACGTATGTGACAGGTGCTTAGGATGCTTATCTGCTACGAAATCGAGGCTAGAATAAGGCTCTAGAGGCCAACAAATAGTTGTCTGTACAAATGAAATCAAGGGTCTCGTGAAGCAGATAAACAATTGGGCTATTTATTTGAAAAATCTGAGTTGTCGGAACAGAACTATTTGCCTAGTTTTTGTCTGTAATAATTTGTTTACCTTTTGAGACATGGTATGGGACATGTTACTTTAAATTGATTAGTAATGATAATTGTTATGGAAACTTCTGGACAATCTGTTTCGCTCAGTGCCATATCCCGATGTTTCCGCCATCGGTTGGGGTGTGACATAAAGTGGTTGATAAATCTGACATGTTGAAGATTAAAGTTTATTCGGGCCAGAAAAGTAAACCGGTTTGTGGGTTCGGGTCCTGGTCTGGTAAGCTTTTGGGTGTTGTGGCGGTGGGTTTGGATTTTGATTCAGGGGCGGTTGAGGGTGGTGGTAACCGGGGGTGTGTGGTAGTGAGAAATGGGTGGGTGTGGTGGTGGATGGTGGTGATGTGTGTGAGGTTTGTGTTTTGAACAGGCGATGATGGTGATGAGGTGGTGGTGGTGGTGGTGGTGAACTAGGGGTTGAAGATGGTGATAATAGTATTTTGGTCATTTAATAATAAATTAACTGAGATGGTTACAGGTTGAAAACCAGATATACTCAATACATTAAACTTTTTGATTTTGGACGCAGTAGTTAAAATCACTAAAAGACAACGATTTAAAAAGTAAAAATACTATTTAAATTAAACTGAATTTAAAATATAAATATAAAAGAGTGATTTGTTGATTTATTTGTCACGTACACCGCCACCCTAATTGAGATACCGAAATAATTTGTCACGTACATATCAACACATTCCTTGATTTATTTCAAGTGTCTCCAACAACAAATATCTAATATCTTGTCATATCCAACTTGAAAATAATCAAAAACATTCTTTATCTCCAACAATTTAAACAAATAAACAAATAATAATAATAATAATATAACTTTCACCTTTCCCGTTTTATTAGCTGCTGACGTCATCAATGGCAGCAGGAAACTATGATGACGAAGAAGATCATCCGCCATTGTTGCAGACCTCAAATCACAACCTCACAGGTCTGCTATAGCTATAGCTATAGATCGTATTCAAACTCAATTAACTTCGAAATCTCAACTTCAATTTCATTCCTGTTATTCGAATCTAATACTGACTTAGGGTTTATAATCATATATATGTGTGTGCTGTTGATTGATTTGAAGGAACTGTGTGGACAGCCCTAGCACATTTTATAGCTGGAGTGATAGGTTCAGGTGTTTTGTCACTGGCTTGGAGTGTGGCACAGCTCGGGTGGATCGCTGGACCGTTGTGTGTCGTAGTCATCGCGTTGTTCGCGCTCGTGTCTGCGTTTCTTATCAGTGATGTTTATGTTTATACAAATCCTAGCAATGGCTGCTCCACCAGAAACCACTCATTTTTGCAGGCTGTTCACAACATTTTAGGTTAGCTTAAATTGATGCTAATTGTTCATTATTAGCAGTGTTTTTTTGTAATATGTTTTATCATTTCTCTTTTAAGTTTGTTTCTTAGAATTAATTGTCTATGCAGTTAATGCGGTAAAATATCGGATATCGGTCAAGGACCGATATTTGACATATAGGTTATCTCGGTGAGATATTGGTGGGATATCAATAATTTTAATATAATGCAGAATTTATATATCTAGCAATTTAACACTAATAGTAATAATTCAGTGATATATCAGTTATATCGGTCAAATATCGGTTATATCGGTCAATATCGCCAATAATATCGGTACCGATATTAGAGGACCGATATATCGCCGATATTAGCTATGCAATGCAGTTATAGCGGTCCAAAATCAATATTGGCAATTTTAATACCATGTAGAATTTATATATATAAAACGTAAATCATATATAATATTAATAGTAATATCAAAAGTCAAAAATGCCAATATTTGAAACGTGATCTATTCGTAAGCAATGAAATCTTCCTCTGAGTCCACATCAACCAAGGCATCCAAAATAACGGTCAATATCGCCGATAACATCGAAACCAATATTTGACACCGATATTTTGTAGAGGGCCGATAACTGTTATCCCCACCGATAGCAGTGTTTTTTGTAATATGTTTTATCATTTCTCTTTTAACTTTGTTTCTTAGAATTAATTGTCTATGCAGTTAATGCGGTAAAATATTGGATATCGGTCAAGGACTGATATTTGACATATAGGTTATCTCGGTGAGATATTGGTGGGATATCAATAATTTTAGTATAATGCAGAATTTATATATATATAGCAATTTAACACTAATAATTCAGTGATATATCAGTTATATCGGTCAAATATCGGTTATATCGGTCAATATCGCCAATAATATCGGTTCCGATATTAGAGGACCGATTTAACCGATATATCGCCGATATTAGCTATGCAATGCAGATATTAGCTTGCAATGCAGTTATAGCGGTCCAAAATCAAATATTGGCAATTTTAATATCATGTAGAATTTATATATATAAAACGTAAATCATATATAATATTAATAGTAATATCAAAAGTCAAAAGTGCCAATATTTGAAACGTGATCTAATCGTAAGCAATGAAATTTTCCTCTGAGTCCACATCAACCAAGGCATCCAAAATAACGGTCAATATCGCAGATAACATCGAAACCGATATTTGACACCGATATTTTGTAGAGGGCTGATAAGTGTTATCCCACCGATATTAATTGCATAGACTATTGTATCTCTGGTTTGAATATCATGATAGTTATTAATGTTTTATCATTATTATTCGTTTGTTGGCTTTATCATTATGCTTTGGTAAATTGAATTCTAATGATCCATAATATGACGCATTGGCTGGTAATAATCCATATTGACAGTGTGACCATTGACCAATGGCACTCCTAACTTCCACTTTTGTTGCCAGCGGCAATCTCACTATAACGGAAAACTAACTTTTGGGTGCCCCTAATGAACAATTGACTGATTTGATTTCAACCAGGAATATTGTAAATTGTTTCAAAATGGCATAAATGAAAGTTAGGAGCAAATGGGGTTACATCTTCGTTAGTGTGGGATCGCCATTGGCAACGAAAATGAGAGTTAGCAGTGTCATTGGTCACATTGTAAGTATGAATTATTATCGTCCAGTGAGTCATAGTTTGGAACTTTGGATTATTAACATCCAATTTACCTTATTCTTTTCATTGTAATCTTTCTATATAAAGAGATATGATTTCCAGTTATTCAATGCCCATTAATATTATTCACCAATATCGTTATGTTCTTCATTTTCATTTCTTTCACTAATAAGCTTCAATAGTTCCACTCTCAAGTTCATCAAATTAATATCTCTTGTGATTTTGATTTCAGGATATAAGAATGGGTTGGTGTGTGGATGCTTGGTTTTTTTCAGTTTATTCAAAACCGGAGTTGTATATGTTATCACATCAGCAATCTGTATGAGGTATTCTAACTTTTTCCATCAGTTCTATCTGAACAGTGTGTTAGCTTGTAAATAAAATATTGGCCCTTTGAACTATTTTTCTGGATTACAGAGCAATTAAGCAATCAAATTGTTTCCACAAAGAAGGGCATGATGCTGCTTGCGAATTCGAGCATAAATATTATATGCTTATGTTTGGAATCATTCAAGTAATAGCTTCTCAAATACCCAACATTTTTCATACGAAATGGCTCTCGATTATTGCTGCAATTATGTCCTTCACCTATTCTTCAATCGGAATTGGACTTGGATTAGCCCAAGTAATAGGTATTAATCTCTATATTCAAAATATTCATCTTTAATTGGGAAACGATAAACCAAACTGACCGGAAGACCGGCCAGTTTTAGAGATTTGAGTCATTTGACAGTTTAACGGTTCAGATTTGGCAGTTTGAACCAGCTTTTTCCCTTCAAAATTGTTAGTTTGTTATTTGTATCCAAAAATTTAAAATAATAAAGATGGTTCATGAATATGATGCATATACATAACTGCATACTCCAAAAGTAAAAAGAGCTAAAAGGGCTTGTTCAGTTTACATGGCCGTTTCCAACTTTCAAACCACCAGCCGAACCTTTAAACCGCCAACCCGCCAAAACTGTACTGTGAACCGAACCCTATAAATATCAAACCCGTCGACTTTCTTCGGTTTGGGCGATTTCAACTTTTATGAACAACCATGTGGCAAACAGTTTGAATATATTATTAAATCAAGTTGCTTGTTGAATACTGGATTGCAGAACAAGGGGAGATTAAAGGGAGCATCAACGGAATCTCAACTACTAATCCGACACAAAAAGTATGGTTGGTTGCTCAAGCTATTGGAGACATTGCATTTTCATTTTCATTCTCATTAATCCTTCTTGAAATACAGGTAAAAACTTAACATTTAATATTAATCCTCTCTTAACACCTTCCGTTTAATCGAAAATTAGTTAATTTAAATAGTCATGTGATGTTTGTGACATGTAGAGCACTTTAAAGACACCTCCATCTCAAAAGGTGACCATGAAGAAGACTTCCACTATTGCAGTATTCCTAACTGCTTCCTTTTACCTGTGTTGTGGTGCTTCTGGTTATGCTGCATTTGGAGATTTGACTCCTGGGAATTTGTTGACCGGGTTCGGGTTTTATGAACCGTATTGGCTCGTTGACTTTGGTAATGCGTGCATTGTTCTCCACTTAGTTGGCGGTTACCAGGTATCACAGGACCTTCCCATACTAGTCAGTTAATCGAAATGGATTTTATGCGGGTCGTACCCGGAATCGTGTGAGACACATAAATCCGAACATGACACGAGTTTTCACGGGTTGATAGGAATACAACCCATTTAAACCGAAAATTTTATTTTATTTTATGTTTTTTGCATATTAATCCCTCTAAATTTACAACAAAAAATACAAATGTACATATAATAGTTATGCTTAGGGGTGCAAACGAGCTGAGCTACTCACGAGTTACTCGAGCCCGGGCCTAAAAACAAACTCGTTTAGTAAACGAGCTCGAGCCGGCTCACAAGCCTAAACAAGCCCACTGTTTATATAATTTTTTTACTAATATATTAAATATATATATATATTTAAATAATTATAATTACTAGCTATAGAATTATGAAAAATAACTAAATTATATAAAAAAAATAATTATAATTAATATAAATTAATTAATAAACGAGCCAATCCCGAGCTTGAAAAACTACCTATGAGCCGAGCTCGAGCTTTAGAAACAAAGCTCAATCGAGCCGAACTCGAGTTCGAGCTTTCATAAGTTAAACGAGCTCGAGCTTGGGCTCGACTCGCCTCGTTTGCACCTTATGATATTTGTCATAAAATACTAAATCAGTTAAGTTATGAGATACCAATATTTCTTTTGAAACTGTGATAAAATAAACGGTTTAAACGGGTCCAACCTGAACACGACTCGTGCACAGGTTCAACCCGAAACTGACTGGAACCCATTAGACTAAACCCAAACCCAGGAGTTTTTTGTTAGATTTATGTCGTGTGAGAATCACAACCCTGATTGTAAACTCCCCCTAAATAGTAATGTCGGTTCTGATTAATGATAACGGTGTTTCGAATACACAGATATACAGTCAGACTTTGTTTGCACTTGTGGAAAGATGGTATACGGATAAGTACCCCGAAAGCATATTGACGAGGGACATTCCAAATATAAAGGTGTCATTTTGGCCCGAGTTTGGATCAACTCGTCTTAGGTTATGTTTTAGAACGACATATGTGGTCTTGACCGTAGCAGTTGCAGTGTTATTCCCTTACTTCAATGAGGTCCTCGCGTTCTCGGGCTCGATCATCTTTTGGCCCTTGACCATATATTTCCCTGTTGAGATGTACTTTGTGCATAAGAAGGTTGTACCTTGGTCCGGAAAATGGATTGTACTTCGTTTGTATAGTAGTTTTTGCTTGTTTGTGACGGTTTTTACTTTGGTTGGTTCCCTTCAAGGACTTATTGCCAAAAGATTTGGCTAATTCTTAATTTTTGAAAGGGTTAAACCAGTTAACTACAGGGGCCAAAATAGTAATGTATTTTTTTTTAATGTGAAGTAGATTCAATTTACGGATTGTAAATTATAAAAACGTTTAATTCATAATTATGGATTGTAACGTTTAAGTATAAGAAATTCACAAATGGTGAAGCCAAAAATTTTACTTTCAGCTATATAATAATAATAATCAATTAATCATTAACTAACAAAAATTTTAGATTCAATTTCATTATTTTTGGGCCTTTTTTTTCAAGCGCAAATGGTAAAACTGAAAAAAAATGCGCAAATGGTAAAACTGAAAAAAATGAAACCGAGCCGAACCAAACACATCGTCAAAGCCAGAAAAAACCGAAAACAAACGGATATAAATACCCAAAAACCGACTTTTCAGCTTTTGTTTTGAGCCGAAAACCGAACTATGCACACCCCCTATGTTAAAGTAGAATGATTTTATAAACGATCCTTCTTTACAAACACAACCGATTGTTGGTATAAATAACATCGAACACACTTAAAATTGTGCAACTCAAACATGACTCAGGTAATCAATTTTTATTTATTTAAAATAAGTCAAAAATAGGAGGAGCGTTTTTTTAATTATAATGAAAGAAAACAAACCACAAAACTGGTACATATTCAATCAGTATATCAATGAAACTCAAACTTCCTTACAAACCCAAAACTCAAAAGGATGCAATATCCTTGAACCAGATCATGTTTACCAGCTTCAAATATCCAAAAACACAAGACAAAAATAATAACAAAACATTAACTCAAAACCTCTCAGCTAATCTTGCAGTAACCGCTCTTAGTTTCGAATACACCTTCCCCGCAGGTGATCCCATAATAAGACTGCACAAAGAATCTCTTGCAACCTTAATATTCGAAAACGATCCCAGAATATGAATCTTCGTATCCGCAATCACAATCCGTGTTTTTGTCGAGTTCTCAATCGCAAACTTCGTTTTACCCCCTTTACCAGAAAGCCTCCCAATCGCACGAGACAGATGTTCACCTTTTAGCGTTTTAACATCCTTAATCTCAAACGAATCGACATAGAGTTCATCCATTCTCAACAACGCAATGGCATCAATCACGTCAAAACCGAGCACAAACGCGTGAACAAAGTCGGCACATTTTTGAAGGTTGCTGACATCAGGAGTGTCCCGTCTTGTCATCATTTCAACGTTTCGTGTTTTCACGTTCATACGGATGTCGATTTTCATTTGATCGTATATTGGAGTGTATATATCCATCCATGCTTTTTTCAAAGGTGTGTACCTGTGTCTTGGGACCGGAATTTTACGGAATTGAATTTGGCCGTCGGACACTTCATGTGCGGTTAACGGTTTAAAGTTGGGTTTTGCTACGGTTTTGGTTTCAGTTGCGACGGTTTCTTCAACCTCCATGGAAGCAGCTCCTTTGTTGGATTGCATTGTGTATGTATCTGAAAAACAAAACTAAAAACAATTAACTTAAATCAAAAACAACATTTGTAGAATATGCAAAAAAAAATTCATACATATTCAAATCAGCCATTTATACGTGTGTGTATATATATATATATATATATATTTTGTATAAAACTGTTCATTATCACTTTAGTATATGAATAATTAACGCATAGCAGTCATCATTATCACCAAAAAAAACTGACCCGACCCGAAACCCGTTCTGACCCAGACCCGACCCAACCCGGACCAGTTCTGACCCGGACCCGTTTCGACCCGAACCAAAACAACCCTTTTTATAATTGACCCGTTTTGACCCGAACCAGTTTTGACCCATGACCCGACCCGACTCAACCCGACCCGTTTGCCAGGTCTAAAAAAATCAATAAAATCATCTGAAACCAAATTCGTTACGATGAAATTTGCAGACACATTGGGGATCTTCGTATACCAGATAATCTAATTCAAACCCTAATAACAATTACTTCAATTCCAGATCAAAATCTATAGTATACGCACAATCAATTGAAATCATACCAAACCAAATTCGTTCAAACCCTAAACCGTTCCGGTTTCCAACCTGTTCAGACTTTGTCGGTTTGCTGACCGATTTTGAGCAATTTTTACCGGTTCGGCTCGGATTTAACCAGTTTAAAAGGAAAGAATTATACAGAGGTTAAAAACCTATAGAAACATATACATATATGAAACGAGATTACAGGAATAGAAGCACTTACGATACTTAACGGTGACGGAGGTCGGAGACGGCAGCGGGCACGGCGGCGATATTGAAAGAGAGGCTGCAGGTGGGTTTGTGAAGTGTTGAGGGTTTTGATTTTATTTGAAAGGGAATTAGGGTTTATAGAAACACACCTTTATCTATTTTTGTTGAGCATGTTATTGCCCTGTTGAATGTGAAACTACACTTTTTAGCCCTTATGTTATTGATAATTGTCATTTTGTTCCTAGTTTTTTTTTTTTTTTTTTTTTTTAAATTAAGGATGTGGAAAGATTGAAAATTTCCATGAATCTTAACCATCTTCAACTAGGATACTCGTGGATGCTCCTAGACTGATGTGGAAGAGAGACAGGCGTGAAAGGCGTGAGGAGAGTGAGAATGAGAAATTTATCTCTAATGCCATGCTTGGGTTGGATAATGAGAGAGAAGGAGGGAGAAACCTGTGCAAATAGGGAGGGGAGAGAGACAGAAAGTGGATGAGAGAGGGTGGCGTGCGTGAGTGTCCCTCTTTGTTGGATATGCCCTTAAGGCTTAATTGGAATTCGGTTTGGTTTTTCGTTTTAACCGAATATTTTTTTATTCTTTTTAGTTTTATTTGTTATTGGGTTGAGCTAAATAAGACTGGGTTGAAATTGTGGTCATATTAGCTAAATAACATAACTTAAATGATCATTATTTGTTACTCAATATATTTGGCTTGGTGTAACAACACGCACTTTCGTGCGTTGTTACTACTCGTTATTCTCGTTACCCCTAACACCAGAGATTCGGATCATAATGTACCTATATCACATACATCGCTATATCGCAATATTATCGCCTACTATCGCATATTTTATCACTATCACATTACATTTGCACTTGCTGACAACCACGGAGATGTCGAGTGAGGACCAATTCTACCCCCTTGACAGCCGCGATGTGTCGCAGTGCAACTCATTACTCAAAACGCACAATAACGTTCACGATGACATCGATAAAGGACCTATTCTACCCTCCTCGATGACCGTGAAACATCGCAAGCAATCGCATCTTCGAAACGAAACCCGGATTATTGTATCGCAACTTTAAAATATGGATACGTAAATACGGCCCCTTGTGATTAAAAATATATATATTAATAACAAAAATAATTAAATATAGGAAACGCGTACCCAAAACTATCGCAACGCTCGAAACAGTGAAGTTCTCCGCACCGAAGATCCAACCGGAATGGCTATCCGAACGGATGATCCATCCGAACGGATAGGCCATCCGAACGGATTGCCATCCGAACGGATGGGCCATCCGACCCTGCACACCCAACCTCCTCTCCTCCTTGCCTATAAATACCCCTCAGTCACATCAAGAACACTTGATGTGACTGCTGCTATTCGACCAGACGCTCCAACCCCCATTCATCCCTCGATTTCTCGCGATTCTTGTAAGTTCTCGATCTAAACCTTGTACTTCTATGATTTACACTTAATTCTACACCTTTCTGTCTTTTAAAACTAAACTTGTAACCGCGAAATCTACTGATTTGAGGTGTTTAAAGATGATGTCACCAAGAGTTCATATGAACTACAAAGTGTGACCTCATTTCACCATAAACAACTCAGATCTGGGTGGTTCCCACATGTTTTTATGACAATCTCACCTAAAAATCTATGTATCTAATCAATGTACTGTGCGATTTCGGGTTAAACATGAGAAACCGTCAAGAACGGCCAGATCTGATGGAACGGGGTGGTTCCCGGCCGTTAGAACGGGTCGGAACTGATGAAATTTCATTTGTTTAATACGATATCACACCATCTCAGTAAAACCACATGTGTTCCTTCCAAAAACCATCAAGAACAGTTAATCGGGACGTTGGAACGAACTGTTGTCAGCCACTTTGTCGCAGAGTAACCTCGATAGAGTCAAACCAGTGGAATAGTGCAGTAGGACCTCCTTCGCCTGTGAATTCTTTCGGCCCACATGACTTGAATTGTTTGAAACCGAAAGGTCTTGCGACAGCTTTAGGACCTTCAGTCCTCGATTCCTCGGATGATTTGCGGGCGTTCTCGTAGGCATCGCTCACAGCTTTTGCCACACTTTTCGTGATAATAGAGGCAAGACGTCGGTCCCTCTTTTCCTGACGAGTGAGTGTATGACGAGATCCAGACGACATTGTCTGCAATAGACATCGCCACGGAACTCAACACATGTATTCGCATCTCACCTCACACGTCTATTACTACTAAAGCTCAGTAACACGTACGCATATAGTCACAGAATCACAGAATTGCACAAAACCACATAAACACATAGAGCACATAATCACAGTATTCCTAACATGTAAGCACAATAGTAAAACACACATACGCTCCTAGTCACTAAGGTACATACGAGCATACAAAGCATTCTGAATGCCTCTATTGTCGATTTGTTAATGATGTGTTGTGTGGGTTTTGGTGTTTTAGCAGAAGCAATAGTGTTGGGTCGAACCCAATAGTACCTCAAAACGTTAACAAATAAGTAGAAAACACATAAAATGTTCATAAAGGTCGATAAATCATAGGTAGATTGTCTGCGGCTAATAGACTTCGACTAACCAAAGTGGCTCGACTATTCGCAAGGATCCTGTGTGCACAATTACCTCCAGGACTATGCCTTTGCCTCGATTCTTGGGTGTTGGCCCAATTCCCATTGGTTATATTGTGTCTTTAGATCGTTGGAGTCCATCGAAAACTTTGGTGGGAGTTTTTTTTTTGTATAAAAGCAGGACGAGTCGTCAAGGTTAGGGTTTCACCCCTATCTTGCAACTTCCGCCCTTGTTTTTGATAAAATTTGAGGAGATTATTCATCAAAATATGGATTTCACTCCTAATTTGGTATGATTCTCCTCGTCTGTAGCTAAAATGCAAGCTGATTAGGCAACTTTAGTCGAGAGTTTGCGGTTTTCACACCTATTCTCGGCCTTATTACCTGTTCAGAACTTGAAAATTCGAGTGCAGTGATAGAAAAGAGCGAGTGATAGTGGCGAGTTTACGCATACGCGTGAGTTAGTCTGTTGGTTCTTAACTATAGACTAGGTCTCTAAGACTTCGACCCGGACTAGGTCGAGTCTTGCCTAATTCCCTATAGTTATGGCTCTGATACCAATCTGTCACACCCCAACCGATGGCGGAATCATCGGGGCGTGGCACTGAGCGAAACAGATTGTCCAGAAGTTTCCATAACAACTATCATTACCATTCAATTTAAGTTAACATGTCCCATACCATGTCTCAAATAGCAAACGAGTTATTACAGACAAAAACTAAACAAATATTCTGTTCCGACAACTCAGATTTAAACATAACAATTTATTCGTTGGTTTCTAGACTCCGGTTCCTAGCTTCAAGTTCATCACAGCCCGAGAAGCATATAAATAACCTAGGCACCTGTCACATACGTTAAAATAAAGTCAATACATATAATGTAAAGGTGAGCATACAAGTTTGATAATAGCTTATAGAGTTCGAATTCATTTACGCATAACCAGCACGTACACATAGTGAAATGAAGCACGTTAGTTATCGACATAGATCCATCGATACCAATGACTGTGGGTTGACTGCCCGAGGCAGTTCGCAATACATGATTACCACCGTAATCCATGCAAGTAAAAGATCCTTAACAACCCCCGTGTGAACGGGTGCTGAGTCCAAACTATAGTACTATCGTTGCTAAGGCAGGTAGACAGCATTCCATGTGTAAACATAACAAACAAGCATTCATAAGCCACGTATAACATGCATAAATGGTTTAGCGTTAAAATAGCTCGAGTAGTGTGATAGTTGTAGTTTGAATATTCGTAACGTATGTAACACCCAAAAGTGCTAAAGCAAAAAGGGTTCGAGTATACTCACAGCGATTATGGATTGAAGGGAGCGCTTTTCAGCGAGTACGATTAGCCTGAATAGATTCGATAACGTAAGGATAAGTGGCGCGTAAAACAGTCCAAAGTGAGAGCGGGTAGGATAACTGATCGTGCGGATCAGCTATCCGTGAGAGGGAGTCATCCGTGCGAGTGAACTATCCGTGCGGATGGTGATCCGTGCGGATGGTGACCCATCCGGATAAGCTATCCGTGCGCGCGAGCTGTCCGTGCGGACTAGTCGCCGGTGCGGATTGCTTATCCGTACGGACAAGTTGTTTGTGCGGATAAACGTTCAAGTGGATTGTTTCTTCCTAAGTTAAGGATGTGTTTGTGTATGATGGCTTGTGCTTTGGAGTTTTCGTTGTAGCATTTAGAAAACATTTAAGTGTCTCTACCCTTCAAGCCGGTCGCGCGGACAACAATCCGTCCGGATGGCAGTCCGTGCGGACAACGTCTTTAGGGCTGAGTCACTAATTGAATTAGGTAATCCGCCTGGATGGTAATCCGTGCGGATAGTGACAATCCGTCCGGATAGCTTACTCGTATGGACAGTGACAATCCGTCCGTATAGTCTGTCCGTACGGGCAACCTGTCCGTGCGGATGAACATGTTGGAATTTGTTTTAAGGCCTTAGTATCTCATGATCCGAAGAGTAATCCATTCAGAGGTCGTCCGTCCGGATTGCTCATTCGTCGATACTCAAACCTTGTTTGGAAAGTGGGTCCCAAGGGTAGCTCGTCCGGGTGACAACCGTGCGGACAGCTTGTCCGCGCGGACAAGCGGTCCGTGCTGACAGTCCCTGGTCTGATTGTTCCGTTCGTCTACTTCTTGGTTTCTGTTGTTGTTTATCGAGACGTTCTGATTACGTGGTAACCACTTGGAATCGTATTCTTACCCGCACGACTAAGCCGGCCAGGAACCACCCTAACTCGACATGTCGGCGACTCAGAACGGTCATTCCGGTTGACCCCGAAATCAGGTGTCTTGCGGTAAAATTCCAGATCTAGGACTAGTGCATCACTATTATCGAGTAGAGACTAGAACCGATCAGATTCGTACCGATCTTAAGGGTAAAAGAAGGAGAGAACTTAGGTTTACTTCTTTCAACTCTTTTATCCTTAGAAAAGTTTAGATTTAGGTGATGTTGTTGCGAAATCTTGTGGAAACCGTTCAGATCTGAGTTATTCTTGGTGGAATGAGGTCAAGCTTGAAGTTCATGAGAACTTCATGATGACGTCACCCGAGAATACCTCAAATCTTGATGGTTTCACGGTGGAAAGTTGAGATTTGAAAGATAGAAAGGTGTAGAATTGTGTAGTGATCAAGAATGTACAAGAATTAGTGCAAGATCTTACCTGGATTGAGAGAAATCTGAGAAAATGTGAAGAATGCGTGCGGTTCGGACGTCACTTGCCAAAAGTGGAAAAGTTGGAGAGTGGCCCGTGTATTTATAGGATGCTAAAAAGGGAAAGGGTGAACCGTGCGGATGGCACGTAACCCGGATAGGCTATCCGTGCGGATTGGTCATCCGTCCGGATTGGCAATCCGTGCGGATTGGCAATCCGTGCGGATTGGCAATCCGTGCGGATTGACCATCCATTCGGATGTCGCCTGATTTGGTGCGTCCGGTGCGACGATGCTTCGGCTTCGGTTTTCGAGCGATTCGATAGGGTTTCCTAGTCAAATTACTTTCAGTCCCAACTACTTCTTATATGGTTCGACTCGGAATTCGGGTTCGGGTTCGTTTACATTCGAGTTAGACTTCGAGTTCGATTGAGTTCGCTTGATTATCACAACATAACATAAAGTAAACATGCACAGGTAACACGTAAGGCACACACACACGTATAAACAACAAGTAAAATACACAGCTCGAGTTACGGTTCGATGTCGATTCGATTAGCATTGCTTGATCATTAGTATTTTAACTTTATCGCATTGTTACTTCCTATCATTCACAGTCGTAGGTCGATTGAAATACGATTAATATGATGCGATTATTGCAATGAACGACACTTACTCCACATAATATAAATAAAATAAAAACATTTCTACGAGTCAAGTCGCACGAAATCGATCGTTGACTTTGACCTTGACTTTGACTTTCACTCGTGAAAACACGGGGTGTTACAGCCTCCCCTTGTTTAGGGAATTTCGTCCCGAAATTAAGCTGAAAGCTGTAACAAGGTCGTGAGTCACGTGTGAGAGTTCTTCGTTTGGACCACTGGAAATCGTTAAATTAATCGACTTTTTACGGATAAAATTGCTGATTTTTGGATATGTTATGCGAAATTTTCTGATCTAAAAGCCTATAAAGTTTCAGATCTTAATTCATAGCCATTTGTGAGAAATTTGAGTTCGTTAAAAATGTGGAATGTTGCTGTTGATGTTCACCGTGCGGATAACATATCCGTGTTGACTTTTGTTGACTAGCTTATTCGCATGGATATTTGTCGACTCTGAGTCGCGCGGAATCCGTGAACGATCGTGACCAAAACATAATCGTAACGGAGTCAAATCGGGACCTACATGTGGTATCTGAGCAGGTGCTCGATTGCGATGATCAAACGCACTAGAATGTGATATAATCGCGATTCTATTAATCAGATCTGAAATCATACAAGAACTTGAATCACGTGAAGCACTTTCTCTCTCTAGAACCTTCTCTCCCTAGCTCTAGATCTCCAAGGCTCCTAAATGTCAAAAGAGCAAAAGTCCCTAATTGAAACCCTAAGGCTCCTATTTATAGGCCAAGGGAATAAGGAATATTTCCTTATTTACAATTATGCCACCTTGCCTTTCTTAACCAGATATTACTTACTCATTAAACAACTATGGATACTTTGCCTTCATGTCGCTTTCGAGTTCCCAAGTGAACTCCGCGCCTCGTTTGCCTTCCCATCAGACTTTCACAATAGGAATGCGTGAGCGCCTGAGTTCTTTGGTCTGGCGATCCATGATTTCGACAGGCTTTTCCACGAAGTGTAATGTTTCGTTCACTTGTAGATCATCTAGAGAAACATGTAAGTCGTGGTCGGCGATGCACTTTCGGAGGTTTGACACGTGGAAAGTCGGGTGGACATTGCAAAGTTCCTCCGGTAATTCGAGTCTGTAGGCGACTTTTCCGATCCTTTCCAGAATCTTAAAAGGTCCAACATATCGAGGCGCGAGTTTCCCTTTCTTTCCGAATCGGACTACACCCTTCAAAGGTGACACCTTTAGGAGTACGTAGTCACCAACGCCAAATTCCTGGGGCTTGCGCTTTTTATCGGCGTAAACTTTCTGTCGATCCCGAGCTTTCGCCAGGTTGTCTCGAATTTGGAAAATTTTGTCGGTCGTTTCTTGTAGCAGCTCCGGACCGGTTAGTTGCGAGTGACCGATCTCGTGCCACACAATAGGCGATCGACATCTTCTTCCGTATAAGGCCTCGAAAGGTGCCATCTGAATGCTGGCCTGATAGCTGTTGTTATACGAGAATTCGACTAACGGAAGGTGTCTATCCCAATTACCACCGAAGTCTAGAACACACGAACGGAGCATGTCTTCAAGAGTACGAATCGTTCTTTCAGTCTGACCTTCGGTTTGTGGGTGGAACGCAGTACTTAGATTAAGCGTTGTACCGAGTGCCGTTTGGAATGTTTCCCACAATCGTGAAGTAAACCGAGCATCACGATCAGAGATGATGTCACGAGGCGTCCCATGTCGACAAATGATCTCGTCGGTGTAGATTCGGGCTAATCGTTCTACCTTGTAGTCTTCTCGTATTGGCAGAAAGTGAGCTGAGTTAGTCAAACGGTCAATAACAACCCAAATGCTGTCGTGACCTGATGACGTGGTTGGAAGCTTGGTTACGAAATCCATAGCTATGCTCTCCCACTTCCACATGGGAATTGGTGGTTGTTCGAGCAAGCCAGAGGGTCTTTGATGTTCAGCCTTGATTCTAGCACATGTTAGGCATTTTCCGACGTAGAGGGCGATATCCCGTTTCATACCCGGCCACCAGTACCTATAACGAAGATCATGGTACATTTTGTCAGCACCGGGATGGATAGAGTATCGGGATTTGTGGGCTTCATCAATGATAATCTGTCGCAGGTCGGTTCGCTTGGGAATCCAAATTCGGTCTAAGAAGTGGAATATCCCGTTTGATTTGCTTACTAGTTGGGCTCCATCGTGGTAGATCCTTTCTTTCTTCAAGGTGCGTTCGTTAAAACATGCATGCTGGGCGTCGCGGATGAGGGCTTCGAGTTTGTGCTGGGCTTGAACATTACGAGTGCTAAGCGGATAGCTCCGTCTGCTAAGTGCGTCGGCAACAACATTTGCCTTGCCTGGGTGATAACGAATCTCACAGTCGTAATCGTTGAGAAGTTCTACCCATCGGCGTTGACGCATGTTTAGTTCCCTCTGATTAAAGATGTGTTGTAGGCTCTTATGATCGGTGAAGATCGTACACTTCGTACCATACAGGTAGTGTCGCCAAATCTTTAATGCAAAAACAACTGCGCCTAGCTCGAGATCGTGGGTTGTATAGTTCTTCTCGTGGACTTTGAGATGACGAGATGCGTAAGCTATGACCTTGTCCCGTTGCATTAGGACACAACCGAGACCAAGGTTGGAAGCATCACAGTAGACAATGAAATTATCGTTTCCGTCGGGTAGTGTGAGAACAGGAGCATTGCAAAGCATGTGTTTAAGGGTTTGAAAGGCAGACTCTTGTCTAGTTCCCCAAACAAAAGGCTGGTCCTTATGCGTGAGAGAGGTAAGTGGTACAACAATTTTTGAGAATCCTTCGATAAATCGTCGATAATAGCCCGCTAGCCCGAGAAAGGAGCGGACTTCAGACGGGTTCTTAGGCGTAACCCAGCTCTTAACAGCTTCTATCTTCGCAGGATCGACGTGAATACCCTGACTATTTACGATGTGACCCAGGAACTGAACCTCCCCCAACCAAAACTCGCACTTGGAGAATTTGGCGTAGAGTTGGTTCCCCTGGAGTAACTCGAGAACCAAACGTAGATGTTGCGCGTGTTCAGCTCTTGTTTTGGAATAGATCAAGACATCGTCGATGAACACGATGACGAAGCGGTCGAGATATGGTTTACACACTCGATTCATCAGATCCATGAAAACCGCTGGTGCGTTGGTGAGACCAAAAGGCATGACAACGAATTCGTAATGGCCGTAACGAGTACGAAACGCGGTTTTGGGTATATCCTCCTCCTGTATACGCAGCTGATGATATCCTGAACGTAGATCGATCTTTGAGAAACACGTAGCGCCTTGTAGTTGGTCAAACAAATCGTCGATTCGAGGCAGAGGATAGCGGTTCTTGATAGTCAACTTATTCAATTCCCGGTAGTCGATGCACATCCGGAATGACCCGTCCTTCTTTTTGACGAAAAGGACTGGTGCGCCCCAAGGAGAGGTGCACGGGCGAATAAAGCCTTTTTCAAGCAATTCCTGGAGTTGGGCTGAGAGTTCGCGCATTTCGGACGGCGCGAGTCGATATGGAGCTCTGGCGATAGGATTAGCTCCAGGAATGAGATCAATGCGAAAATCAATATCGCGCTTGGGAGGTAGTCCGGGAAGGTCCTCTGGAAAAACATTAGGAAATTCTCGAACCACGGGTACGTCTTTTACTTCCTTCTTCTCTTTCTTTTCCTTCTCCGCTGTTACGACGTTGGCCAAGAAAGCCCTGTATTCCTTGCGGAGATACTTGCTAGCTTAGAGGCATGACATAAGCTTGAGACCCTTTGAAGTAGTATCACCATAAACGCGCAATGAATCACCGTTTGCGAGCGAAAAACGAATCATCTTATCGAAGCACACAACTTCGGCATGGTTTTCTCGAAGGAAGTCCATGCCTACTATGACGTCAAAGCTTCCGAGTTGCATCAGAATGAGATCAATTGAGAAGATGTGATTGTTGAGCTCGAGAGTGCAATCACGAATAACAGAGTTTACAGCGACGGTTCTTCCGGTAGCGACTTCGACATCGAATGCAGAGGAGAGTCGAGAACGTTTACGACTAAGGAGTTTCTCAAATTCGAGCGACACAAAGCAATTATCGGCTCCAGTATCAAACAAAATGAAGCATAAATACCATTCACAAGGAACGTACCATTGACCACGTTGTTGTCGGCCTGGGCTTGACGCACATTGAGATTGAAAGTTCTGGCGCGTGCGGCCTGTTGTTGCTGCTGCTGTTGCTGCTGTGGTTGCTGCTGTTGCGGTTCTTGTTTCAGTACCCTGTTCGGGCACATGTTGGCGAAATGATTCGGGTCACCACACGTGAAGCATGCTCTGGCTTTGACTGCGGGTGCCGGAGGAGCTTGTTGACCCTGTGGGGCAGCGAGTAGAGCTTGATTGGCAGGAGCTTGGCGAATACGGCAGTTGGCAGTAAAGTGGCCGTATACATTGCAATGAGCACAGAAGCGGCATTGAATAGCTGTCGGGTGATGATAGGTGCAAGTAGGGCAGAGCGGGTGTGGCCCAGTATATGCACGCTTCGCAGGCGGTGCATTGGCCACAGGCGCCGCTACTTGACGCTGTTGGGCAGGTACAGCTTGAATCGGTGCAGCAGTAATCGCACAGTTCTTGTTGGTGGAGTTGCTCTTTCTCTTGTTCTTTCTCTTGCTGCTTGATGAGGTAGGTTCAGCAGTTGGTGTAGTAGCGGTAGCTTGATGCAGATGCTTTGAGGTCTTATCCCACACCCCAGCCTTAACCCTTTTGTCATTGATTTCAGCGGCTAGCAGATAGGTCTCTTCGATCGTCGTAGTCTTAGCCGCTTGCACGAAATCAGCAACGCAGTCGGGAAAAGCTCGGATGTACTTCTTGATGGTCATCTCGGGAGTCTTGACCTGGTCGGGACAGATAATGCTGAGCTGTTTGAAGCGAGCAGTAAGACCAACGTTGTCTCCATCCTTCTGATGTATGTGCCAGAATTCATCTTCGAGCTTTTGACGTTCGTGAGGAGGGCAGAATTCCTCTAGCATGACTTCCTTGAGCTCGTCCCACGACAAACCGTAGGCTGCATCGTTCCCTCGCTTGTTCCTCTCGGCCGTCCACCAGTCTAGAGCACGGGACTGGAAGACGCCGGTAGCGTTCAGAGTTCGAAGGTCATCAGGGCAACCACTTTGTCGCAGAGTAACCTCGATAGAGTCAAACCAGTGGAATAGTGCAGTAGGACCTCCTTCGCCTGTGAATTCTTTCGGCCCACATGACTTGAATTGTTTGAAACCGAAAGGTCTTGCGACAGCTTTAGGACCTTCAGTCCTCGATTCCTCGGATGATTTGCTGGCGTTCTCGTAGGCATCGCTCACAGCTTTTGCCACACTTTTCGTGATAATAGAGGCAAGACGTCGGTCCCTCTTTTCCTGACGAGTGAGTGTATGACGAGATCCAGACGACATTGTCTGCAATAGACATCGCCACGGAACTCAACACATGTATTCGCATCTCACCTCACACGTCTATTACTACTAAAGCTCAGTAACACGTACGCATATAGTCACAGAATCACAGAATTGCACAAAACCACATAAACACATAGAGCACATAATCACAGTATTCCTAACATGTAAGCACAATAGTAAAACACACATACGCTCCTAGTCACTAAGGTACATACGAGCATACAAAGCATTCTGAATGCCTCTATTGTCGATTTGTTAATGATGTGTTGTGTGGGTTTTGGTGTTTTAGCAGAAGCAATAGTGTTGGGTCGAACCCAATAGTACCTCAAAACGTTAACAAATAAGTAGAAAACACATAAAATGTTCATAAAGGTCGATAAATCATAGGTAGATTGTCTGCGGCTAATAGACTTCGACTAACCAAAGTGGCTCGACTATTCGCAAGGATCCTGTGTGCACAATTACCTCCAGGACTATGCCTTTGCCTCGATTCTTGGGCGTTGGCCCAATTCCCATTGGTTATATTGTGTCTTTAGATCGCGATGGAATTCACGGGTGAAGGAGGTGTGACTCAACTACTCCAGTGGTTCGATTCTATCGAAGTTATCCTTCGTCAAAGTGGGTGTCCCGATAGTTTCCGTACTACTTGTGCTACCGGAGTATTTCAATCACGAGCACTCGACTGGTGGACCGCCGAACGTAACAAACGTGGGATCTCCGCAGGTTACGCTCTCTCTTGGGATGAGCTGAAAGAGCTCATGAAGAAAGAGTACTGCCCTCCCCACGAAGTTCAGAAGCTAGAAAATGAATTTTGGGAAATCAAGCAAGACGGGAGTGACAATGCTGGCTACACCGCAAGGTTCAAACATGTTAGTGCAGTATGTCTATCGCCTCCGTCATCTCAAAACCGTAGCAGAAATAGATTAAGTTTTGTGCTTATAGTGTTATATTTTAGTAAAAGGCAAGGTGGCATTTGTGTAAATAATGAGATATCTCGTTATGTCCCTTGGCCTATAAATAGAGAACTTAGGGTTCTCATTTAGGACTTTTGGAGAACTTTTGCCATTTTGAAGATTTGAAGCTTAGAGGATAGAGAGAGAAAGTAGAGAGAGAAAGTAAAGAGAGAAAGGCAAAAGGTGATTCGAGGTGCTTGTATCTTTCAAATCTTATATAGAATCACAGATTGATTACTTTTCGTGTGTTTCGGTCTCACTCGTGCACGGATTCCGAACGTCGTACGAGCCGGTTCGCAATCGTTCGGATTCAAACCGGGACCTAACAAGTGGTATCAGAGCAGGAGATCGATTGCTCAGATCATTCACACGATTTTGTTCAAGATTTGATCAGATTCAGATATCAATTCGTATCAGATTCGATAAAGTTCTTCATCTTACATCTTTTCACGTTTTCAACTGATAATCGACAAATTAAACAAGATTTTACGGTTAAAATCGGCTGATTTTTTGATATGATGTGCGAAAATAACTGATCTATAAGCCTATAAATTTTCAAAATCAAATTCTTTACCGTTTGTGAGAAATCTTAATTTTTGGGGTTCGAAAAAAGTTGAAAATTGGTGCTGTTGTTCTTGATGTCACACACACGGATGACTTCTACATGCGGATAAGTCATACGCACGGATAACTAATCCGCGTTGACTGATTGTTGACCTATACGTGCGGATAAGTCATACGCACGGATAACTAATCCGCGTTGACTAATTGTTGACCTATACGTGCGGATAAGTCATACGCACGGATAACTAATCCGCGTTGACTGATTGTTGACCTATACGTACGGATAAGTCGACCGCACGCACAACTTATCCGGGTTGACCGTAGTTGACCTCTTAATCCGTGTCACAATAATTCACTTAAGCTTGCCACGTGAACCCAATATTTTGTCCTTTAGTCAACATTTCAGGACTGCCTGATCAGGTCACGTGATTTCTTTCACTCTTGCAGTTCATTAAATTCATTGACTTTAGTTGACTGATCCGGTCGGATATCATTCCGAGACATGTGATTTCAGTATTGCACGTGGCTTTTGTTTTGATAAATTGCATTTCATGTGATAGTTGTCAGTCGCACATGATATTATATTGAATTCAGTATTTGCATGTGATTGTTTCAGAGATTTGAAAATTGAGTGATTAAGTGTCAGATTCAAGGTGTTGTGTCACCCGTGCGGATAACATCACACGGATCCCCACCCGTACGCATCACCTTAGTCACACGGATCCCCACCCGTACGCATCACCTCAGTCACACGGATCCCCACCCGTACGCATCACCTTAGTCACACGGATCCTCATCCGCACGGATCTCCATCCGGATAGCAATCTCATCCGAACGGACAACGTTATCACGCGATTATTTTCACTGTTGACTTGTGTCGACTCACTCGATCGAGTACCCGTCTGATTCATTTGTTTGATTATGTTTGTTTGTTTGTGATTCAAGGTGATTAAAAGGTGCTGTTAATCGAGAAGATCACATCATGGCTGAAGAATTTATCAATACTTTCTACAATGCGTTTACCTCGGATACAGTGGAAGGTTCAAACGATACACCCAAAGCAATAGCGAAAACCATCAAAGACAACATTAACTATGACAACTTTTATGGAACATATTCTAAACCTCCGAAGCTGAATAACATTGAGGATTATGTTTGGTGGAAGGAGAGGTTTGTCAATTGGACGAAGGCATATGCACATGAGAGTTGGTTTTGTTTAAAGTTTGGCTATGAGAACCCAACAAATGATAAAGGAGAAGAAATTCTGATCAAAGATTATCCAGAGGATAATCGAAAGAAATTTTCTTATGAACAGAAGATGATTGCTTTGATTCAGCAATCAGTTCGTGATGACATCTTTTCATTATTAGTTCATGATGGGTCATCTAAATCTGTATGGAAAGCTTTAAAGGTTAAAGCTAAGGGGGGTAAACAAATCCAGAAAAACAAAATAGCTTTATTAAAAAAGGAATTTGATTTGTTTGACAGTTTAAAGGGAGAAACTGTGAGGCAAATGATTGAGAGGTTTTGCCACTTAAAGATTGAACTTGAAAGATTTAAAATTCTTAAAACGAGAGAAGAAATTGTTGATAAAGTAATTGAAGCGTTACCACGAGCTGATCAGTGGCAAACGTTTGTTTTTATCTTGAAAAATGATGCTTTATATGATACGATTTCTCTTGATGCATTGTTAGAAAAGATTGAGAGTCATGATCTGGAGCTACAAAAGCAAAACAAGATGAGTGGTTCATCGCATCATCAGAATGTGGGTCTATACTACAAAGGCAATGTACCTTCGGAGAAAGTTGGCAGTTCACCAAAGACAGCATTCAGTAGTGAGAAGATGAAGGAACCACAAACAACCTCATCAAGTTACCATTCTGGATATCATTCATCTTCAAAATCAAGTTCTGATGAAACTGAGGAGATTTTGTGCAACATTGCTCTTAAATTGAAGAATTCTCCTGCAATGAGCATCAATGCAGCTAAACAACAAATGAGCTTCCTTGCATCTGTTCTGGAATCGTATGAAGGTCTAGTTGCTGGCAAGATTGGTAACTCTGAGTTAACCAAAGAAGACTACGACCAGATTGATCCGGAAGAGATGGAACTCATTGACATCCGTTGGTGTTTGGCAAGCTGCATTCGGAGAGCTCAGAGATATATGGAAATTACTGGGAAGCAATCTCTCGGTGGTGCATCCACAAAGCTTGGATTTGATAAATCCAAAGTGACCTGTTTCAAATGTAAGCAGAAAGGTCATTTCAAGAGAGAGTGCACTAATTCTGCGGTTGGTGGAAATGAACATCCGTTCAATGACGATTACTATAGAAAGGCAATTTACCACCGTAGCAGAGAAGAGCCAAAGATGATCGAAGATAAACCCAGAGAGAAGTCCAGAGCTTATGCTGTAATCCACGATGATGAAGGATATGATTGGAGTCAGATTCTACCAGATGAAGATCGTCCTGTAACAGCTCATGGGAGAAAAACATCAAAGGCCCAGCATCATGTTCTTGTTGCTGAAATTCGTGAAGAAAACAAAGAAGAAAATGTTGTTGCTGAGGTCAAAGAGAAAACTCGAGAATAAATTTTGAAAGAAAAAACTCCAAGAGAAAGATTCATTGTAGGGTGCAGAATGGAGAAAATGCAAGAAGAATATGAAAATGCTGTTGCAAACAAAAGATGGGATAAGAAACAAGAATGTTATGTCAACAAACAAGGTGAACCGGTTGTTCCCAGAAGTGACATAGTTCACGATGATGTTCTTCTAGTAATTCCTCGATCCGGCGAATATTACTCAAATGTTGCAAAAGACAAAACATATGTGAAAAGGCTGGATAAAATCATCAGGGATGCTATGACGATAAAACTAAGGAAGAGGAATGAAGAAAGAATGAAGAAGAATGTTGAAGAGATGGTAAACAATCTGAAGAAAGCTGCTGAAGAGGTTAAAGCAGAAGCAGTTAAAGAAGAAGATGTGAAGATTGTTGAAGAAGTGAAAGAAGAAGTGGTGGTGAATGTGGAAGTTGAAGAAGAAGCTGTTACTGAAGAACAGCAGGGTAGAGAAGATGTGAAGAAAGCAGAAGAAGAAGTGAAGGTTGAAAGTTCAACATATATTGGTTCTATTGATGAGAAGCAGCAGAAAGAAGCTGATCAGAAAGAAACTGAAGCAGACATCGAAGTGCCAATCACTGAGGTAAATTCTGATTCTGAAACTCAAATTAAAATCGATGAACAGTGCAAGAAATGCATGGAACCATGCAGTGCTTGTACTGAAAAAGACGAAAGGTTCAGAACAAGAGATTTTGAGTTTACTAAAATCGAAGAAGTTTTTAAAGGTAAATACAAAGAAATGTTTGAAAATGAAAAGGTTTTAAAAGAAAATAATGAAACGCTTTCAGAAAATTGTAAAAAACTAGAAAAAGAAAATGAAGTTTTGAAAGAAAATGTTTTGAAAAAGACAGGAGAATGTGATAAAAAAGAGAATGCTTTTCAGGAAATGAAAAAGGAATATGATTCGATAAAATTGGCTTATCACATTACAAAAGAATCATATGAAAAAGTAAAAAGTGAAATGAAACTTGTTCAATCAAGATTGAAGTACTGTTCTGAAACAACTAATGAGTATAAACGAATGTATGAAATAAAGCAACAAGTTGTTAATTCTTACATTGAGGATGTTGCTAAGCTAAAGCGTCAGATTGCTGATTTAGAACAGGATAATAACAAGTTAAAAAGTTATCACGCGTCATCATATGTGCTTGAACGTATTTTCAACATAAAACCGGAGGATGGTGAGTCTGGGCAAAACAAGAAAGGCATTGGCTCAGAGTTTCATAAAGTTCCACCACCGGAAAAGTTTGTGTTTTATGATGATGAAAAGGTCGAAAAAGCTTTCAACATGGTAGATCAATTGCCAGATAACATTGACGTAACCTATTCCAAATCTGATGATTCTAGTGATTCAGAGGTGGTAGGTAAAGTCGTTGAAAGTGTGTTGAAAGAAGAGTCGGTTGATACAGGTAAATCTGAATCACAGGATGAAAATGAAGGTAATTTTCATGATGGATATCTGAAAAACACAAAATCCGAGAAAAATTTGAATGATGATTCAAAAGGATTGGTTTATACCATGATTGGATCAGACAAATTATTCTTAGATGTTGTATTCCCGATTCAGAATGTGATTTCAGAAAAGGTTGATAAAGTTTTCAAAATGGTTGAAATTGAAAAATCTGAGATTCCAAAGTTTGCTGGAAAAGGTCACAAAACTTTTTATAACAAACCTGGTTACAAAAAGAAAAACATGAAGGCTGTGTTGGGTTATAAAAGGAAACAGAATCGAAACAAAAATGAAACGCCAAATTATCAAGAAAAAATGAGTTTTGTTCAAGGAGACAGTTTAGCAAAAGAAAAAGAGCTCAAAATGAGACAGTCTAATGATGAGTTCTTTGCTAAAAAGAAAAAGCAACAACCACAGGTCAAAGATGTGTCCATGAGAACATGTTTCAAATGTGATAAAAAAGGACATCTTGCACGCAAGTGTCCTAATATGAAACCTGTGGATGTTGACAAAAAGAAGATTGATGCTGAGAAACAAAAATCTAAGAAGTTGAGACAAAGGTCAACCAGATTTGACTCAAAACAAACTTGGATGTATAACGCAAACAAGTTTGCTTCGACTCAAAATTGGAAGTCAAACCAGTATAGATTCGATTCAAGACAGACCTGGAATTCTCACACGCCCAGAGTCAGAACAACTCAAAGTTGGAAAACAACTGTTGATATGACAAAACCACAAGAGTTTTGGAAACCAAAAGTTGTTCAAAAACAAAGTGTTCAAAAAGAGTCTCATTTTTACAAAAGAGGTACTCCGAAAGGTCAGACATGGAGTATTAAGAAACCGATGATTTTTGTAAAAGATGAAAAAGTTGAAGTTAAAGTTGATAAGGTCTTTGTGAAAGACGACAAAGACTTTCCGGCATTGAATGAAGTTTATTGTGTTGAAATGCCTAAGGTCAAGCAGGCCTGGGCTAAATTGTTTAAGTGATTGAGTAAGTGTAAATGTGCAGGTGCTCAAGAAAACTGAAGACTGTGAGAATGGAAACCGGAGCAGCCTGGCACAAGAAGAAGAGGCTGCTGAACCCTGTGTTGGTTGAAACAGGGAGTTTATTTGTTCTCTGTAAATAAATAAACAATATTTCAAAAACCCTAAAAATTGAAAATTTAAAAACCAAAAATATGTTTTCAGTTTGTCAAAAATTTGAAAAACCAAAAATATGTTTTGTTTCTGTAAAAAATATTCAAAAATACAAAAATATGTGTTGATTGAATACGCCGAAACCCTCACGGCTGAACAAACATGATTACTTTCACAAGATTGAAAAACGGTTTTCAAACTGTCGAAAATCAATGGGTTGTAAATCATGGGGGTACTTTATATTAGTTTTTCTGCAAATCAGTACACTTAAAGCAGAAAATGGATGGCGAGACAAAGCTATCAGTATTGGTTGTCAATTTTTCTTTAAATGGTTTTGAATTTTAGGGGGAGTAATATTGTCAGAAAATCCAAAAACATTAGAAAATTTGAAAAAGTCAAAAACATGATAAAAATTCAAAATTGAGTTTTTGTGTATAAAGAGGAAATGATAGTACATCAGTAGACAGTTACAGTATGCTAAAGAAATGTATTGATTATATAGCGTTAAGCAGTCTCACTGATGATATGCCGATAGATTTTTATACATTTAGTAAACTTTTTCGGGATATAAACCTAAATTCAAACTTGCTTATTTCGTGGGGAACACTACTTGGATATATAGGTAACCCCTGAAATCTTGTTTGAAAGGTCCCTCTTTCTGAGATACTAGGTCTTTATGGTTAGTGATATCTGGGGTATTATCCCGGGACTTTTGATTTTCCGGAAGCAATGGCCTAGTCCCCGGAGAATACTTTCTGCATTGCTTGAAACATAGCGCAACCCTCAGCAAATTGATGAAACAATAAAATTGATAGTCATTGCTATTGTAATTCAAAAGATCCTCTAAAGGGGACACACCTAAAGTCAAACCAAGCTCTCTGCTGAACGGAAGTTCTGACCTGAGCTATCATGGTTTCATAATTTATTCCCCTTACAGATATCATCTAGGTATACTCACCTGTAAGACTGAATATTGGGATCTGGATACGGGAGTATATTCAAGAGGTGGGACACATGAATGAGTTTAAGTTCTTAAAACACCTAATTCGTATCCTGAATCAGTTGAAATTTGTATGAAAATTTAAGTGGACAAGTATATCGACAATCTAAGTGAATTGTTTAATTCTTAATGTGTAAATAAGCTCAACGGTACTTGTGACTTGTCAAAAACTGATATGATCCTCTAACGCAAACTCAAACAAAAATATTGTATGTAAATATGTTTGTACATATTTCTTTACTGCTTTTTATTTTCAGAAAAATACAAAAAGATTTTTGACTCTGCTTTATTTTCGACAACCGATGTCTGAGTGCTGAGTTTCAAAATCTAAGTATGTTGATCGTGTTTCTGAAAATAAACAAGTTCATTAATTTGAAACTTGAAAATTTTTAAAAATCAAAAATAAAAAACAGTTTGTGATATCTCCAAGGTCATTAAGTTGGACTTGGATGATTAACCGTGAAGGATTTGGATGCTTTTACTGTAAAAATCTGTAAAAGAGCCAGTTTCCGATCCGGTTCGTTGAAACTGCCAAATCTTTGAAGATTGTTGACAGGGGATAGATTCAAGTATATATTCATATTATTATATCTTAGTCCCAGGATCTTGATTTAGAAAGTTTAAATAGAGCCAGGTTACAATTCCTGGACGATTGGATATTCAAAACATTGTTACTTATAAATGTTTGAGGATTGCAGATTCCAGACTACGATCCCGATAGCCGAGTCTAAGGGGGAGTCTGAAGACGAGCTCAACGCAAGGGGAAGCGTGCATAGGAGCCAGGATTCTTTCCCGGAAGAGCTTGTAACCGGAAAGCCAGGTGTCGATCCCAAAAGCACGGATGCTTGACGAAAGGGGGAGCCTGAAGAGTCTACCGAAAGGAAGGAGCTGGAGCTGAAGACAGATCCACGGGGATTCTGTTCGAGCTAGAGAGAGAGAAAGAAAAGAAGCTACGAGTTTGACTCAATGATTGAGATTGACTGCGGCAATATCCAAGGGGGAGTCTGTTAGTGCAGTATGTCTATCGCCTCCGTCATCTCAAAACCGTAGCAGAAATAGATTAAGTTTTGTGCTTATAGTGTTATATTTTAGTAAAAGGCAAGGTGGCATTTGTGTAAATAATGAGATATCTCATTATGTCCCTTTGCCTATAAATAGAGAACTTAGGGTTCTCATTTAGGACTTTTGGAGAACTTTTGCCATTTTGAAGATTTGAAGCTTAGAGGATAGAGAGAGAAAGTAGAGAGAGAAAGTAGAGAGAGAAAGGCAAAAGGTGATTCGAGGTGCTTGTATCTTTCAGATCTTATATAGAATCACAGATTGATTACTTTTCGTGTGTTTCGGTCTCACTCGTGCACGGATTCCGCACGTCGTACGAGTCGGTTCGCAATCGTTCGGATTCAAACCGGGACCTAACAAAACAGCTTAGCGTAATCTGCCCAAGTCAAGCCAACACTTCAGAAAAAGCCATTCCTAAGTACATTCGCGGCTTGCCTGAGTGTGTGGGTGATTTTGTCGAAGCTACAATACCTGCTACCATCAAAGAGACCTACCGTTTAGCCGCCGAGATCAACGACAAACGAGTCTTGGACGGATTCTTCTCCAAGAATCCTGTCAAGCAATCATCAACGATTCATTCGGTGATTCTTCCAATGATTCTACCGATGATTCTTCTGAAGATTTCACCGCCGACGCCTCCAGCAAATCATCAGACGAATCCGCCGAAGGCACCGCATCACCTCAGGAAGCTCAGCCCAGCCGCAAAAGAAAGACCATGAGCCCAGACTCTTCAACAACTGGAATGGCACAACCAGAACCTCTCCGAGCAGTTCCCGTTCGATCGAAACGCGCCTACAACGGAACGCATCCCCTGTGTTTCACGTGTGCGTATCATCACCCGCCAGAAGCTAACTGTCGCTACTGCACAAATTGCAACTGGTATGGTCATTTTACCCAGAACTGCCGCACACGACCGCAACCTTGAGAAACTTCAGCAACAACCGCAGACTCTGCAGAAGTCCTCCACAACAACGTTGCTTTGCTTCTAATGTTGTTGTAATAATACGACTTATCGCCATCAATCTCTTCTATGTGTGGAACTTATTTTATCTATCGTCGCATGTGGATTCTATCTTTCCCTTATACTCGGACACAGTCTAAATGCTAGCACTATGTACTATATAATGTATTTTACCCCTATTATGCGTTCGTGAGATAAGGTACGATAAACGTGCAAGAATCAAATTAATTACGGGTGCACACGGGATTATTTTGGTTAGTGCACGGAGATCGTAGTGAGTTTCAATGATGCCTTAACGTTTAGGGCATGGTTAAGCGTGTTGGATACGCCGCTGGTACTTCCTATATATAAGCGTCTTGACCATGTCTGACGAAGTGTGACACCTATTCACGGAGCAGAGGCGCATGGTTGAAACACGACGGTGTTTCGCTGTGCCAACCGAAGTTTTGTGAAGAAAGTGTCATGTGGAGTTGGAACGTAGACCTATTATACTATTGTTAGATTCGACACACTAAACTATACAATCGCAAGGCGTAACAATCCCAATCGCAACGCAAGGTGTGTAATCGACAGACTTTTCGTAACTCAACACGCTTACAATCGCATTATCGCTAGAATCTATCTCGCAAATCGCAATCGTATTATGTGTCTCGCACTATCGCTTATTGTGTGGTTCGAAATCACAATCGCATATCGTGTATATCACGCAATCTCTACCGCTGGTTATCGCTTGTTGTGTGAATCGCTATGATCTCGTTTAATCGCTTATGCGTGTGTGTCACTTGTTATGTATCGCTTATTGCGCGTGTATCGCTCAATCGCTTACCGCTACTGTGTATCGCATACTGAGAATCGAGTATCGTGAATCGCTTGACGAGTATCGCACATCACTCGTCGCCTTTCGCCATAACGCTTCTCGTACCTATCTCATCGCTTCGATATTTTCATCGCTATTTGTGTTATTTGTGTTATCTGCGTTATATTAGCACTCACGACCTTGCTTCACGAGACGAAACTAATAGGGCTAAGACATAGTGGTGTTTTAGCCGTATCAGCAGACTTCCATGGAAAAAGGCCATGTGGGCTAATGTTAGTTTAAAATTTTGGTGTTATTAAATCTAATCGAATCGTATGTCTCCATTGCTTACAACGCATCGACTGTCGCTTATCACTCGACGTTTGTCGTTATCACTTGACGCTATCGCTCGTCGCTTTACGCTTGTCTCTTATCGCTTTTCACTTATTGTCTCCGTTTTCGCTTATCGTGTTATGTTGTGATATTAATCGTTTATTACCTCACTTGTATCGCTGAACTGAGTTCGAAAACGACTTCATCGCTCAGTTCGCCCTTTCAAGACTTAATCCAACCCTTCACGTTTGGATCGAGTCATCGCAATTCTGTCTGTACTGTGTCAACACGGATGACATTGCCTCACGAGACGGAAGCCATATGAATAAAACATGGTGGATACGCCGCTGGTACTTCCTATATATAAGTGTTTTAGCCATATTGTAGAAATTTCGTGGGAAAGTGTAATGCGGGGCCAACCTTAAATTAAATTGTTGGTATAATTAAAGAGGCTTTGTTTACGCAAATTTTAAAACTGACCTTTTCTTACAAAACTTTTCTAAAGACTAACCAAAACCTTTGTACAAAACGAGATTTTCTTGAGACACTGGTGTGGCAATCGACTCAAGTCAACACCGTGTGGCGAGAAAATTTCGTAAAACGAACTTTGATCACTTTAAAATCTTTTAAGTAACCTAACAAAACCCTTCTCATCGTGCGGGTGTGAACATCGCTACAGTTAACGCCGCACCGCGAGAAGATTTTCTTAAACAAGTTTTTCCAAATTAACCGACTTTTCGAAAGTCCAAAACGCTTTAGAATCGCATTCTTGTTTGTGTTATCACCTTTTGTTATGCAAATCACCCTACTCGCTGCTATCGCCAGTTATCGCAACACTCTCGCTCGTCGAATTTTAATCGATCGCTCGCTGACTCGTCGCTTTTAATCGCTACTTTCATTCGCATCAACTCTCGCGACCCTTCTTGTGGATTAATTTCGGGACGAAATTTCCTAAAGCAGGGGAGACTGTAACAACCCGCACTTTCGTGCGTTGTTACTACTCGTTATTCTCGTTACGCCTAACACCAGAGATTCGGATCATAATGTACCTATATCACATACATCACTATATCGCAATATTATCGCCTACTATCGCATATTTTATCACTATCACATTACATTACATTTGCACTTGCTGACAACCACAGAGATGTCGAGTGAGGACCAATTCTACCCCCTTGACAGCCGCGATGTGTCGCAGCGCAACTCATTACTCGAAACACACAATAACGTTCACGATGACATCGATAAAGGACCTATTCTACCCTCCTCGATGATCGTGAAACATCGCAAGCAATCGCATCTTCGAAACAAAACCCGGATTATTGTATCGCAACTTTAAAATATGGATACGTAAATACGGCCCCTTGTGATTAAAAATATATATATATTAATAACAAAAATAATTAAATATAGGAAACGTGTACCCAAAACTATCGCAACGCTCGAAATAGTGAAGTTCTCCGCACCGAAGATCCAACCGGAATGGCTATCCGAACGGATGATCCATCCGAATGGATAGGCCATCCGAACGGATTGCCATCCGAACGGATGGGCCATCCGAACGGATGAGCCATCCGACCCTGCACACCCAACCTCCTCTCCTCCTCCTTGCCTATAAATACCCCTCAGTCACATCATAAACACTTGATGTGACTGCTGCTGTTCGACCAGACGCTCCAACCCCCCTTCATCCCTCGATTTCTCGCGATTCTTGTAAGTTCTCGATCTAAACCTTGTACTTCTATGATTTACACTTAATTCTACACCTTTCTGTCTTTTAAAACTAAACTTGTAACCGCGAAATCTACTGATTTGAGGTGTTTAAAGATGATGTCACCAAGAGTTAATATGAACTACAAAGTGTGACCTCATTTCACCATAAACAACTCAGATCTGGGTGGTTCCCACATGTTTTTATGACAATCTCACCTAAAAATCTATGTATCTAATCAAAGTACTGTGCGATTTCGGGTTAAACATGAGAAACCGTCAAGAACGGCCAGATCTGATGGAACGGGGTGGTTCCCGGCCGTTAGAACAGGTCGAAACTGATGAAATTTCATTTGTTTAACACGATATCACACCATCTCAGTAAAACCACATGTGTTCCTTCCAAAAACCATCAAGAACAGTTAATCGGGACGTTGGAACGAACTGTTGTCAGCCAGCCGTGTCACACCCCAACCGATGGCGGAATCATCGGGGCGCGGCACTAGGCGAATCAGATTGCTGAAGAGAATCCATAACAACTATATTGCGATAGTATTTAATACATTCATTATCCCATACTAACAAATAATACAATCACATGAGTTATCACAGATTTCTTGTCCTCTCGAACAATACAAATCCGACAACCTAGATTTTAGTTGAGTTTCTAGACTTCCTAGCTTGATTTGATATAGTCTGCGATCTAACCTGCAACATACGTTAAAATATTTGTCAATACAAAAGTATTGGCGAGTATACAGGTTTGATAAGTAGCATAATAGATTAGAAGAACTGCGAATTTCCACATGCATAAACGTAATACACGGCATATATACTCACAAAACTGATACTACCAACTAAGTCCTCGATGCTCGAGTGTACGATGGCATAACTAGACCCCGTCGGGCGCAATAGTACTATACTAGTCGTGGTGGGACGTCGCGAGTATAAGCCCTAGCACATATGCAACTAGCATCACGTATATCTATGCATAACAGTTATTCGCAAGTGATAATTCGATTGATTGAATATTTCGTTTGATAAGCTTGATTTGTTAGAAACATATGTTACACCCAAAATTCGATTAAAAAGGGGTCAAGTATACTCACAGTGCGTATTTAGCGGGATTACAACTTGTTTGAGTCGGTTGCGAGTATGTCTGTATTGATCCTTGAAGAAAATAGAGTAAACGATGTACGGTTAAGCAAGATTGCCTTGAAAAGTTACTCATTAGGTTGGATTGCTCTCATCCGTGCGGATTGACAGGTTATCCGTCCGGACGACAAGTCATCCGTCCGGATGACATGTTATCCGTGCGGATAACAGGTGATCCGTGCAGATGGTGTGTCATCCGTGCGGTTAATGCGCGTATAAATGGTCATCAGTGCGGGTGGAGGTACGTGCGGATGAATGGTGGTACGTGCGGGTGACATTGTTGTGCGTGCGGATGAGTGTGCGTGCGGACGACATGATCCGTGCGGATGACAGTTGTGCGTGCGGATTGACTTGTCGTCCCTGTGGACTGACATGCCGTCTGACATGCCGTCCGTGCGGACTGACATGCCGTCCGTGCGGACTGACATGCCGTCCGTGCGGACTGACATGTCTGGTTCGCACTCTGATCACTGTTTCCGAGTGTTTAACGGGAGGAAAACGTTCGTTTTTTACTAGGGTAGTGTAATCTCGCACTAACACTTGAAGTTCCGTTAATTCCGACTCATTCTAACGGCCGGGAATCACCCCGTTCCCCCAGATCTGGTCGTTCGTGATGGTTCTTCATGGTTAACTCGAAATCGCACAGATTTAGGTGAGATTTATCATTAAAACATGTGGAAATCACCCAGATCTGAGTCGTTTATGGTGGGATGAGGCCACAACTTGGAGTTCATAAGAACTCTTGGTGACATCACCTCAAAACGCCTCAAATCCGCATATTTCACGGTTAGAATTTGAGTTTCGAAAGATAGAATGATGTAGAGTCGAGTGTAGATTGTAGAAGTACAAGTTTTAAGTTGAAATCTTACCGGAATCGCGAGGAATCGAGAGAAAAAGGGTCTTGGTGCGCGTTTGGTTGAATAGGAGCTGTCACATCACTGTTTAAGTGATGTGACACGGTATTTATAGGCAACAGAGGAGAGGAAAAAGGTTTTGGCCCGGATAGCCCATCCGTGCGGATGGCCCATGCGTGCGCATGCCCATCCGTGCGCATGCCCATCCGTCCGGATGGTCCATCCGTCTGGATAGCTATCCTGACGCGTTGGACTTTTCCGTTTTTGATCGTTTTGATAGTTTTCGAAGCGCGTACTTTTCATAATTAATTTATATTATCATTATTTTGTTATTATTATATATATATATATCACTAGGGGTCGTATTTACGTATCCATAATCCAAAGTTTCGATAATTGACAATCGGTTTCCGATTCGAGTATGCGATCATTAGCGACGTTTCACGGCCATCAATGAGGGTAGTATAGGTCCTTTCTTGATGTCATTGTGAACGTTATTTCGTGTAGTGCCACAAAGACTGACGGGGTACCGTTTACTCGTATTGTCATCATCGTCATGACGACTGGAGCTACAACACTCACCCGAGGGTCCTTGTTAGCGTTAATTGTTTACGTTCGACACATCACGGCCACTGAGGAGGGTAGAATAGGTCCTCACTCAATGCCTCCGTGCGTGTTAGTGTGATAATAATGTAGTATAGAGATATTGTATTTCGAAAATATGCGATTATTCTTCGAATAGCGATATATACGATATAGTTACATTATGATTTGAATCTCCGGTGCTAGGCGTAACGAGTAGCAACAACGCACAAAAGTGCGGGTTGTTACAAGCCGGACAGGTCATCCGACCGGATAGCGTGTCATCCGACCAGACAACATGCCATCCGACCGGACAACATGCCATCCGATCGGACAACATGCCATCCGACCGGACAACATGCCATCCGACCGGACAGCATGCCATCCGACCGGACAGCATGCCATCCGACCGGATAGCATGCCAACCGACCGGATAGCATGCCAACCGGATAACATACCATCCGACCGGACAACATGTTACGATACTCTATCAAAACTTTTTACTATTTGGTAATTCGCAACACTTTTTACTATTTTTACAATACTCTATCAAAACTTGTATACTCGCCAGTACTTTTTGTATTGACCTTGTTTTAACGTATGTTGCAGGTTAGATCGCTATCTACATCAAATCAAGCTAGGAAGTCTAGAAACTCGCCTAAAATCTAGGTTGTCGGATTTGTATTGTTCGAGAGGACAAGAAATCTGTGATAACTTACGTGGTTGTATTATTTGTTAGTATGGGATAACAAATGTAATAAATATTATCGCAATCTAGTTGTTATGGATTCTCTTGAGCAATCTGATTCGCCTAGTGCCGCGCCCCGATGATTCCACCATCGGTTGGGGTGTGACACTTGGACTAACGGTGTTCATGGTTCGGCTCTATAATCGCGAAACCACTCAAACTAGTAATCGGTTTGGCTTCGTAATCAACTTTTTTTTTAGATCGGTTGGTTTCAAAATTTTCTAACCGTAGCGAACAGTTTGGTTTACGATTTACAAAGAAAACCAACCATATAAAACCGAACCAACCCGTAAAATTTAAGTATATTTAGTTTTTAGGATATATCTTATTACATATATTCAACTATAAAAGTGGTAGAGGATCATGTACATTAATATAAAAGTGTGAGAAGAGTAAGAAATATTGTGGTGATGACATGTGTCCTCAATCTAAATTAATTCAAAAGGGTAAACAAGTAATTTTCTTATTGATTTAATTAATTGATAACCTTCCATAACCACCACCCTTAATTATAGGAATACGAATTAAGAATTAATCTACGAATTTGTGTCATCTCGTTCAGAACTGTATAGTGTTATATTTTTTATATAGTGTTATATAGTGTTACACAATGTTATACGGTGTTATATACTGTTTTTTGGTGTTATATGATGAATGTATAGTGTTGTATGGTGTTATATGGTGTTATATAGTGTTATTTAGAGTTATATAGTGTTGTATAGTGTTATATTTGTCTGATAGCATGTCTATGATAGATGTATAGTGTTATATTTTGTTATATAGGGTTACATAGTGTTATATGGTGTTACATAGTGTTATACGATGTTATATGGCGTTATATAGTGTTATATGATGGATGTATATTGTTATATATTTCTTGTAGCAATTACATATTTCTGGATTTTTTAGAATGTCCGAATTTTAAAATAAGTTTAAAATTGAATCGTTACATTTTAGGAGTGAATCGCTAGAATTTAGGAGATGTTACCTAATTTGACACATATAAAAAGACACTATTACCCTTACAATTTTCAAATCAGTCCAAATAATTAAAACACAATTTATAATTTGATTCCTATTGATCTCAACCATTAGATCAAAGATCTAATGGTTTAAAACACTTTTCACACTTCTCACACTTTTGAATTAATGTACACCATCCCTACCCTGTTTAATATAGTATTTAGTTCACTACTTTATTTGATTAGAATATATTGTATTATCTATGCTTAATAAATAACTAACTGGATGCGTGTCATAATTCTATGAGTTCAAGACTCTTTTTCCTACTTCTCTTATTTCATATATTTGCATTCTATTTTTAACTTAATAAAGTTAACTAACAAAAGTCATTATGATATCTCAAAATATTGTTTTATAATTCCTAAGTCCACATTACAAACTATTTAACATTTTGACTATTAAACCCATATCATATATAGGTTTCTTAGTACTGTAGTAAATATAAATTTTAGTGGTTTTTAGAGTTATCACAATTGAAAGTTTGTTTCAACCTTGTATCAAGGGGTGTTAACAAGTCGAGCTACTCGAGCTCGGCTCAAAATGAGACGAGTTTAAACGAGTTTTAGCCTAAGACAAGCTTGTAAGTAAACAAGCCTGAGTTTTGCTTATTGAGCTTGAGCCGGCTCGCAAGCTTAAACGAACTAACGGTTTTGTATTTTTTTTAAATAATAATTAATATTTTATAAACATCTGATAAGATAACTACATTATATATGAAATAATAATTAACCAATAATAAGGAGTCAAGCCTAAGTCGAGCTTGAAATACTACCTATGAGCTGAACTTAACTTTCATAAGTTAAACGAGCTCAATCGGCTAGTTTGCACATATAAGTTGCATCATGTATACCTAAATCGACTATATAACTTGAGAAGGGTGGTTTTAAAATTTTGAATGAGTAAACTGTCATTTTCGTTTCTATGGTTTGTCAAAATTTGCCAGTTCCATCAAAAACGAAATTTCTTGCCATTTTCGTCTCTGACGTTTCTTAAAATGCCAGATTGTTAAAAAAAAGTGTATCAAAAGAGGGGTAAAAACGTCATTCCACATTTTTAATTTTCTTTTTCATTTTCACCTCTTTTATATTACCCCCTTCCCCTTCCTTCTATCTGTAAATTCTAATCTAAGCCCTAAATTCAAAATTCGTTCATCAACAGCCAGCCAATCGACATAGTTTCATCACATTGATTCGTTGCAGCAACAGCCTCGTGAAGAAAAATGAAATGACAGTCGTGGACATAGTGAAGAAACAATGGTGCTTTGCTCGTCATGTCATGTGGATGTGAAAGAATGGTTTTGCGTGCATAAGTTAGTAATGTAAATCAAGGTCTTGGATGAAACTGGCAAATTTCAACAAACCACGTGGACGAAAATGACAGTTTACTCATTTTGAATCCTATAACCAATTGGCAAATTTCAACAAACCACGTGGACGAAAATGACAGTTTAACCACGTGGACGAAAATGACAGTTTACTCATTTTGAATCCTATAACCAATTGGCAAATTTCAACAAACCACCAAGACGAAAATAACATTTCCTCATTTTAAATTTAGGAAATCCTATAACCAATTGGCAGCCATCATTCGCAAGCAAAAGCGAAACGACACCGTCTCTCCTCAAACACACTCGCACATCTGCTACTCACTCCTCCTCCTCCTCCCTAACCAACGCCGACCAATAATATTGCCTGCCCTTCATTTTCTTAAATTCACAATCTTTCATTTTGACAATTGGGGAAAATGGCAGGAGGAGGAATGGTGAAGGGGGGGTTTGTAGTAATGACACCCCATAAAGTATCCATCTGCATTCTTCTTCTTCAGGTTTATGCTCCTTCTTCTTCTTCTGTCCCCTTTCCCTTTCACTCCATTTCTCACCATAATCGTCTCGGGTCCTTCTTGATTGCCCTTACTAAGGTAAACCCAACCCAACCCTTTTTTCCTTTTGCTTTCTTTTCTTTTCATGTTTGTTTTGTTACATAATAAACTTTATGATTCAGTTCATCCACAACCCATCGTTGTTATGCTTTCCCTTTTTTCTGCACGTTAACATCTTCTGATATGATAAACTCTTCTTTCTCAATCTTTGTGTTTTCTCTATCAGTTATGTGATGATATTTTGGAGCCAACATTGGATGAATTCTTGAAGCTTTTAAAGCAATTTGGTGGTGGTGGATTATTATATAATAATTGCTTAACTGATCATGTAACCGGAAGGTTATCTTCATTATCATCACCCGATGACCTCTTTACCTTTTTCAGCGACTTACGAGGTGACCAACTCTTTTGTGTATTTTTGAAGTAATTGTGCGTGTTTAACGGTGTCATCTATAGGCATCCTTGCGGGCTTGGAAACAAGCATTATCGATGATGATCAAATAAACTTGGATCCAAACAGTAACCTTGGAATGTATCTTCGTCGTTGCATGCTTGCTTTCAATACTTTGTCATTTGAGGTATCGTTTTTCTTTCACTTGTTTATAAATTCAATATAATCAAGTAATAAACCTTTCTTAGTTCTTACCTACATTTTGTCCTTCTTTACATGTAGGGTATGTGCCATCTTTTGACAAATATAAAGACGTATTGTAAACATGTGTTTTCTCCTTACGAAATGTCACATTTGGATGACGCTAGTAATGATCCAGAGGCACCGTTAGAATATGAAAACATGGATTTGGAGAATATTGTACTTCAAAATTTTACCCAAGAACTTGAATCAAGAAAAAGGTCAAACGAAAGGGTTCCTTTTCATAACCATTCATCAAAAGCACTCTTTAGTTTAGTTGAAGGTGAGTGTTTTTTTTAACATGTGTATTAAAACAGACTAATGACCTTAACACAAGAAACACCATGTAAAGGCAGATATCACGGTTTCGCCTGGTCAAAAGGCCAAACGCAATCATAGAAGTCAAATGCAAACACAGCCACCAAGCGTTGAACCCTCTGACGTGATCCTTCAGCGTACAAATTGGCAGATACAAGGATACATGTCAGAGCAAGCAGACATGATTGAAAAGTAAGCTATTTCATATATTTTAAGTTTCTGCTATTTATTATTTATTTAACTACAAATAATTTATAGTGTTTGATATATGATATTTTTTATAGGCTTGGAAGCTCTTTTCCTACGAGTGCATTTGAATCGGTTTTAAAGCTTCTTCAGAAAGTGGCCCCGGAGTTGCATCGTGTATGTTACTTTTTAATCAATAGTTTTTTTTTCATTGAAGTTTAAATATGCTTTCTGTAAGACAATTTCCAAATTCTAACCACTTATTTATTTGAATGTTTATAGGTGCACTTTTTACGATATTTAAATAGCCTTTATCACGATGATTATCCGGCTGCTCTGGAGAATCTTAGTCGTTATTTTGATTATAGGTGTTGTTCTTTATCATTCACACCTTCATTTATGTTCATTTTCCAACAACGTGATACTTTCAAGTTTCAACTAAAGGTGGCAAAATGGGCTGCATCGGTTTGCCTTCAAACATTTTGTTGTCTATTTTGTATTATTAATAATAATAATCAATATTTTTAATAAGATAACAAAAAAACATGTTATAGTTGTAAACATTGAATGCACAATTTGGGAATATTTTAACCTATCTCTCACATTTGCCTTTTAGCTAACTTTTTGGATTTGACCTGATAGGGATAGGCCATAATTAGGGCTGGCAAACGAATCAAACGATCAGCGAACAGTTTATGACCCGTTCGGCGAGAAGTTTGTTTGTGTTTTTTTCGTTTAATAAATGAACGAACAAAAACAAGAAACTTCATTCGTTTGGTTAAATGAACGAACACGAACATGGGCCACGTTTGTTCATTTATGTTCGTGAACGTTCGGTAACGTGTTCGTTTGTGTTTTTAAGTTTGTATATTTTATTTAAAACTTCAAAACTCCGACAAATAAAATATTTAATGAGTATCAGTGTATTATATATATTATGATCATGAACGCTTGTGTGTGTACATTTGTTTCCATTTGTGTTCATGAACATTAGTTTGTGTTCATGAATGTTCGTTTGTGTTCGTTGCCTAAAGTCTACAAACGAACACAGACACGTTCATTTCCTTAACAATCACTTTTACTTTTTAACATTTCGTGATAAAAATTGGAAAATAAGCTTGAAAGGGACTCTTTTTAGTTCTCATTTTCTTGTCGTTTGAACTAAGTAAACACACGGTTATTAATATTGCAGCGCAGGGATGGAGGGATCTGATTTTGTTCCCCCGTTACGCTGCATGAACAACGGAAGATACGAAATTGGTTTATTGACACTGGGAATGACACATTTTCATTTCGGTCACCCTAAACTAGCTCTAAAGGTATATGCCGATGATGCTTTCTGCCTTTGACTTCCCTTCACATTCTTTTAAAGGGTGTTTGGACTTTGGATATACATTTTAAAACTGATTATGTGATATTAATAATCAGTGTCTGATAATCAACTGTCATTAGACGTGCTGCAAGAGTTTGTGGTTGGATTTGTTTCGACTGTTTGGAGCTGTAATTTTTAGTAGTTGTTTGTGTCCTTGACAAATTCGGGTTATTTAAGGTTTTAACTGACTGTCTATAATGACCAAAACAGACATTTTGGTATTCTTTTAATGCATTCAAATCTAAAACATAATTCGACTGTTTGGAGCTGTAATTTTTAGTAGTTGTTTGTGTCCTTGACAAATTCGGGTTATTTAAGCTTTTAACTGACTGTCTATAATGACCAAAACAGACATTTTGGTATTCTTTTAATGCATTCAAATTTAAAACGTAACTTATTTTTTTTTATGATTGAATTTATCTTTTGTCATGAATTATCTGTTAGCTATTTTTTAGTAAAATTAGTATATGTAATTCCAGTAATTATATGTTTTTATAGTATTATTAACGATGAAAATGTTGGTTAAGATGGGGTACATAGGTAATCTTTATCTTTATATATCTTAATAAGTTTTTTTTGCAGCAGGTATGAAACTATTCATTTGAACCCTAAAAAACACAATTTTATGACTTAAAGTTGCAATAATAATTACAATCAGATTGCTTATAAAATTTGGCGTAGTCTGATGTCCTTTTGCTTCTCGTTTCAGGTTTTGACTGAAGCGGTCCGCGTCTGTCAACTGGTACACTTATTATGCTCAAATTATTTTATTTAGTAACTAATAGTTTCTCTAATGTTCAATTCTATTTGTTTCATGTATTTTAATTTACTTTTTTTTGTCTACAAATTGTAGCATAGTGATGATACTTGTCTTGCATACACATTAACCGCCATTTGTAACCTGTTATCCGAAGTTGGTATCTCAAACATAACTGGAATCATGGGAGCATCAGATTCACATGTTTCCACATCAATGTCTGTTCAACAACAGTTATTTGTGCTTCTTAGAAGAACTCTAAAAAGAGCAGATTCCTTAAAGTTAAAGCGTCTTGTGGCTTCCAATCAATTGGCACTGGCTAAATTTGACTTAAAGGTAGGTAATAGATACGAGTAAAGGTGCAACATTGGGGTTACTTGGGTAACAAGTCATACGGGTTCATGTCAAAATGGGTAGATTTTTGGTGCGGGTGAAACAGATTGGGTCATCCATCACCTTCACCTGTAACACTGATGTAAAATAATTTTTATTTTTTCATTAGTATGTTATTTAGAGTGTCAATATGATTACCATAGTTTTGTTTTTTTTAGAAACAATATAATAAAATAATAAAGTACACGGATGGTCCCTGTGGTTTACCAAAATTTTGGATTTGGTCCCTAGCTTTCTAAAAGTACACAGATGGTCCCTGTGGTTTGCACTTTGTAACACATTTAGTCCCTAGCCAACAAATCTAAAGGTTTCAGCAAGTCCATGTTAAGGACTAAATGTGTTACAAAGTGCAAACCACGACCATCCATGGACTTTTGAAAAAAATGGGGACTAAATGTGTTACAATTTTACAAACCACATTGAGCATTCGTGTACTTTTGGAATGCTAGGGACCAAATCCAAAATTCTGGTAAACCACAGGGACCATCCTTGTACTTTACTCAAAATAATATAAAGGAGGCTTTTGAATTGAACATTTACTTTGGGCATCTTTCGACATGTTTATTTATTAAGCTATTTTTTAAATTTCATAATTTGACCCGTTTGAGATAAAACATAACCTGTTCCTAGTTAAAAGGGTCGAAATTGCTATCTCTACTCAACTTCTGTTTTTTTGGGCATGTTGGTGATTGTGTTTATTGCTAATGCAGCATGTTCAACGACCATTATTATCTTTCGGTCCTAAATCTTCAATTCAGCTCAGAACTAGTCCGACAAATGTGTGCAAGGTACTATGATACTATGATCATACATTGTTGAACCTAACTTTGCAAAATTTTGGAATAAACTAACGTTGACGCCTTGCTTTCGTTCATGTTGTAGAAACTCAGATTAAGTTCTCAGTTGATACACCAATTTGATAGTGAAAGCTCAGTGGTGACAATTGACGGTGCTTTGAGTACTTCATGGTTAAAGAATCAAAGGAAGCCGACAACTACACTGGTTTTCCCCCCAGAAAGTGGGCCCGAGAGCAACCGTGATATGTTTTATTCATGGTTACAATCAAGTTCTGTTCCTGGATCTGTGTTGCAGCTTGTGGGGTCTTCTTATTTAGTTAGTGCGACATCTTGGGAGCTATATGGAAGGTACTCTTATTATTATCTTCTAAATGTGTCAGTTTTGACCCGTTTGCTTATTAATGGGTGGAATCAGGGTATGTTTTGTCTCTAATGGGTCATATGCGTAAATTAAAAAAAAAAGATTAGCTTCAACGGAAATGGGTTGTAAAAATGTCTTCTAAAACATTTTATATCGGTGATATATCAGTTCCTACTTGCTACAATTGTTAGTGTTTTGCAAGTTGCAAAAGGTTAATTTGTTAATGGTAGGCGAGTATACCGAATTGTTAGTGTTAAATTGCTGTATATATAAATTCTACATGATATTAAAATTACCAATATCGCCGCGATAACGGATATCTCAAATATCGGTCGTTGAACGATATCCAATTTTTTTATCGCATTAACTTCATAGTTCTTGACATAATATAATTGTAACCAGATTTAGTTATAAGAATATATTTTCTTTTGGAAAAAAGTGATCCGGGTTAATCCGACCTACGGTATAAAGTGACCCATTTTGGCTTGAACTCATTTGATCTGTTATCCATTTTTCATTTTTGTTATTCGTGTGGTAACGTTTTGATGTTTCTAATCGTTTTAAATTTATGTTCTCTAGTGCTTCTCTTGCTCAGTCAAATGCTCTGCTTTTTGCCAACTGTTTTGCTGACTCTTCAAGGTAAAACATGTCATTTTTAACTGTTTCCATCATTTCGTTTTCATTATGTTGTGTTACTGTTATGCTCTTATATGGAGTTTTACTCTGAAACGGAATTTGTCTATGATTGGTACAGTTCAGCTGATCTTGCACTGGCGTATGGGAAACTCATCCAACATTTAGCTGTGTATGAAGGGTACAAAGGTTAGACTAAATTCTAATGTATTTTATTATATTAAGTCTAAAACTATTAGGGCACTCCATATATACTATACATGTAATAAAGTTCTAAAAACATAAATTTCACGTAAAATAAGTGCCAAAAAGATCCTGATTATCTATTGCACCATTTAGCTGTCATGTTCCTTTCTCTTGAATTGAATGCTTCTAATTCCTTTTGTTCTTTCGTGGCTTTTATTATTATTTTTATTTCTTATATACTATTGCTATATTCTGTCAACAGAAGCCTTTGCAGCCCTCAAGATAGCAGAAGCAAAGTTTTTGTCGATTTCAAAATCGGGAATCTTGCCAGTTAAGTTACAGCTGCTCCATGAGCGCGCTTTACACAGGTGTGTTAGATATTATTACATAAGTTACAATACTTCAACTATTATTATACTTATTATTATTATTTCAATTTTCTTTGTTTTGAAAAGCAGAAGTAACTGAGCGAAATTGCCACCTCTGCTCTCCATGAATCTTTCTTGTTCATCAAACTTTGTTATTTTCTCCTTTTATTATATAACTTCTTATATTCTAATGATCTTGTAGGGGGCATTTAAAACTAGCTCAACAAATATGTGATGAACTCGGAGTTTTGGCTTCTTCTGTAACCGGTGTAGACATGGAGATCAAGACCGAAGCTAGTCTACGCCGTGCTCGCACTTTGCTTGCCGCTAACCAGTTTAGCGAGGTCATTAAATTTCTCCGTTTCTTTATGTTGATAATTGTTCTCTCCATAAGCGGATGACTTTTCCCAACCAGACACAATATATTCTGATATCGGTCATACCACTATGCAAAATTATAGATACTTAGTGTTATAAATTATAATAGGGGAAATTGGCCTGTAATAATCCCACCTAGACCTTATTGGCCATTAATAATCCCACCTCAGAATATTCCCCCCACTAGTCCCACCTTTCACCTATTTTTCCTACAATGGTCCCCCGTTAAAAAAACTTAACGGAGTTAAGCTTTTTTCCAAATTACAAACATATTTTTTAGGGCTTTTGATCAGAACGATGATACGAGTCCATTGATGTAAAACTTACTTTGAAATGGTGCTCCAAGTGACTTGATTTTGGTTATTTGGAAATTTAAACACCCGATTTGAAGCGCCGTTTTCATCGTTTGGAGCACCGTTTCGAGGCAAGTTTTACATCAATGGACTCGTATCGTCGTTCTGATCAAAAGCCCTAAAAAATCTGTTTGTAATTTGGAAAAAAGCTTAACTCCGTTAAGTTTTTTTAACGAGGGACTATTGTAGGAAAAATAGGTGAAAGGTGGGAGTGTGGGACTGGTGGGGGGAATATTCTGAGGTGGGATTATTAATGGCCAATAAGGTCTAAGTGGGATTATTACAGGCCAATTCCCCATTATAATAGTGATCTAATGAGTAAAGTACACGGATGGTCCCTGTGGTTAACCAAAATTTTGGATTTGGTCCCTAGCTTTTCAAAAGTACACAAATGGTCCCTATGATTTGCATTTTGTAACGCATTTAGTCCCCAGCTAACAAATCTAAAGATTTCAGCAGGTTCTAGTTAGGGACTAAATGCGTTACAAAGTGAAACCACAGGGACCATCTGTGTACTTTTGGAAAGCTAGGGACCAAATCCAAAATTTTGGTCAACCACAGGGACCATCCGTGTACTCTACTAGTCTACTTGCATAAAGAACAAAGAGGTAACTATTTCAATTGAAGAAAATGCCAATGTGGCCATAGTTATCAATAGCGTCCATAGTGGACGCTGTCGCAAATAGCGTAGCGGCCATATGCCGCTACAAGGTACTATGCGACCAAATAGCGACGTTTGACGGCAGATTCTGGCGCCGGTGCTGCAACTCTGCCGGAAACGAGGAAGAGGGAAACCAGAGGCTCAAATTGATGGAAAGAAAGAAGCGGTACCTTGTTTTGATGGCGTTCATAGTGGTTTTCCCACAGATTTTCTGTAATTTCATGGTGGCGGTGGATCTGGACGGCGGAGGTTACAAATGGGGTGATGAATTAGATATTTAGGTTTAAATTAGTTTGTGTAGTTTTACAATTTAACCCGTCTTTCTGTAGTTTACATTTATCCTCTAACTTGTAAATTTTTACATAAAAAGAGTGAAATTAGTTTGTGTATTTTAACATTTAACCCCCTCTATCTTCACCAGTTTACATTTGGTTCTTAAACTTACAAATCTATACATATAAAGTATAAAATTATAACCACTGGGTCTTGGCTCAGTGGCCACCGACATCCTCGCTAAGTCTCTCGGGGACCCTCACACGGAGAGGTCTCGGGTTCGATCCCACTCGAGTATGACAAGAGGATTTTAACCGCCAGGGATCTTTGTCGGGTAGTGAACTGGGAGGGGAGATCCCCTCCGCGGCTAAAAAAAAAAATTAACATTATAATATATGCATATAATTATAAATAGCTATATTTTTATTTTTAAAATTTTCTACTATCTTATCGCTAAACACGAAATAGCGAGCGCTATTTCGTCGCTATCGCTATATAGCATATAGATAGCCTGTCGCTATTGACCGCTATTTGCTATCGATAACTATGGATGTGGCAGAGGATGTATCGCAGGTTACCTGCTATCAAGGAAAATTAATTACTTTGTTTTGAAATTATTCAAAAAGTTTAAAGACTTTTTGTTGTTAATTTAGAAAAAATTCTAAGATATAGTGGTACTTAAACAATAAAGAGCGTTTTGAACTGTGCAGGCAGCTTCTGTTGCACATTCTCTCTTCTGCAAGTGTTACAAATTTAACATGCATGTGGAGAATGCAACTGTTCTTCTTTTTCTTGCCGAAATCCACAAGGTGCCAACCGTCATATACAGCCGTTTTTAGTTATATTTATGCAAAGATTATTATACATTTTAATTATGATATTGCAGAGATCTGGAAATGGTGTTTTGGGAATTCCATACGCATTAGCAAGCCTATCGTTTTGTGAATCATTTAATTTGGATCTTTTGAGAGCTGCAGCCACTCTGACACTAGTCGAGCTGTGGCTGTTGCTTGGACCGAGACACGCTAAAAGAGCGTTAAACCTTATTCATAGTGCTTTTCCTATAATCCTTGGTCAAGGTGGTCTTGAGCTTCAATCTCGGGCCCACATTGCAGAAGCTAAATGTTACTTGTCAGACTCGAGCATTTCAGGTGGTCCAATCTAATAACTGTTTCTAGAACTATAGAGTTATCCTTATCTTGGTTTTGAAAAGCGCGCTTGATTCTTTTCGTAAATATCTGCACGTTTATTTTTTCAGTTTCGGAAGATCCCGATGTAGTTCTTGATTCGTTAAGGCAAGCTTGTGAAGGACTTGAAGCTTTGGAGGTTAGTTAATTTCTGTTCTAGAAACATTTGACTAATGATAAAATGTCCAAAACGCCCCCCTTAATAAGGACCTACTTGTAGACCAAATTCAAAGTTACAAATTTGAAGCCATGTATTGAATAATGTTTTGTTTTCAATTAGTATCATGAGATGGCAGCAGAAGCATATTACTTGATGGCCATTGTGCTTGATAAGTCTGGGCAGATGGAACACAGAGAAGAAGCCGCAGCCCGTTTTAAGCAACACATTACCGCACTTGAAAATCCCATAAAGCCGGAAGATCCACTTGTCAATTTGTTGTAATGTAACATATTTGTAAGTAAATTTTGCTCCAATGATATCTTTAACATTAAGGTAGTTTAAAAAATCATATTTAATCTGAAATGTTATATGTAAAGAATTAGAGTTTATCGCAGTCTGCAGTAGTAGCTTTTGATATGCTGTATGTATGTATGTATCAAAATGACTTTAGACATGTTATCTTTATGATTGTCAATGTGCAAAACATGTGATCTCGTTAAAGAAACGAGCAACTATTGCACCTTGTTTTCAGTATATAAGCAACCTAGATTGGTTGAAACAGGTTTAATGGGATCTGTGTTTGGGTTTAATATGAGTTTTCATAGTTTGACTGGAACTTATAATAAACATTCTATTGAGCATTTCTAATGCATTGAAGCATGAAAATCAACAAAGCATTGAAGAGGAAATATAAAATCATAGAAGTGTCACACCCCAACCGATGGTGGAATCATCAGGGCGCGGCACTAGGCGAATCAGATTGATCAAGAGAATCCATAACAACTATTAAGTGACAATATTTTTAATACGTTTAATATCCCAACTATAGTCCTATACTAGCTAAGGTGGAACACCAACGAGTAATAGTCTTAGCACATATGTATCAAGCATCACGTGTAAATATGTATATTGGTCATTCGCGTTTGTTATGTATGAACGTATGTTACACCCCAAAAGGTGCGTTTAAAGCGAAAATGAGTCAAGTATGCTCACAGTGCGTGTTTAACAGCTAAACACGGTCTGGTTGGATTGAAGGGAGTGCCGGATCAGCCTGCATACGGGAACAGAAGCATAAGTCTTCCAGGTGCTGACACAGTCGAAATTAGAGTGTCAGGTGGAGTTAGGTGTTCCACAGTCCATTCGGACGGATGGGCTCGGTCCATTCGGACGGATGGGCTCGGTCCATTCGGATGGATGGACTCGGTCCATTCGGTCGGATGGACTCGGTCCATTCGGACGGATGGGCATAGTCTATTCAAACGGATGGGCTACCTTGCTGGAGTGAACAATTTGACGTATAACTGATGTTTTAGCAATAGAAAGAAAAAGATTCGAAGTGGTAGTAGAGTCTATCCGAACGGATGGACATGGTCCATTCAGACGGATGGACTGTGATTGTTTGTGAACTGTTAAAATTGTTGAAGTTTTGATTAAAACTGTTTTAACTACTGAGGACGCGTACAATAACGGAATCAAGTCAACAGAGGATGTCGGGTCAAGTCCATTCGGACGGATGGGCATAGTCCATTCGGCCGAATGCGTTGTTCTTGACGGGAGTTCATGTCTGACCCGTTAATCGGACCGTCTCCTTGGTGGAAATCATTCCTACAGTCGGCTCTCGACAATGAGAGGTGTTGGGAGTCTCACGGGTTCACGATTCCACCAATATTGCGTAAAAATCAAAAGAGTGTTCATAAACCAGTTGTAAAATGTGACTTTTCTTTGAAAACTTGATTCAATCTCGATTGAGTGATGCTCCACAGCAGTTTGCCTAAGCAAAACGAGTGGAAACCATCTTCGAGATGTCTAAAACCAGTGATTCGAGAGAAGTTGGAGTGTGTGCGTGTGATTATGATGAAAGAAGATGGAGTAGAAGTGGAATGGAGATTGAAATCGAAGAGAATGCTTACAACAAGTCTTGATTCGCAGCCGGAATCTCTAAGAGCAGATGAGAGGACTAGAAGAGTTGAAATGAAGACACAAGGCCTCTATTTATAGTTGAGGGGTGATGTCTTGCGTTGTGTTCGGATGGCCATATCCGGATGGACTCCATCCGGACGGATGGGCTCCATCCGGGCGGATGGCCCATTCGGGCAGCTGAGCTTTTTGGCGTTTTTATAATTTCCAACTTTAAGTGTTTTATCGTGATAAGCTGAGTTAGCGTTTGGGCGTTTAAGCGAGTTTTAACACATAGATAACTATTATATATATATATATATATAACTAGCAGTATAATATGTATTTATATATATAAGTAACTGTGTTTCGAGTTTGCGTTACGTTTATGCGAGAGCGAGCGAGTAGTTTTAGCTACTCACTTGATGTAGTAGTGTAAGCGTAAGTGTTATAAGCATAAGCGTTGTGATGTGCGATATAGCGTGTGTAATAAGCGATGTAGTGCGAAAAGATGCGATGTAGTGTAGTAAGCGATATAGTTTAGATTATGATCCGAATCTCTGGTGCTAGGTGTAACGAGAGTAACGAGCGCGAACGTGCGGGTTGTTACAGTTTCCCCTTCTTTAGGGAATTTCGTCCCGAAATTTATTCAAAAGGAAGACTATGAGAATTGACACAATTAAGTAGCGATAAAAGCGTCAGGGTGAGCGGAGGATGAACGAGCGATGGATCGAGGATTGACGAGTGAGAGCGTTTCGGTGGTGTGGGAAAATCGATAAGAAAAGCGACTTGCTTGACTAGGGAATAGCAACTTACGAGTTGTCGATCCATAAGTGTTTTAAGTTCTCGAAAAGTTTTATTAAGTCATTACAAAAAGGTTTTAAGGAAAACTTGATTTATGAAAATTTTATTATGACGTGGTGTTAAACTGAGTCGATGTTTAAACCAACGTTGTAAGAAAAGTTTTGTTTGTCCAAAGGTTTTAATTTAAATTAAAAATTTTCAGAAAATCTCTCCGTTTATTTCCAAAAGTTTGTTTGTAAGAAAAATTTTGTTTGTACAAAAACAGTATCAAAAGTTTTATTAACGTCGAGCCCCACATGGCATCTTTCCACGGAAGTTTGTTAATATGGTTAAAACACTTATATACAGGAAGTACCAGCGGCGTATCCACCATGTTTTAACCATATTGCCTCCGTCCCATGGAGCGATGTCATGTGTGTCGACATGGTATGGATAGGTTTTAGTATCCTCGGTCCAAGCGATAAATGGTTGGACCAAGTTCGAGAGGAAGATCAAGTAGACTGAGTGGTGAAGTTATTTGCAACTAGGAGCGTGCGCGAATGGTTCAACTATTGAAATATCGAAGTAGTGTAAATGCTAGGTGCGATAAGCGTTAAAACGTTGAGAGGGAAAGGCGATGAGAGTATCAGAGCGATGAGATTGATAGATGCAATAAACGTTGAAGCGTTGAGGGGAATAGCGATGGCGAAGCAAGATAGATTTCAGCGAAGGTGCGATTGCGTTGCTGTAGACTTACGAAAAGTCTAGCGGTGGTGCGATTGAGATGCGATGAGATGTTACGCTTTGCGAAGGAGTTTAGCGTGTTGAAAATAGTCTCAATAATATAAGAGGTCTAATAACGTTCAACTCCACATGGCATTTTCTTCACGAGAGTTTGTTAGTGTAACGCCCTGCTTCTTCGTACTTTCCATATTTAGAAGGTCTTGTTTGTATTTCTATTTTTGGAAGTCTTGTGTTCTTGTAATCGTTCTTTCTCTGTAATCGTTGTAAAATCCGAGACTTGGATCATAAATAAAACTCGTATTTCTTTAATTTCGTGTTAAATATACTTTATACATGCTCATACATTTAATTTCGTGAAACAATTGATGCTTATTCATAATTCTTGGAAACTATGTGCTAAACTTGCAAATATGTGAAACTTATGCATAAAACGTGTTTTGATCGTAAACGATACTTAAACATGACATTCATACGCTTAATTATCTTGGTTTATGTTCTCCATACTTTATTTGTCCTTAAACTTTGCTTAAATGTCGAAAATAACCCTTAAAACACCCTAAAACCCTAAAATATAAACTCAAGGGACCAAAATGTCATTTCTGAAACTTGAATTGAAGACCTGATGGTCTCTGGCGCCCCGCGACCTCCCCCTGGTTCTCTCTCGCGCCCCGCCAGAGGCCATAATCCGCAGCCAGCTCCTAGCAGCTTGCTGGTTGGCGAGTTTTAGGGGTTTTGTTGAGTTTCCAAGGTGTGTTTCTTGCATTTAAACACCACCTAACTCAACCACAACCCTTCTCCTATAAATACCAAGCTAATCCAAGCTCAAATCACTTTACAAACTCATCCAATTCACTCCCAAATCACTCAAAAACGCAGGTGATTGCAGAAGTTCGGACAGAAGCATACCTCTTCACTAAAGTGAGCATAACTCACTCGTTTCTTGTCCGATTTACTCCATTCTTTTTCCTATGTGGTTGGATTGACCTTAGCTTCGATTCCATGGGTTTTTCACAGTAAATCAGTCCTGGAACGTCTCCAAAAAGGGCTCCAAGGTTCACTGTTTGTTTCTGATTTGATTAAACCTTTACTAAACTTGTTCAAACTTGAGTCTAACTCATCTCAAACCTATGTCCTTATGCTTACAACCACTTCTATGGTTAGTTAGGCTTAAAAACAAGGCTGAGACATTCAAAATCAGAGGATTAATCCTCACAAACTTTCTGTTTTGTTCAAGGGTTTAACCCACAAGTGATGTTCAAGTTCAAGACTTGATGCAAGTGTGATTTAGGATTAACTTGGATTGTCCTACATAAAATCCACACATTGCTTGATGATTTCTTATAGATTAGTGTTTAGTATTCTTGAATTACTTGTAGTTGATGACCCTCCTTGTATGTTCATAACATCAAGTGAAGTGGTGAACACTTAGAGGTGCCTAAATGGAAGACTTTTCTTCCTACCTCCTACATGATTTCTATGACACTTACAGAGGTACCTAAATGGAGGATTTATCCTCCTACCTCATGCTTGAAATATTGGACATAATAATATGTATATAATATATGTAATATACTTAACAAACCGAACCTTTGATGATGAACAAATGGACATTGTCAAGTAGTAAGTTTATCATCCGAACATCATATGTTAAGGATGGTTATTTTCATATGTCTAAGTTCTTATTGTTTAAATTCCTAAATCTTTAATCTATCGTTACTCTCCGATACTCATACGCCTTGTTTACTTCGTGTAGAAGGACTTGGTGTTCCAACCTCCTTGTAGGATCGGTGAATCGATCAAACGAGACGTTCAGAAAAGTTCTCGATCAATACGAAAGGCGGAATCAGGCGTATTGATGTTGTAGCAGCTTGATTTACACTTAGAATCACTTTAACTGTCGATTGTATTGATTTGATAACGTTTACAGATCTGGCGACACTTCAGCAGAGCTTCGCTACTGGAATCACAAAGTTGCAAATGAAGATCCAAGACCCTCTATATATAGGAGTCACCAGGTCGCACGAACCAGCCATTGCCAGGTCGCACGAACTGGCCACTTCGTGTGAACCTGTTGGTTCAGACCTGTTTCCCGTTTCTTTCGAACTACATGTCTTGGTCTATCTATATAGTTACATGACTCGATACAAGACAAAGTCAACATACATATGCACCAACAAACTCCCCCTTGGATGTTGACGAGTCTTCAGTGTATTGAGTCTTCAGTCTTGATCAGTCTTCTCGCTCTCTCCAAAGTATATATCTCTGTAAGAATCCTCATCAATCTCTATCTTCATCTATTAGAATCTCAACCTGGCTCTATTCTCTTGATCATATCTCTTGATTCCTTAAACTCTTCAGCAATCTGAAATCTAGCTCTTATGTCTTCAGACTCCCCCTTTCGATAAGCTGGGATCGTAGTCTGGAGTTCACAATCTGCATCTTTCACAGGTTCAGGAATGTCTCCTGGCTCTTCATAGCAATAGGACCAGAAATCTGGCTCTAATCTGCATATGCTTATGCGGAAAATCCTCAGGAGTCGAACCTAGCTTTTTCAAAGCATTTTCCTGTACAATACTCTCTACCGAAAAGTAAGTTTCTCAATTTTAAAGTTTAACAAATTTAGAAACCACTTGTATTCGTAACACTCAAATTTGGTTTCAAATTAATGAACCATTTAATCATTTCAAAATCATTTCTCATTTCAAACAAACTCTCCCAACCCTGTTGTCGTTCATCATGTTTAGCACTTGGAATTTTGAAAATCAGCTTTCCAAACATCAGTTGTCGAAAATAAGATGAAATAATTTTTTTTTGAATTTTCAAAATTTTATGCTAAAACATATTCTTTTTGGATTTTTTTCTAAGATTTTCAGTGTGTATAAATGCAATACAGAAATATATACAGACAATATTTTTGTGAGTTTGTGTAAGAGGATCATATCAGTTTTGACAAATCACTAGTACCGTTGAGCGTTAAACACTTTAAGATCTAAACGATTCACTTAGATTGTCAGTATATTGATCCACTTAAATTCTCACACAAAGTTCAACTGTTTCGAGATATGAGATTAGTGTTTTAATGGACTTAACTTATTCGCGTGTCCCACCTCAGAATATACTCCCGTATCCAGACTCATATATTCAGTCTTACAGGTGAATGTACGTAATGATATCTGTAAACGGGTAATGCGAGACCATGAGAGCTCAGGCTAGAACTTCTGTTCAATCAGAGAGATGATGGCTCGACTTTAGGTGTGTCCCGTTTGGGGATCTTTTCTTCAACAGCACATGATTAGCATTTTTCAATGTTTCATGATTAAAGCAGTGCAAAGTATTATACGAGGACTAGGCTATTGCTCCCGCAAAATCAGAAGTCCTAGTTAATACCCTAGATATCATTACGCACAAAGACCTAGTATGTCAGAAATAGAAAGCCCTTCAAACAAGATTTCAAGGGTTACCTATATATCCGAGAGATGTTCCCCACGAGATAAGTAAGTATATGATATTTAGGTTTATATCTCGAAAACAATCTACTAAGCGTGTAAAAACCTACTGGCATATCATCAGTGAGATCGTTTATCACATTTTAACTTTCCAATTCTTTAGCGTACTGTGATTGTCTACTGATGTACTATCATTTCATCTTTTTCACAACAAAACTCATTTTGATTTTTCGATGTTTTTGGTTTTTAGATTTTATCATGTTTTTGGATTTTTCAAATTTTCAAAATTTCTAAATTTTTTACTCCCCCTAAAATCAAAAATATGTTTCAATTTTTGATTTTCAAGGAAAATTTGAAAATAAACGCAATAAACTGTACAAATAAATTGACAAACTGATGTGAATTGCTTTAATTCTCCATTCACTTGGCTTAAACAATCAGAACTCCCCCTGACAACAAAATATTTTCCCATTATGATTTCAAAACACTTAAGTTTGTTTTAATCAAAATGGTTTTTTCCGGAAAATTAGTTTTGTTGATTTCATACATCATGGGGTTTCATCACATTGTTTTCAAATTACCACTTGTAAAAAACTATTTTTCAAGAATGATGCCGATTCATGCTCCACGATTACCAACTTGGGAGCTCCGGCAAGTCAGGATTTTCAGTTAAAGAGATTCACCCAAGCCTGACGGTCCTTGGGTGATTCCGAGACATCATCACTCGGTTTCTTTCCTTTCTTATTCTTTTCATAGAATTCCTTTACCCCTTTGACCTTCCCATCAACCATTTTTCCAAAAATATTTAGAACTTTAGGGTTAAAAGCTTTTTCAACATCAAATTCTTTCTTTTCAGAAAAGAATTGATTTGAAATCTCAACTTTGCCAATTTTTTGCTTTAAGTTTCCGTTTGATAATGGTGGAAAATTTTCATCATCCATTGTCGGAACGAAAATATCACTTTTTAGCTCAACTTGTGGCTCCTCTGACTTTGACATGTCAGATTCATTGCCAGAAAGTGGCTCCTTTGCTTTCGAAGAAACAGATTCATCGCTAGATTTATCATCTGATTTCTTAACAACCCACTTTTGATTGTTAAGATTCACATTTCTTTTGTAAAAACATGTTGAACTCTCACCAACCTCAAATTTTGAATTTTTGAACACTTTAAATTGTTCGGTTGGTGGTTCATTATCAACCAACTTTTTTTTCAAGTTTTCAGAGACTCCCTGTTTTGTTTGGGTTGCCTTTGGACAGTTCCATGCAATGTGCCCAACTTTTTTACATTGATAACAGGTTCTCATTGCCTTCTTCTGAGCAACATCATTCTTCATTCCCTCTTGCTTCTTAGCAAGGAATTCTTTGTTCGTCTGCTTTCTGAACAAATTCTCTTTTTCTTCTTCAGAAGATGTTCCTGATAAAAAAACAACTTTCGATTTAAAATCTTTAACATATTTTTCATTTTCTTTTGGAATAAAACCTAATCCATTCTTTTTGAAATTACTGTTATGGTTTGGTTTCTTTCGATAACCCGAACCAGAACTGTAACCCTTTTTCTTGTTCAATCTTTGTTGAACTGTTGAAGTGTATTTTTTAGGTTTTTCAGTAAGATTTACATCTTTTATTTCAGAAATATTAATTTCTGTTAATTTGAAAACCTTTTTAATCTGTTCAGTTTGTACACTTCTTATTGGAAATTCTTCATCAGAATATAATTTGTCTGAATCATTCAAAGTATATGCTACTTTGAATGTTTCGTCATTCAAATTATTTTGTGATATCAGAAAATCATTATTGTAAACCCTTTTGCCCTTTTCAACTATTGGACTTGAAGTAGACTTTGACTTTGACTCCTCGGTTTCATCTTTATCTAACACCTGATCGACCACTTTCTTTATTAACTCAGACTCATGATCAGTGTCAGACGATGTGAATGTGATGTCAATGTTGTCAGGCAATCCATCTGAAGGTTCAGATTCCCACTTTAAATTGGTTGCATTTTTGACTCTTTCTGAATTAGGATTTCGTGGAGAATATCCTTCTTCAAGCGGCGGTGGACACTTGGTATAATTGATACTATGTTTCTTACCAGTATCCTTTACTTCAGATTTCTTCTCTTCAAATGCTTCCATGCCTTCTACTGTAGGGTAAATCCTGTTAATCACGTAAGAAGCACATGAATAACTTTTCAATAACCTGTTTACCCTCTCAGTTTCTATCCTCTGAGTTTCCAATTTTTGTTCAAGTTCAGCACATTTCTCAATGTACTGATTGATGATTTTCTGCTTTGTCATGAGCGCTCCATTGAGTGTCTTCATAGCTATCTCTTGTTCATTGCTTGACTTGCTATATTGATTCATAGCTTTGTTTAAAACATCATAAGATTCTTTCAGTATGTTCATGTTATGAATCAATTTGTTGTTGTGCCTTTTCACAGTATCACAATTTTCACACTTCTCAGGTATCTTTTCAGTATCTGCTTCCTTCTCAACCTTAATAGCTGGAATTTCTTTAACCTGCTTCTTTATTACTCGAACATTTTCCTCAGGTTTGACCTTTGCTTCAACAGTTGCTGCCTTATGATTTTTCTTTTTCGCAGCTTGTCTTTCTTTGATCTCTTCCATTTTACCTGCAAAATACAAATTATACCTATCAGGTGAAAATTCTCTTTTATAATATTCAAGTTTTCAAATTTCTTTACTGTCATCATCACTCTCTTCATCTGATGATTGATCAAAGATTGGGGCTTTTTCTGAAGCCTCTTCTATTGAAACTGGTTCTTCTTCTTTCTTTTTAGGACTGAATTGCTGAGATTCGTAATAAGCATACGCCATTTCATCTTCAGCAGTTGAATCTTCAAAAATTTGAGCAACAAATGCTTTAGAATCTGAAGTTCTGTTAGGATCATAATGATCCCAATTAAAACCTTCTGGAATTCTTTCATCTTCTTGATGAACTAGATAAGCTTTCTTTGATGGCTCTTCGATCAGATCCTTCCTAGCATGTGAAGTTTGTGGCGATTGTTGTTGATGCGGCTGTAGAGCAATTTGATGATAAATCGCTTTTCGATGATAATCATTGTTGCCGAATGGATTTTGAGCTCTACTTGCTTCGCGATTTGTGCATTCTCGTTTAAAGTGCCCCTTCTCCCTGCAACAAAAACAAGTAACTTTAGATTTATCAAAACCTAAAGGTGAAGTTCCAGTATCACGGAAATCATCTCTTCCAGTGATCTGTTTAAACTTCTCAGCTCTTCTCAACACACTAGCCATACACCACTTTATATCCATAAGTTCCATCTCTTCAGCATCAATCTGATCATAATCCTCTTTGGTCAACATTGGATTACCAATCCTTCCGGCTACCAAACTTTCATAAGATTCTAATACGGTCACCAATAAAGACATATGACCTTTGGCTACCTCTTCCGAGAAATTCTGACCATTCTGAAGATTTAATGCAATGTTGCGTTATAGTACTTTGCCATTATTGGTTGCTGAAAAATTTGGATCAAATGATGGATATGAAGAGAATCCAGTATTGTTGTTTGATCCTTGAGATGATCCTCCAGAAGAATTGTTTGCGTTAAATGCAGTTTCGATCTTTGGTGCAATGTTGGTTTTATCAACCGTACTTCCTTTGTAGTACAGACCAATGTCCTGTTCACCATTAGAATTCTTCATTTTTTCATCTTCCGTTGTTCCATCTCTTGAACTTCGAGTTTTTCAATAAACTTGCTCAGCGATAGATTCGCAAATTCACCATTATTCTTCAATATCATAAGATATGTGCCCCAAACATCTTGTGGTAACGCATCGGCCAACTTTTCAACCCATTCCTCTCTATCTTTCTTGATATCCAATCGCTTCATGTTAACCACCAAATTGCAATATCTTTCTATAATCGTTTTGGTGTTTTCAGTTTTCAATCCACGAAATAGATCAAATTCTTTCTTCAAAAGCGATTTTTTGTTCTTGATCATGTCTAAACTTCCAACAAACTTCGTTTTTAGTGCTTTCCACATTGAATGTGCACTTCCGTTGTGTTGCAATAAGATCAAGATGTCTTCCTTAATGGCTTGTTGCAATATACTGATCATCATCTTTTCACTTTTGTATTTCTTTCTCTCTTTGTCATCTAAATGTTTAATAGCTACAATCTCTCCGTATTCATCAATTGGTCTAACATATCGTTCTTCAACACATTCCCACGTATCTAAGTGATTTGCTTGAACCCAATTTTCGAAACGTTCCTCCCAACCATTATACTCCTCGATACTCATGAGCTTAGGCGGTTTTTGCATGGTGCCCATTTCATTCTCTAAGTTCACATTCTGAGCCATAGTGATCGGGGTAGCAAATGCGTTGTAAAATTCAGAATCCATGTTTCGGTTTTAAAATTTCACAATTACTGATTGTTCAAACGATCTGGAGTTACTTCGTGCGAACTGGTGAACCTCAAACAACCTGACTGTTCTTAACCCTCCTCGTACGACCTGGATACTATCAACTCGTATGATCTGGACCTAACTCATACGATCTGGTAAGATTTCAAGCGAACTGAACACCTCGTGCTACTTGAATCAATCTCACACGACCTGAGCTATTCCAAATGACCTGGACTGGTGTGATCTGATCCAAACCACGCGAACTGGTGATACTTTCACACGACCTGGATGATTCTCGAACGAACTGACATGTTTTTCATACGGTTTGATCAATTTTATCAAGTTTTAGGTTGAATTTGGTTCTGATTTGTTCAAGGATTGATTAAAACTCAGTTTTACATGTTATATGTGAAATTCATATCATTTTAACCGTGAAATCGTTGAAATTTTGAAGTAAAAGTGTAGAAAATGAGTAGAAAGAAGTAGAAATCAGTTGTTTATGACGAAATCAAGTTGAAATGGTAAGAACTCTTCCTCCTGAGCTCTGATACCACTTGTAGGATCAGTGAATCGATCAAACGAGACGTTCAAAAAAGTTCTCGATCAATATGAAAGGCGGAATCAGACGTATTGATGTTGTAGCAGCTTGATTTACACTTAGAATCACTTTAACTGTCGATTGTATTGATTCGATAACGTTTACAGATCTGGCGACACTTCAGCAGAGCTTCGCTACTGGAATCACAAAGTTGCAAATGAAGATCCAAGACCCTCTATATATAGGATTCACCAGGTCGCACGAACCAGCCATTTCCAGGTCGCACGAACTGGTCAGTTAGCACGGACTGGCCACTTCGTGTGAACCTGCTGGTTCAGACCTGTTTCCCATTTCTTTCGAACTACATGTCTTGGTCTATCTATCTAGTTACATGACTCGATACAAGACAAAGTCAACAGACATATGCACCAACACTCCTAATCAACAAACAACTCACTCGCGGATTCCCAAGTTCAAGACTTACAAAACCGTGAGTACACTTGATCCATTTACTTTTAAAGACACTTTGGGTTGTAACATATTCTTATACAAAATACACACTCACACACTTAACCATTCTTTATACTCTCAATCCGTTATACATGCTACTTGTTTGCTTAGGTTCATGCTAGATTATACATGCTATATGTCATTAACTTTGCTAAGCCCTCAACTTAACATATATAGCACTATAGGATTAGCACACCACCCGTCGGGGTCTTGTTAAGTCTTTATTCTAAAACGGTCTCGTTACTTTTGTGGCGATGGATGCTAAATACTAGTGGGCACTTGGGTTTGACGTATTGCTATGCATGCTAGTTACCTTGTTTACAAATTGCCATGTGGATTCGAGAAAATGATTTTATACTTATGCTATACTTATTCAAACCTTGTGTACTCGCCTTTGCTTTTGCATTGAAATTATTTTAAACATGTTACAGGTTGAGGATGATGATGCTATGAAACGAAGTAGCGATGATGCCTAGATACACATTTAGACGTCTTAGGTTTAAATTGTTGTATCAATTTTGTTATGTTTATGTTATGAACAATGTTGTTATTTGAATTTCTTGTAATGTGTTGACAATTTTATTATGAAATGAAAATGGTTGATTTAAATATTGACACAAATAGTGTTATGAAGTCTCTTGCAATCTATTTCGTCTCATCCCGATGATTCCGCCATCGGTTGGGGTGTGACAGATTGGTATCAGAGCCATAACTATAGGCAATTAGGTAGAATTGCCATGTTCGACCTAGTCTATAGTAGGAACCAAATTTTTGACCATTCTTGATTCTTGCTTAAAATGTTATTCTTCCTACTTTGCTTCTTCCTCTTCTTTTTGGTCTTAATATTTACATAATGTCTTTCCTAAGATATTTTACACAATACACTTGAGGACTTGAAGACACTCTTTATACAAAAGAGACGAGTTTACCAAAATAGGCGTGAAATCCACAATTTGGTGAACGACTCTCATTCCGCTTACTCTTATTTTGCATGAAATTTCGCCATTTAGCTAGGAGTGAAATCCTCATCTTAATGGTAAATTTCCAATTCAAACTCTAGTGGACCCTCGTCAAAGTGTTGAAATTATATTCTGACCCGACGAGTACCAACCACATTAGGGTACGAAATCGTCAAGTTAGGGGTGAAACCCGCACCTTGTCGATTAAGTCCCATTCCTCAATTTTCGATCTCACCAAAGTTTCGATTGTTTCAATCGATTAGAGACGTGTAGTAACTGGAAGGGTAAGATACCGTTAATCGCTTCTCAATGAGAGTATCTTACCTATAGGCCAAAGCACGTTTCTCTAATTTGAAAGGACTTTCGATTCACTTTGGAATAGTCGACGTTTCTAAACCCGAAACAATCCTATGTTTTATGAGCCTCTATTTTATGTGATTCAATTCATATGTGATTTTATACTTGTTACCTCGTTCATTTCAAAACCGTTACACAATTCGCACGTCTCGCGCAATAAAAAACAATAATAATTCTCGTGAAAAAATTAAATTTATGACCTTTTTACGCATTCATACGTGTTTATACTTGTTGAATACTTGTTGAATTCATGTTAATTATGTGAACCATACGTGATACATCATGCTTGCATACTTAAACTTGTAAAACTTATTTTAAATTTATGATTAAGTGTCATCCATTCCTTCTCTTTCGATTCTTAGATGTCGTCCAGCGATGCACCAAAGATGACCAAGTCAAAGAAGGGTTTGACCTCCAATGCCAAATCCAACTCCATGTCACAAAGGGATTGCATGAAATTCATGGCTAAGCAAATGGCTAAGGTCATACCTGACATTGTTAGCAAGATTCAGCCAAACACCGATTCGCCGCATGGCTCTGTCGACTAAAAGGCAGAAAAACCCAAATCAACCTTCCAATTCAAGCAATTCATGGCTTGTAAACCCTTGGAGTTTACAGGAAAATATGGCGCCACCACCATGATGAATTGGTTTGACGCAATTGAGCTTAACTTCTTTCAAAGTGGTTGTCCTGATGAGCTACGAACCTTGAACACGACTGTTGTCTTCCGCTCGAGGGCACTCGAGTGGTGGACCACCGAACGCAACAAGAGGGGAAACGATGTAGCACATGCCATGCCTTGGGACAAACTTAAGCAGCTTATGAAGGACCATTTCTGCCCTCCTCACGAGCTCAAAAAGTTGGAGAACGAATTTTGGAACCTAACACAGAAGGGGAGCGATATGGATGGTCTGATTATGCACTTTAAACAACTAAGCGTCCTTTGTCCTGGACAAGTCGACTCTGTCCCCAAAACCATAGCCAAGTTCATCCGTTGTGTTGCACCTTCCTTGACTAACCATGTTGCCTCTGCTTGTCCTAAAACCATAGAGGAAGCCTTTAGCATAGCCACTGAACTTAACAACAATTGCGTTCTTCATGGAACCTATGATAAGGTTTCAACAAAGAATGCTCACCAAGCCGTCACTGATACCACCGATACTACCACCGTTGTTGAACCTTCACCCTTTCAACCACCCAAGAAGAACAAAGGCAAGAAGCGGAAGGCTTCAAGCCAGAACTGTGCGGTCGTCACTCCGCCAAACCCTAAATCCATACAATCAGTAACTGCCGTTAGTCCCACTACCCCAGAACCACCAAGAAGAAACTACACTGGGACGTGGCCCAAGTGTAACCAATGTTCTTACCATCACCCTACTGGCAACCCATGTCGCAAATGCGCCACCTGTCACAGTGTTGGGATTGAACCCTATCAAAGGAACAGTTGATTAAAGCCAAAACCGGATCAGAGCAGTGGATCAGAATAAGCAGATGTTTGTACACAAGCTTTCCCCTTGATAATGGCTCTAACAACTGATGGACACAACTACTGCCTTTCATAACTGCTGTTGATTCCAAAGGACTGATGAAGACCAAAATGCTGATGACTCAAACAACTGCCTTGTTTCAAGTACTGCTGAAGACTAGAAGCACTGCTGAAGACTAAGCAGTGGAATGAAGAATCAGTAGTTTAGTTTATTTCTATGTAATGTATTGTATTGTAATCAGTTGTTTGCTATCAGTAGTTGTAATAAGGGCAGTAGTTAGAGTTTGTTAGGAAGTTAGATGTCACTATCATGGTGACGTCAGCAAAGATGCCGCAGTGGTTTGGGAGTGCCTATAAATAGAACAGTACCCTGTACTGTTCTAGTAGCTCTTCATCACTTTTCTTCCTGTACGAACAAACATTGTGAGCTCAGGCTGAGGGGGAGTTTGTTACATGCATGCAAAATTGTAATCGGTGAATGGAATAAATTCAAGCATTCGGTTCAATGTTAAACTTGTGTGTTAAAAGCATTTCTCCTGTTTGATTGTGTGCAAAGTTTATTTCCATTTTAATTCCGCTGCATTACTTGTTCATCTACATTAATTTCTTAAACAAAAACACAATAAAAAAGAAACTCAGATCCTAACAATTGGTATCAGAGCTCGGATAGTCAAATTTGATCTAACAATCATTTTGACGTAAATAGTTCAGCTCACAATCGTTGATACTGATAGTTGTTCGTTTTGTTGAAAAACAGAGTAAGGTTTAATCACGTTCAAAGTTGATTAATCAGTGCATGTAAATCAACCAGGATGACGTCACAATCACAAGATGATAAAAATAACATCGGTTCACTTTTCAAACCACCCATGTTGAAACGAAATGAATACAACACCTGGGAGAGAAGGATGGGTCACATCCTTGCTCAACAGAATACCGGATGTTGGAGATCTGTTGTTTTTGGACCACATGTTCCTATGGTGCCAAGTGCTGAGGATTCAAAGAAGTTCGAACCTAAAAAACCTGAAAACTATACTGAAATTGATTTTCAAAAGTTCAAACTGGATGTCAAAGCATTTAGCATCATTGCATCTGCTCTTCCCAATGAAATTTATGATGGGCTGTTACACTGTAATAGTGCCAAGGAATTATGGGATGCACTTAAGGAACAATTTGGGGGAACTGAAGAAGTAATTGAAAATAACAGGGAAATTCTGAATCAGCAGTATGAAACCTTTTGTCACATTAAGGGTGAATCATTAACTCAACAGTTTGAGCGATTCAGTTGTCTCATTAGTGAGCTAAGACTTGTTAAAGTGGTATTTCCTAATTCTACATAAAATAGCAGGTTTCTTATATCACTACCTGAAAAATGGGATACAATTGCCTTTGTAACTAGAAACTCTGTTGAGTTCAAAGATCTGAAACTGACCCAGCTTCATGGTAGATGCCTGACCTATGAAAGGGAGTTGAACCAGAGAAAGAAGCTGCAAGAGTCTGGAAAAGTTGTTGATGACTACTCATTTGGCAGCACAGCTCTTTTGGGTCAGGAAGAATCTGGTAGCAGTAGTAAGGATCAGAGTTATGATCATTACATTGACATAACTGCTGGTGGAGTATTTAACAACTCTGATCCTCCCTCTGCAAATTATGCTTTTACTGCTAACTGTGAAAACCAGATGTCAGATAATCTGTGCTTTGAACTCAATGACTTACAGCACTTTGATCCAACTGATCTTGAAGAAATGGACATTTTGCATCAATTGGCTTTGCTTAGTGTAAGAACAAGCAAATTCTATAAAAGGACATGGAGAAAATTCCCAGGGTTACATGGGAATTTAAAAGTGGGGTTGGATAAGTCAAAGATCAAGTGCTATAAGTGCAATAGGCAAGGTCATTTTGCTAAGGAGTGTAGGAGTCAAACCACTGGTCCAATTATTACTCATCCAAACTCAAATCCTAGACCACAAAATCAAAGCACTGTGCACTATTCCCATTATACCCCTGCTGCCCATGTGAACACTGCCCATTATGCAAACCCTGTTCCTGTGCATTATGTTCAAACCACTGTCCCACAAATTCAGTATGTCCAAGCTCCTGTACCTCAGGTTCAAGTACAACCAGTTGCACCACAGCAAGCTGCACCACCAGTAGTGGTTCAACCAGATCAGCAAAGCTTTTTCACCCAAGGCTTTGTTGACTGGAGCAGCTTACCTGATAAGCTAGGTGATGAAAACTTTGCACTCTATGCTACTAATGATGCTTCTAATGATGAATTTTATCTTATGGCATTAGAGTCAATACCAGAAGAGCTGGATGCTGAAAAAGGGCAAACAAGTGCTGAAACAGTGGATAAAGTTGCTGAAGCAGTGGTTACTGCTGTTGCTGGTGAAATACTGCTGGGAGAAAATTCAGAACCCCAGATAGAACCACTGTTTGACCCCTGGTCCAAAGAAGAAGAAAAAGAAGAGAAGAAAGAAGGTGAGAAAGAAGAGAGAGCTGATGAAGAAAATGATCATCAATGTGATTGTGCCATGATGGCTGCAGCTAAGGTATCATCTCAGGTTCTTGAAAATCTATGTTCAGACAAATGCATCATAGCATTTGCTAACATTAAAGAGGTGAATGAAAACCTTAGGGATAAAGTGTTGAATGATGAAGTCAAATTTGAAAAGTCTTTAAAAGAACTTAAAAACAAATTGGCTGAAAAAGATAAAGAAATATGCAGTCTCAAAGAAGAGCAGAGCATAACCAAGAACCAACTCCAAACAATGGTAGAAAAATATCAAGTTTGTAAAAAGGAGTTGGAATCCACCCAGATCACTTGTGAAAGATGGGTGGAATCTTGCAAAGGTTACGAGGTCATGCTTGAAAAACAGCTTGAAAGCAATGTAAAATTTGGCATAGGATTTAGAAAATATGATGAAATTGAAAACACTGCTGCAAAACAAGCTGGTTCAGTTGAAATAACACCAACCAACAAGAATGGACAAGAAGTTAAGATAACTGACAAACTCGGTAACAAAATCACTCTGGAAAGATCCGTGGGATCCTCAACCTTTGAGGAAATTAAGAAATACCAATTTAAACCCACATGGTCTGATGAGTGTGACATTCTTGAAAAATTTAAACCAATGGACTTCTCAACCACTGATGGTGTAAAAGCTCCTAAAGCAAAGGTCATTCCTCTCAAAGACATCCCAACAGTGGTTCAAAACTCTGTTGCTAAGGAGTCTGAGAAGAAGAAAAGAAGAGAAAAGGTGAAAAACCTGTTTTGTGATTTTTGTGAAAAGAAGAACTATCTAACAAAAGACTGTTTTCATCTAAAAGCATATGACATCAACAAAACAAGTGTAATTGTACCAGCTGAGAGCTGCACCATCTGTGGTAAATCAAACCACAAAACTCAGGAATGTGTGTATCTCAAATCCTTTGATGTAAAAAAGAATGAGTACACTGCAAAAACATCCTTGAGTTCATCAACATCATCTGTCAAATTCACCAAGAATCAACCACTGTTTGTGCCAGTTCAAACAGCTGTTGCAAAACAACTGAACCAAACATCTGTCAAAAGAGATGTTCAGGTGACTGATGCACCCCCTGCTAATCAATACAGAAGAGGTAAGGGACAACCACCATACCAAAGGATCCCACATGTTTATGAGGTTTACAAAAAGCCTTCTAAACCAAGAGTGAACAGGTATCTTTTTGGTTATCAGCAGATCATTGGGCAAGACCCCCAACAGTGGTTAGAGAAAAACAGTTCCAAAACTATCCAAACCCCTGACCTAACCACTGTCCATCCACCTGAACAAAACACAGACACTGTTGAGACCCCATCCAAAGCCTTATTGGCTTTGGAGACCCTAATGAACTAATCCTTTTACTTCATGTGCAGGGAGCTTCTGTATGCTTAGATAGCCTTTGGTATGTAGATAGTGGAGGCTCCAGGCACATGACAGGATGTAAAGCCCTACTCAAAGATTTCAAAATCCATGGAGGGGGTGATATATCCTTTGGTAATAATAGTAAAGGGAAGGTTCTGGGGTCTGGTACAGTACAGTCTTGTAATGTTAAATTTGAAAATGTCAATCTATAGACAATCTAAAATTCAACCTCCTGAGTGTCTCACAGATGAGTGATACGGGCTATGGCTCATTCTTCACAAAGGATTGTTGTAGGTTTGTTGGACCAGAAATGGTTAAAAAGATTGAAGCAATAATAAAAACTGGAAAAACCCAACTTGTTGCTCAAAGAAGTGGCAATGTTTATGTGGTGGATATGTCAAAAGAGAGCCCCGGGACTGATGCCTGTCTGTTCTCAGCTTCCTCTAACAAAGAGACAGAATTATGGCACAGGAGATTGGGGCACACAAATCTCAAGACAATCACTGCTATATCCAAACAGGGGTTAGTAAGAGGTTTACCTCAAAAACTGTTCACCTGTCCTGAGCATTGTGTTTCTTGCCTAAAAGGAAAACAACATAAAAGCTCATTCAAATCAATTGAAGAGTCCAAAACAACTAAGTGTTTGCAAATGCTTCACATGGACCTGTTTGGCCCAGTTAAAGTCATGAGTCTTAGGAAGAAAAGATATTGTTTGGTTATTGTTGTTGACTTTACTAGGTTTACATGGACTTACTTTTTACACTCAAAAGATGAGACTGCAGGCATTCTGCAAGACTTTGTGAAACAGGTTGAAAAGAAGTTTGACCTGCCAATAAAAATCTTCAGAAGTGATAATGGCACAAAGTTCAGGAACAAGGAGTTAGATGATTTCTGTGTGTCAAAAGGAATTGTGAGGCAGTACAACATTCCAAGAACACCAGAACAAAATGGGGTTGTTGAGAGAAAGTACAGGACTTTGATTGAGGCTGCCAGAACCATGCTTGCTGATTCAGGTTTACCATTAACTTTTTGGGCAGAGGCAGTAAACACTGCTTGCTATGTCCAAAACAGAGTTTTAATCAACCCTAGGCATCAAAAGACTGCCTATGAACTGCTGTATAAAATAAAGCCATTGATTTCATATTTCAAAGTTTTTGGCTGCCCATACTTCATTTTAAACCTAAAAGTTTCTATCTCAAAGTTTGCAGCCAAAATTGATTGTGGTTATCATCTGGGATACTCAACCACTGCTAAGGCCTACAAAGTTGTTAACACAAGGACTAAAACAGTGGAAGAGACTTTGAATGTAAAGTTCAATGAACTTTCATCAATGAAAATTCCATCAAACCCTGCAGAATTGTTTGATCTTGATAAATTTACTTTTGAAAATACTGCTGTCAAGACTAACAGTGCAGGTCCATCAGAAAGTTCATCATCAGACTATGGATATGAAATCATCATTCCACAACAAAAGTCTGCATCAAATGGTAGAGCAGCAGATGTTCAAAACAGCTGTCAAAGTTCAACCACTGCTACCTCAACAGTTGTTGACCAAAGTAGCCCACCAACCCCTGCTTCCACATCATCAAAAACTGTTGACAAAAGTCCCCAAACAGTCGATAAAAGTCAGCATGTGTCCACACCATTACCTCCTATTCCACCACCCTTTGAAGCCACTGCTGGATCATCAAAGTCACCAGCAGTGGTTAGCTCAGATGATTCACATCTGCAGCCTTCACCACTTAATGCCATTATTCCATACCAATGAGATCTTTTCTTCTTGAAATCTCATCCACCTAACCAAATCATTGGCAACATCAATGAAGGGGTGCTCACAAGAAGTCAATCCCAAAACATTTGTCTTTTTGATGGTTTCCTATCTCTCCATCAGCCAGTCAAGTACCAAGAGGCACTGAAAGATAACAGCTGGGTAGAAGCCATGCAAGAGGAGCTCCAACAGTTCAAAAGATAACAAGTTTGGGAACTTGTACCACTGCCAGAGGGTGTAAGTCCTATTAGCACAAAGTGGGTCTTTAAAAATAAAACTGATGAAAGGGGCATTATTGTCAAGAATAAAGCTAGGCTTATGGTTCAAGGGTTCAGACAGGAAGAGGGCATTGACTATGATGAAACATATGCCCCTGTAGCAAGACTTGAAGCTATCAGATTATTCCTGGCCTTTGCTGTCAACCACAACATCAAGGTGTATCAAATGGATATCAAATGTGCATTCCTCTATGGTAAGATTCAAGAAGAGGTTTATGTTTGTCAACCTCCAGGCTTTGAGGATCCATTTAATCCAAATCATGTCTACAAGCTAAATAAAGCTTTTGTAGGATCGTTGTGCGACCTGACTGAGTCGATCAGAAGAGTTTTGGATCCGAATCAAAGGCGGAATCAATGAAACAGACACTCGATTCAATTATAATGTCTCTATTATTGATATAATAGTTTTACAGCACCTGGAGACAATTCGGCAGCACTTCGTTACCGAATCAGACAAAGTAATTCCGTGTCAAATGACACCCTATGCTCTGCTATTTATAGTTGAGCTAATTCCGTTTGAAATGGTCAAGTGACATTTCAAGAGAAATTAACAAAGTTAATTTCGTTTGAAATGGCTCTTGGTTGTTTCAAGCGAAATTACCAACACACACTCAAATCTTAGTTTCTAGCACCCGAGCACTGGTTTATCCTATCCTATTACATGACTTGATACAAGACGAAGTCCACAGACATAGTGCACTAACAGACTCCCCCTTGGATGTTGACAAAGTCTTCAGTGTCAAGTCTTTATCATAACACATCTTCAGTCTTGATTAGTCTTCAAACTCTTACCAAATTGTCTAACAGTGTAAGCATCCATCAATCTTTCTACTTTTATCAGCTTCTATCTTTGAATGCTGTACCAGAATCTGACTTTGACTCTAACATTAACAGCTTTAAGTAACACTTTTTCTAGGCTCCCCCTTTCTTCAAGCTTCCGTGCTTTAGGGATCGACACCTCGCTTTCTGGTTACAAGCTCCCCCTTGCTTTGAGCTCGTCTTCAGACTCCCCCTTAGACTCAGCTGTCGGGGTCGTAGTCTGGAATCTCATCTGCAATCACTTAGATATTTATAAGTAACAACATTTTGAATAATCAATTATCCAGGAATTGTGACCTGGCTCTATTCAACAGATATTAACAATATAAGCATCCAAATCCCTCACAGTTAATCATCCAAGTCCAAATTAATGACCTTGGAGATATCACAAACTGTTTTTGATTTTATGATTTAAAAATTCAAGTTTCAAATTAATGAACTTGTTTTATTTTCAGAAACACAATCAACATACTTAGATTTTGAAACTTAGCATCTCAGACATCGGTTGTCGAAAATAAAGTAGAATCAAAATCTTTTTGTATTTTCTGAAATATAAAGCAGTAAAGAAATATTCACAAACATATTTACAAACAATATTTTTGTTTGAGTTTGCGTCAGAGGATCATATCAGTTTATGATAAATCACAAGTACCGTTGAGCTTAGTTACACATTAAGAATTAAACAATTCACTTAGATTGCTGATATACTGATCCACTTAAATTTTCACACAAATTTCAACTGATTCAGGATACGAATTAGATGTATTAAGAACTTAAACTCATTCATGTGTCCCACCTCTTGAATATACTCCCGTATCCAGATCCCAATATTCAGTCTTACAGGTGAGTATACCTAGATGATATCTGTAAAGGGTTAAATGCGAGACCGTGAGAGCTCAGGTCAAAACTTCCATTCAGCAGAGAGATGACGGTTCGACTTTAGGTGTGTTCCCTTTAGAGAATCTTTTCTTCAACAGCACATGATTAAAATTTTTCAATGCTTCATCATTTTTTATGCTGAGGGCGGTGCTATATTTCAAGCAAGCAGAAAGTATTATACGGGGACTAGGCCATTGCTTCCGAATTATCAGAATTCCCGGAATAATACCCCAGATATCACTAAGCATAAAGACCTAGTATCTCAGAAAGAGGGGTCCTTCAAACAAGATTTCAGGGGTTACCTATATATCCAAGTAGTGTTCCCCACGAAATAAGCAAGTTTGAATTTAGGTTTATATCCCGAAAAAGTTTACTAAATGTATAAAAACCTATCGGCATATCATCAGTGAGACTGTTTAACGCTATTTAAATATTACATTTCCTTAGCATACTCTAACTGTCTACTGATGTACTATCATTTTATCTTTTTACACAAAAACTCAATTTTTGAATTTTATCATGTTTTTGACTTTTTCAAATTTTCTAATGTTTTTGGATTTTCTGACAATAATACTCCCCCTAAAATGCAAAATCATTTAAAAGAAAATTTGACAACCCGATACTGATAGCTTTATCTCGCCATCCATTTTCTGCTAATGTGTACCAAATTGCATGAAAAGCAGTAAATTACCCCCATGATTTACAACACATTGATTTTTTACAGTTTGAAAACCATTTTTCAATCTTGTGAAATTAATCATGTTTGTTCCGCCGTGAGGGTTTCGGCATATTCAATCAACAAATTTTTGTATTTTCAAATTTTTGACAAAATAAAAACATATTTTTTTTTTAATTTTTTTCAATTTTTAGGGTTTTTGAAATATTGTTTATTTATGTACAGAAACAAACAAACTCCCTGTTTTAACCAAACTAGGGTTCAACAGCCTCCTCCTCGCGTGTCAGGCTGCTTCGAATCTCCTTTGGTTGACATTCATTTGACATCAGAAGCACCTGCACATTCAAACTTAATTCAATCACTTGAACAATTTAGCCCAGGTCTATTGGACCTTAGGCATTTCAACACAATATGCTTCATGCAGTTTCGGAAAATCTTTGTCATCAAAGACTTTTTCAACTTTGACTTCAACTTTTTCATCTTTTACTGAAGTCATCTGTTTCTTAGCAGACCATGTTTGACCTTTTGGAGTACCTCTTTTATAAAAAATGTGACTCTTTTTGAACATTTTGATTTTGAACAACAGTTGGTTTCAAAAACTCATTTGGTTTTGTTGTGTCAACAGTTATTTTCCAACTTTGTGTTGTTCTTAATCTGGGTGTGTGAGAATTCCATGTATGTCTAGAATTGAACCTATTCAATTTTGATTTCCAAGTGTGGTTTGAAACAAACTTGTTTGTGTTATACCTCCAAGTTTTTTTTAATCAAATCTGGTTGACCTGTGTTTCACATCCTCAGATTTATGTTTTTCAACATTTTAAGACTTCTTTTTCAACTCAACATCAACAGGTTTCAGATTTGGACACTTTCGTGCAAGATGTCCAATTTGATCACATTTGAAACATGTTCTCTTGGACACATCTTTGACCTGTGGTTGTTTTTTCTTTTGAGCATAGAACTCTTCATTAGACTGACGCCCAAATTGGAGTTCTTTCTCTTCTTCAGAACTTGTTCCATGAACAAAATTCATCTTTGCCTGAAAATTTGGCATTTCATTTTTATTTCGACTTTGTTTCTTCTTATAACCCAACCCAGCCTTCATGTTTTTCTTCTTGTAACCAGGTTTGTTATAAAACGTTTTGTAATCTTTTCCAGCAAACTTTGGAATTTCGGATTTCTCAATCTCAACCATTTTGAAAACTTTGTCAATCTTTTCTGAAATCACATTCTGAATTGGGAATACAACATCTAAAAATAATTTGTCCGATCCAATCATGGTATAAACCAATCCTTTTGAATCATCATTCAAAATTTTCTCAGATTTTGAGTTTTTCAGATATCCATCATGAAAATTACCTTCATTTTCATCCTGTGATTCAAATTTACCTGTTTCAATCGACTCTTCTTTCAACACACTTTCAACGACCTTACCTACCACCTCCGAATCACTAGAATCATCAGATTTGGAATAGGTTACGTCAATGTTATCTGGCAATTAATCTACCATGTTGAAAGCTTTTTCGACTTTTTCATCATCATAAAATGCAAACTTTTCCGGTGGTGGAACTTGATGAAACTCTGAGCCAATACCTTTCTTGTTTTGCTCAGAATCTTTTCCATCCGGTTTTATGTTGAAAATTCTTTCAAGCACATATGACGACACGTGATAACTTTTTAACTTGTTATCCTGTTCTAAATCAGCAATCTGACGCTTTAGCTTAGCAACATCCTCAATGTAAGAATTAACAACTTGTTGCTTTATTTCATAATTTCGCTTAAGCTCATTAGTTGTTTCAGAATAGTAATTCATTCTTGATTGAGCAAATTTCATTCCACTCTTTACTTTTTCATATGACTCTTTTGTAATGTGATAAGCCAATTTTATTGAATCATATTCCTTTTTCATTTCTTGACAAACATTTTCTTTTTGATCACATTCTTCTGTCTTTTTCAAAACATTTTCTTTCAAAACTTCATTTTCTTTTTCTAACTTTTTACATTTTTCCAAAAGTTTTTCTTCATTATCTTTCAAAACTTTTTCATTTTTAAACATTTCTTTGTATTTATTTTTGAAAACCTCTTCGATTTTTGTAAATTCAATATCTCTTGTTCTGAACTTTTCATCTTTTTTAGTACAAGCATTGCATGGTTCCATGCACTTCTTGCACTGTTCAACAGTTTTTGAAATTTCAGAATCAGAATTTACCTCAGTGATTGGCACTTCGGTGTTTGCTTCTGTTTGCTTCAACTCAGCTTCATCACCAGCATCACCAGCTTCCAAATTCTCATTCTTCACTTCAATCAAACTTTCAAGCTTCTTCTCAGCTTCTACAACCTGCTGTTCTTCAGTAACAACTTTCTCAACCTCTTCATTCACCTCAACTTTTTCTTCAATCTTTTCCTCCTCAGCCACCTTCACATTTTCCTCTTTAACAACTTCGACTTTAACTTCCTCAGCTACCTTTTTCAATTCTTCAACCATACACTCAACATTCTTCTTCATTTTTTCTTCATCCCTCTTCCTCAAGCTTGAAGTCATAACATCTCTTGAGATTTTTCCAAGCTTTTTCTCATATGATTTATCTTTCACAGCATTTGAATAATATTCTCTGGCTCGAGGAATTACTAGAAGAACATCATCATAAATTATGTCCTTCTTGGGAACAACAGGTTCACCATATATGTTGACATAACACTCTTGCTTCTTATCCCATCTTTTGTAGCTGACAGCATCTTCATATTCTTCTTGCATTTCATTCATTCTGTTCCAAGCCATGCTTTTTTCTCTGTATGTTTTCTCATTCAGAATCTCTTCTCTGGTTTTCTCTTTGATTTCAGCTATAACTTTTTCTTCTTGGTTTTCCTCTTTGATTTCTGCAACAAAAACATAATGTTTGATCTTTGATGTACTTCTTCCATGAGCTGTAACTCGAGTATCAACACGATCTTCTTCTGGAAGAATCTGACTCCAATCATATCCTTCATCATCATGGATTACAGCACAAGCTCTTGACTTATCTCTAGGTTTATCTTCAATCATTTTCGGCTCTTCTTTGCTTCGGTGGTAGATTGCTTTTCGGTAATAGTCATCATTGAACGGATGTTCATTTCCACCAACCGCAGAATTGTTGCATTCTCTCTTGAAATGACCTTTTTGCTTACATTTGAAGCAGGTCACTTTGTACTTGTCAAATCCAAGTTTTGTTGATGCACCACCTAATGATTGTTTCCCAGTAATCTCCATATATCTCTGAGCTCTGCGGATGCAACTTGCCAAACACCAGCGAATATCGATAAGTTCCATCTCTTCTGGATCAATCTGGTCATAGTCTTCTTTGGTTAACTCCGAGTTACCAATTTTGCCTGCAACTAGACCTTCATAAGATTCCAGAACAGATGCAAGGAAGCTCATTTGCTGCTTAGCTGCATTGAAGCTCATAGCAGGAGAATTCTTCAGTTTAAGAGCAATGTTGCACAATATCTCCTCTGATTCTTTAGAACTAGCTTTTGATGAATATGAATGATAACCCGGATCATAACTTGATGAGCTTTTTTGTGGTTCTTTTGTCCTCTCACCACTGAATGCTGTCTTTGGTGATTATCCAACTTTCACCGAAGGTAGATTACCTTTGTAATAGAGACTAACATTCTGTTGATGTGAAGAGCTGCTCATCTTGTTCTGTTTCTGCAGTTCAAGCTCATGACTTTCTATCTTTTCTATCAAGATATCAAGAGAAATTGTATCAAATAAAGCATCATTTTTCAATATGAATACAAACGTTTGCCACTGATCAGCTCGTGGTAACGCTTCTATGATCTTATCAATTATTTCTTCTCTAGTTTTAACAATACCAAACCGATCAAGTTCAATTTTTAAATGACCAAATCTCTCTATCATTTGTCTAACTGATTCATCTTTCAAACTATCAAACAAATCAAATTCTTTCTTTAATAATGCAATTTTATTTTTCTTGATTTGTTTACCCCCCTCAGCTTTAACCCTTAAGGATTCCCAGACAGATTTTGATGTTCCGTCATGTTGCAATAAAGCAAACATGTCATTCTTGATTGAAGATTGAATCAAAGCAATCATTCTCTGTTCTGCTGAGAATTCTGCTTTGTCTTCTTTGGGTAAGTTCTTGAGTGGAAGCTCTTCTCCTTTATCATTGGTCGGCCTCTTATACCCAAACTCCAAACAAAACCAGCTTTCATGAGCATAAGCTTTTGCCCAGTTGATGAACCGATCTTTGCACCAAGTATAGTCTTCAATACTTTCCAGAGTTGGTAGTTTTGAATGTGTGCCGTAAAAGTTATCATGTTTAATATTCTCATTGATCGCTTTTGTAATAGTTTTTGGTGTGACAGTTGAAATTTCGGAAGACTCGGATGTAAACGCGTTGTAGAACGTATTGTAAAACTCTTCAGCCATGATGTGAAATTCTTGAATTACCTGGAGACAAACAAACAAACACAATCAGTCTAAACAATATCAAACAACTTGAAATAAACTGACACTCGGTTGACGTGAAATGACCTTGAAACGAAATATCCACTTTCAAACGGAATAATGAATTTCAAACGGAATCACTTCTTCAAGCGAAATTAGGACTTTCACACGAGATCACACTTTCAAACGGAATCCCTTGTTCAAGCGAAATCACTTGGATGACACTTCAAACGAAATAAGAACTTCAAACGGAATACCTTTTTGAAACGAAATTATCTAATTTCGTGTGAACCTTCTCAAGCGGAATTACACTTTGGAGCAAAATCAGGTGAACTTTTAAAGCGAATTAGTAGTTTCAAGCGGAATCACTTGTTAATTTCAAACGAAATTATGTGCAGTTTCAAACGAAATTATGATAACATTAGCATTTCGCTCCAATATTTGTCCAATTGATCCAGTAAATGGTCGAATTATGATCTGAAACTTTCAAGGATTCATTAAAACTGTGTTTCGCAAGTAATGTGTGAAATTCAATCCATTTTGTCCGTAAAATCTTGTTCAATTGTGAAAAAGAAGGTGTAGAAGTCAGAAAACTGATGAAATCAAGCTAAACTCTTCCTCCTGTGCTCTGATACCACTTGTAGGATCGTTGTGCGACCTGACTGAGTCAATCAGAAGAGTTTTGGATCCGAATCAAAGGCGGAATCAATGAAACGGACACTCGATTCAATTATAATGTCTCTATTATTGATATAATAGTTTTACAACACCTGGAGACAATTCGGCAACACTTCGTTACCGAATCAGACAAAGTAATTCCGTGTCAAATGACACCCTATGCTCTGCTATTTATAGTTGAGCTAATTCCGTTTGAAATGGCTCTTGGCTGTTTCAAGCGAAATTACCAACACACACTCAAATCTTAGTTTCTAGCACCCGAGCACTGGTTTATCCTATCCTATTACATGACTCGATACAAGACGAAGTCCACAGACATAGTGTACTAACAGCTTTGTATGGCCTGAAACAAGCACCAAGAGCCTGGTATGAAACTCTTTCCACCTTTCTACTTTCCATTGGTTTCACAAGAGGTAAAATAGACAAAACATTATTTCTAAAATGGAGAGGAAAGGATTTGATGATTGTCCAGATTTATGTGGATGACATTATCTTTGGAAGCACATGTAACAAAATGTGTGAAGAGTTTAGGCAACTCATGACAGCTGAGTTTGAAATGAGTGCAATGGGTGAACTCCAGTGCTTTCTTGGTCTCCAATTAAGGCAACTGCAAAATGGCACCTTTATCCATCAAGGCAAATATGCCAAAGAACTTTTAAATAAATTTGACATGCATGATTGTAAGCCATGCAGTATACCCATTGCAACCAATAAAATAGTCATGTCTGATGAAAAGGATGATTTGGTTGACCAAACTCTTTATAGAAGCATGATTGGGTCTTTATTGTACCTAACTGCATCTAGGCCAGACATCATGTTTGCAACATATGTTTGTGCAAGATCCCAATCAGCCCCTAGAAAGTCAAACCTTATTGCTGTAAAAAGGATATTCAGATACCTAAAAGGTGCTCCCACACTTGGTATCTGGTATCCAGCTGATGGAAATATCAAGCTTTCAGGCTTCTCAGATAGTGACTTTGCTGGATGTGACAAGACAAGGAAGTCCACTTCAGGAGGGTGCCAATTCCTAGGCAGTTGCTTAGTGTCTTGGCAAAGCAAAAAGCAAGCAGCTGTTTCCACATCCACTGATGAGGCAGAGTATATAGCTGCTGCAAGCTGTACAGCCCAACTGCTTTGGCTTCAAAATCAATTGATGGATTTTGGTATCACTGCCCTAAAGACACATCTCATGTTGGATAGTCGGGCAGCAGAAAATATCATCAAAAATCCAGTATCTCATTCATCCAGCAAGCACATTGACATCAGACATCACTTTGTGAGGGATTGCTATGAAAAAGGTTTGATTTCTCTCCACCATGTTCCAACTAAAGATCAGCTGGCAGATGTGCTAACTAAAGTATTAGACACATCCACCTTTGAAAGCTTGATCTCTGGCATGCTGAACATGGAATAACAGGCAATATCCTGTTTTCCATGAATAAAAGCATTAAAATGTTTACAGAAAATCAAAAATCCATCCTTAAAAATAGCTAAAAATGAATTTTTCATTAATTCCTTAAAAGTCTGCCATAACCACTGTTTTGTTCAAACATCTGTTCCACTAAATGCTGTCCACTGCTGAAAGTCAACCCCTGTTCTCTCATTTCCTTGGTAATCACTGTTGTTCAAAATCAGTGTTTTATCCACTGATAAGGCTATCAACTGATAGTTAAAGTCTCTCACTGCTTTCATTATAACCGTTACAACCACTGATATTGCTCCATCAGTGGTTTCATAAAACAACTGTCCTCCATTATTCATCAGGGGTTGGCATGTGGACAGTACATAGCGGTCAGATCTTTTGCAACCGCTGCCACGTCAGCATTCACTTTTTCCTCTATAAAACCCTAATCAAAACCCCCAAACAGGGTTTTTACTGTCGAATCGAATTCAAAAAAATTCCTTTCTCAAAGTAGTTATCATCCATTTCTTTCCAATCATTCATCTTTTTTCTTCTTCAAAATGACAAAATCAAAGTCTTCATCATCTGAAAAACCCACTGAAAAAGCCATTGAAATTCCATACAAAGCTCCTCACAATTACTTGGGTCTACTCACAAAACCCACGAACACTGACACCTTCAATTCCATCATTGATACTATGTGTATGATCTTCACTGATCATACGAGCCTACAACACATCTTTGACCAGAAAGAACTGAATATGCGTCAACGCCGGTAGGTAGAACTCCTCAACGATTACGACTGTGAGATCCGTTGCCATCCAGGCAAAGCAAACGTCATTGCCGATGCTCTCAGTCGAAGAAGCTATTTGCATAGCATTCGTAATATCCAAGCCCAGCATAATCTCGAAGCTCTCATCCGCGACGCACAACATGCTTGTTTTACTGAACGAACTCTGAAGAAGGAAAGGTTCTTAACGACGGTGCTCAACTCGAGAATAAATCGAATGGTATCTTCCATTATTTTGACGGAATTTGGATTCCCAAGCGCACCAATTTACGACAACTTCTGATGGACGAAGCCCACAAATCCCGATATTCTATTCATCCCAGTGCTGACAAGATGTACCAGGACATGCGCTACAAGTACTGGTGGCCGGGTATGAAGAATGATATCGCTCTCTATGTTTTGAAGTGCCTGACTTGTTCCAAGGTCAAGGCCGAACACCAACGCCCCTCTGGCTTACTCGTACAACCCGAGATCCCTATGTGGAAATGGGAGAGTATAGCTATGGATTTCATAACGAAACTCCCGCTCACGCTATCAGGTCACGACAACATCTGGGTTATCGTTGATCGTTTGACTAAATCCACTCACTTTCTACCGATACGGGAAGACTATAAGGTAGAACGATTAGTTAGGTTATTTTGGTAACCAATGGTTAATACTATCGCATCGCTTACTCGAAATGCATGCAACTCTCAACGTACGAAACGAAAATACGAAAACCAACTCGCCGGAGCCACTTGATCGAATGAACATTCGATCGAATGGTCATCATCTGATCGGAAAGGTAAGGCTCTTACATTTCTTACGCAATTTAGGAAGAGCTTCTATTCCATCAACACAAGTTATTACAGCAACAACTCGTGGCCATCCGATCCGATTGGCCTGTGCTCCTCTTTTCCCTTTTTGGAAACCCTATAAATACCCCCTGTCACATCATCAAAGTGATGTGACAGCTCTCTCTTGTTCGACCATTGTTCCAACCCACTTTTCTCTCGATTTCTCGCGATTCTTGTAAGTTTATTTCCCAAATCTTATACAACTTTGATCTCTACACACTTCTACATCATTTCCACCTTTGAATCTTCACTTTTAACCATGAAATCAGCGGATTTGAGGTGTTTCAGGATGATGTCATCATGGAGTTCTTATGAACTTCCAGGTTTGGCTTCATTCCACCAAGAACAATGTTGATGCACTTTGTGTGGACGCGACTCGGCTCGGTTCGACTCGGCCTTGAAGACTTGAAGACACGAAGATCGAGACAAAGCTACAGCCAAGGGGGAGTTTGTTGGTGCACTTGTGTCTGTACTTTGTCTGTATTTCGTCATGATACAAAACGATGTCTTTAATGTAAGGTTGATGTAAGTTTGACCAAGTCAACCATCCTCCTGGTTTGACTTGATCAAACAGTTAGAAAAATGTTGAAAGATGTTGGGTCGAAAGATGTGTGATCGAAGGATTGTTTGTATCCTTCGATCATAATCTCGAAACATAAACCCTCGACAGATGGACCTCGAAGGATATCATCCTTCGAGGTGTATGCTGATCTTTCGATGTGTTTCTGGTCGACAGATGATCTTTCGATCAGTCTGTCTGATCTTTCGACCAGACCTGCTGTGTCGGGTATAAATACCCATGTAGTGTGTTGTGTTCGAGAGTTAGTGAGATAGAGTTCAGGCAAGAGAAACAGAGAGAGCATTCTGTTGAGAGCACACACACACTTTGAGAGTTTATAGAACATATCTGTGAACATTGAGCTTGTAACCGGACCTTTCATACGTATTAATACATGTGGTGTTAATCGGTGAATCTTGTGTGTTGTGTTTGTGCTTGTTCTCGTATATAATTCTCGGTTGCATGCTAGCTTGGATTCCGCACTCGCTAGTGTGTTTGATATAACAAGGAAAAGGTTTCATCTCATCCTCGGATAGGGACCTACAAGTGGTATCAGAGCTTTGGCTCTTCTCCTTGTTAAAACCGAGTTTTTCGGACTGTTTTTCGGGTTTAATAGGTTCACTTTTCTGAAAAACTTGTTAAAATCGGGTTTCGGTTTGTTGTCGGTTTGCAGAAATATTCATATTTCTGGGTTTGTTCTTCTTATCTTCAACCGATATTCATAGTGTTCTTAATATTTTACACTTTTGATCTTAAAATTTTGAAACTTCAAAGTGTTTGTGCTTTGAAAAGAGTAAACTGATTAAAATATTGGACATTACTTGTTTGGTGAAACCTGCATGTTCAGAAGATATGGTCTGAACATACTTTCTGCCGAAAGTACTCACCAACTCGTCAACTTTTCACCAACCCGTCACTCTTTGTCAACTGTGTCAGAACCGATCGAAAGATATCCTTCGAAGTCGAAAGATCATCTTTCGACCAAAGGAGGTTCGACAGATAGGCATCATTCGAGCATCCTTCGAAGTGTGAGACTTATCCTTCGAACCAAGGAATATTTTCGAAACATACATCTTTCGGTTTTCTGCTCATTTTCGAAAGACTAGGATCCTTCGATTGGGGAGTCTTTCGAAGTCATCTTTCGTGTTCATCCTTCGGTCTACAGGTCTTATTCGAAAGACAAGGATCCTTCGATTGGAGAGTCTTTCGAAGTCATTGCTCGAAACTCAACAGTGATCTTTCGAACACTGTTGATCCTTCGAACAAAGTTTGATCTTTCGATCCTTGTTTGTTTTAGTTTAACAGTTTGTGTTTTCAGGTCTTTCGATCAAGGATCTTTCGGCTGGTGTTATCATTTGAAATTAACATAGTTTGTGAAAATTTATTTTTAAACAGAAAACTTGTTTTCATTTTTAAAATCAATTTTCACTTAATATTTTAATTTTCATAAAATGGGAACAAACGGTCAGTGGGATCCAAGCGCGTGGACTCTAACTCCACAATCAGCAGCTACGCAATCATCAGCTACGCAATCTGCGTCAGATTTCAACAAAGCATGGATGCAGGCTATTGCCCCACCTCAAGCAGCAATGATAACTGCAAATCAATGGGCATTGGTCACAAATCAAAGTAACAGCATTCAATCTATGATGCAGAACGACAGTGAGACTGGTACAAGCACGAAACCGCCAAAGCTAAATCATATCAATGATTGGGGATGGTGGAAAGAAAGGCTTAGAACTTACGTTCAGGGGCAAGGTCAAGATCTATGGATGTGCTTCTTCACCGCATTTGATAGTGATTTGGAAGTTGCAGGGTCTAATCCAGAAACTTACAGCACTATGTCTGATGATGATAAGAAGAAATTTGAGTTAGAAAAGAAGGCATTCATGATTCTCACACAAGCTCTTCACAAAGACATTTACCACCAGTTTGTTTACTGCACGACTACTAAAAGCTTGTGGGATATGCTTACGTTACGATGTGAAGGAAATGCTCAATCTAGAAAGATCAAGCAAGAATTACTGAAGAAAGAATTTGAAGGTTTCACGTGTATGGAGAATGAGACTTTGGCAGAGTTATCTACAAGGTTCCATCACTTGTTGAGCGAGATGTTTGGTTTTAGAGTCACTGCCACTCCACAAGAAATGGTGAAGAGATTCGCTGATAGCTTACCAGCAAAGTGGAGCAGCTATCTTGAAATTCTCAAAGAAAATGGTGTTCTAGACACAATCAACGTTTATGAGTTGATTCAAAAACTGGAGAACAAGGATGTTGAAGAAAAGCTTAAGGCAAAAAGAACACAAACTCCTCAAAATCCAGAAATGTACTTTGGGATTGCAGGAGGTATCAGTGGAGAAAGACCAGCTTCTCAACACGCGAAGCTTCAAACAGCTTTCGTTTCTAACACCGGACCTTCAACAACAGATCAGTTTGATCCTTCAGCCTACACGATGTTTTCTAGACCGAATGTGCAACCGAAAGCTCAGCAGCAACAACCGCAACAGCAAGGGTTTTATGGAAGCTCTTCAAACTTTCAAGCCACTTCCAATCCGAACACAGTCAGATTAGACACTTCCAATTTTTCCAAAGTCAGTGTCGAAATAGCCAAGGAGCATATGGAGATGTTGAACACCTTGGTTAGTGCTTATTCTGGATTGATCGCAGGTCAGATTGGGAATATCAATCTAACCAATGAAGATTATCAGCAAGTGGATAAAGAAGAGTTTGAAATGATGGATATCAAATGGGCTCTTGCTAGTGCTATTCGAAGAGCAAAGGAGTTTATGGAAAGGACGGGAAGAACCAACTTGGAAAGCAAGAAAGATACCAAGTATGGGTTCGACAAGCAAGCTGTAACCTGCTTTAACTGTGGTGAACGGGGTCATTTCAAAAGGGAATGCACAAGACCAGCTCAGCATGGAAATCAAAACCCCTTCAGAAATCAAGGCAACCAGCAGAACCAGAACAGGAACAATGTTCGTACGATGATACCTGTCAACAACCAAGGCCAAGCAGGGTCATCAAATGCTAACCGGGGGCTGGTGGTTCAAATAGATGAGGGTTGTGATTGGTCGCTTCAGCTTGGAGAAGGAGGAAATGGTGGAAGAGCATGTTTTGCTGAAGTCGTTAGGGATTTAAAGCACACCAGTGGTGGAGAATCTTCCACCAATGGTGGTGACTCTTCTGAGGATGAAGACTCTTCTGGTTATAGTGGAAGCTCAGATGAAGAATCCTCCACTTCAGGGAATGATCATGTGGATCAAGCTGCTTACTCTTCATCTTCTCTCCATTCAGCCTTTATGGCTAATGTCGACGGTTCATCAGATCAGGTATGTGTCGATGAACCCACTGTAGCTAGTTGTGATAACTGTGATAGTTTGCGTGTTAAAAATGCTGATTTGGAGGCAAACATGTCTGAGTTGCAAGGCAAACATGATGCTTTACAAGCTAGTTTGTTTGACTTGCAAGACAAACATGTTTCGATAAATGATGAGTGTTGCGAATTGCGAAGCAAACACGAGGGTTTGCAAGAGAAATTTGATATCACATGCAAACACCATCAAGAATTGGTTGTAGATCTGTCTAAAGCAGCTGAAGCTAACGTGTTTTTAACCAGAAATGAAAAGGAATTTAAAGCAACAATTGCGTCACTAAAACATGATGTTTCAGAATTACAAAAGGCTGTTTTGCGAAAACAACATGCTAACAATAATCTTATTGACACAATTGAAAAGCAAATGGTAGAGTTAGCAACAGCTCGATGTGAATGTGAGACAATTAAGCAGAAACTGGAAAGCTATTCCAATTCCCGCTTTGTATTGGATCACATCATTGATGTTCAAGAGAGAAAGAAAAAGGGGGATAAACCGTGTATTGGATTCAAATCATGTCCTCCCCCAATGAATCACAATTACTCCAAATCGCCTGATGTCGAGGATATGCCCCGTTTTGAACCTACTGTGCCACTCGGTCTAGATGACTTTGCAGCAGGCCTCGGGTTCACAACTGGTACATCATCCTCAGGTCAATCTGAAACTGAATCTGAATCTGAGAATGTGACAGATTCATCATGTGTTAAAGAACAGAGTCCTCCCATTGTTGAGGATGCTGATTCTTCGGATGATGAATCTGAAGAAATTGTGAAACAACAGTCTAACTCGGTTACACCAGATATTCCAATCGAGAATCACATCCTGTGTGATCCACCAGTGAAACCGAGTAAGACTGAAATGTCAAAACCAATGGAGTCCCTTGTTTCTACAAGTGAAGAGAATAACTTGTTGTACACGCTCAAAGGAGATGATAAAATTTACTCTAACAAAGATTTCCCAATTAAAAATGTAAATCAAGATTTAATTGAGCAAATTTTTGAAGGATGTACTGACAAGTTTTTGGGAAACAAAAGTGGCAAAATTACCGTCACTCAATGTGATCCAATTCCGTGTGACCAAATTAGAAAACAATACGGAAACCAAAAACCAACAGTTGAGCGAAAACAACAAGTCAACTCCAGAAAGGGTAAGGGACGGGGAAAGAAGGCTCAGAACAAGAATGTTCAAGCACCTAAGGTTCAACAACAATGGGTGCAAAACAAAAGAGCTCCTGTTAAGAAAAGAGAACCGAACGTGAACTTTGTTGGATCCACGGGTTCAGACAAACTTGAAACATTTCAGGATAAATCTAATCTTGATTTTATAAAACAAGTTAGAATTTTAAAACGAAATGATCAGAATAACTACACCCAACACACCAACGGAGGTGATTTAGGTCCAAGCACGTCTAGATCACAAAGTTCATTGTCTGGTTCTTCGTCTGGTCATCAACATGTTTCTCCGAGGTTTGTAGAGCGGAGAATGTGCTTTGAGTGTGGCACAATTGGGCATATTGTAAGATACTGCCCATACCTGAAAAAGTTGAAGGCTGAAACAAGTGCTCCCCAAGAAATCAATTACCAAAAACGATCATTTTCCCCGAAACAAGACCCACGTGTCTTGAAAGAAAGGGAAAAGAAGTTAAAACAAAAGAATCAAAAGGTAATTGAGAAGGCCTTAAAATCAGAGGTCAAAGAAGAAAAACCTGTTCAAGCAAAACCTAAAACTGTAAAACCAGTAAATGCTAAAACAATTAATGCAAATACTGGTAAAGAACAAACAGCTTGGAAACAAAAACAGGTAATTCAGTCAGGGGGAGCACCACAGGCTCTTTTTCCTAATCATCGAGTGATTGAAATCACTTACCTTGATGATCAAGGACGACCCAAGTCCACAAAGGCTTGGGTCCCTCTCTCCAACTAATTTTTGAGTGAGTGTGTAGGATATTCCAGGAGGAACTTTCGATAGTCGTAAGATTGTTGATAGTGGAGCATCCTTGCACAAAATAGGCAACAGAAGAAATTGCTGCCTTTGATGGAGAGAAAAAGTAAAGGGAAACAGAAATGTCTGTTGAAAGAGATTGAAAAGCTTCGACAAAATGAAAATCATTTCAAAATGTAAATGTTCAAGGCTTTGATCGGGTCCCTGGGATAGATTCAAATCAAAATGTACGCACCTGCAGCACGTCTGAAGTTCAACAATCTACAAGATGAATGTGCAGTGTACATTTCTTCGTGGTGTGATTGAAGAAAATGTGTTTGTTGGACAAACCATCCAGGTGTGCGGACGCCTTAGCATGGGTTGAACAACCGCACACTACTTCTGAAAGAGAAAGACTAAAACCTTCGCTGATGAAATGTGGAAAACCAGCCGAACCCAAAGGTTTCTGATCTTGTTGCTGTCAAGAGATTTCAGTAGCTACAAAGAATCGACTTTGAAATCCACACCGGGTGGATATCCAGTTTGGGAGAGCTCTCAGATTCCTTTCAATGCACGATGCAGTTGCAGGATACGGTTTTAAAATTTCTAATCTCTCTTTTACTTGTCGATTTAAGCTGCTTTGTGAATTTTATCTCGTTCAGCACTCTTTGGCCAGACATGTTGTCATGGTCCGCACCGCTTACCGACATGCCAACTGATTTTTTCCAAAATTCGCTAAATCATTTCTGATTATAACTTAATTTTGGTAAACGACATTGAGGTAAAACATGAGTTAACCAACATCGGAAAATCATTTTTGTAAATATCTTTGTGTCTTTTAATTTTGTCATAGTTTGTTGATTTTAGGGGGAGTAGATCCAACCTTGAAAAATCCAAAAACATCGAAAAATTTCAAAAACACAAAAACAATAGAAAAGCAAAAATGAGTTTCCTGGCGAGCAAAAGAGAAAATGATAGTACATCAGTGGTCTGTCTAAACCTCTTTAAACCTTAAATGAAAAACGATAAGCAGCTCTATATAAGATGTATCGGTAGGCTCACAATCATTTTAAAGTGTGCAGGGTGATATAAACTTAAATCGACTGAAGACTGGGTGGGAACCATTCATTGGCATATGGTCTTAGTACCGAAATTTCGTTTGAGAGATTGCCGAGGTTCTGAGATATTCGGTCTTTATGCTGCTTATCATCTGGGTATCATGGTTGTATCTTTTACCGAAAAATAACGGGGACGCAAGTCTAGATCTTCCATGATACTATACATACGTGTACATATTGCATACGACCTCAATAAGTGATCAACAATCACATGTCCAAACAAATAAGTGATAAAATATCACAAATTCTTTCCGGGAGTCAAGTTCGTCTCTCTGCTGTACGAAAGTACTGACCTGTTCACGGACTTGCTCCTGTGCCCTCATGCATCGAAAATCAAGTTCCTCATCAATAAGTGATTCTATCACAAAGGGCTTGTTTTCACAAACAAAATAAGTGAGAATCTCACGTCATATACGGTCAAACAGATGATAATCGGTATACTCACCGGTAAGATGAATCCTCGTGCATACCTTGATACGGGAATGTGTCGTGATGTGGATGAACACCGGTCGGTAAGTATAAATTATACCTTAACGTATCCCCTCGCCATGATTACAAATGATAAGTTGAGCTTATGTGGACAACAATACCGATAATTGTTATAGGATGCTTATCTTAATGTTAACTAATTGAACAACAAGAACGTTTTGGACATGACCGTACACTGATATGATTCTTTTACCCTCGAAACTCGCAAAAAGAATGTCTGTAAATATCTATTTAATGTTTTCTGTTTATGCATCTTTGTATATATTTATTTATTGTTTTCCGTCTTTACTTTGAAAAATGAAAATTTCAAAAAGATTTTAGGTGTGTTTTAATTTAAACTTTATAAAATCCAAAAAGATTTTGCCTCTAGTTTATTTTTGATTGACTGATGTTGGAACTCGAGTCTATCCTACCCAAAATCCTGATCGTAAGCTGGAAAACAATTGTATCTTCATAAACAGTCGAAGTTAACGAGTTTTGAAAGTTAAAGGATTAAAATGAATATCTTTCTAAACTTTCAAACTGCTGTCGGTTGGTGTTTGAGTGAGATTTGATCTCATATGTGTCGTTAGTTTAAATGTTAACTAAATTCCAAGCGGTTGTTCTCATTATGCGTTTAGCTTTCTTGCATGTGCAGATGCTAAAGGTGAGGAGAACATGTTCGATGAACAGCTTTGGAATGAAGACACGAAGTGGAGGCACTCAAAGGATAAAATGATCGAGTTGCCGCTGTTCCTTCATCAACACCACAAGGATCTGAAGAATTGTCAAGTCAAACGATTCACGAGCATGACTCAATGGAGAGTTCAATCTAAGGGGGAGTTTATTGACACACTGCCTAAGTTAAATGGGGAGTTTGTTGATACACTTTCTGCTTTCAAGACGTGAAGACTTTGAAGATCCTCCGACATGAATGTGACAGAAGACGAACCATCACGAGTAGCGTCCAAGGGGGAGTTTGTTGATGCACTTTGTGTGGACGCGACTTGGCTCGGTTCGACTCGGCCTTGAAGACTTGAAGACACGAAGATCGAGACAAAGCTACAGCCAAGGGGGAGTTTGTTGGTGCACTTGTGTCTGTACTTTGTCTGTATTTCGTCATGATACAAAACGATGTCTTTAATGTAAGGTTGATGTAAGTTTGACCAAGTCAACCATCCTCCTGGTTTGACTTGATCAAACAGTTAGAAAAATGTTGAAAGATGTTGGGTCGAAAGATGTGTGATCGAAGGATTGTTTGTATCCTTCGATCATAATCTCGAAACATAAACCCTCGACAGATGGACCTCGAAGGATATCATCCTTCGAGGTGTATGCTGATCTTTCGATGTGTTTCTGGTCGACAGATGATCTTTCGATCAGTCTGTCTGATCTTTCGACCAGACCTGCTGTGTCGGGTATAAATACCCATGTAGTGTGTTGTGTTCGAGAGTTAGTGAGATAGAGTTCAGGCAAGAGAAACAGAGAGAGCATTCTGTTGAGAGCACACACACACTTTGAGAGTTTATAGAACATATCTGTGAACATTGAGCTTGTAACCGGACCTTTCATACGTATTAATACATGTGATGTTAATCGGTGAATCTTGTGTGTTGTGTTTGTGCTTGTTCTCGTATACAATTCTCGGTTGCATGCTAGCTTGGATTCCGCACTCGCTAGTGTGTTTGATATAACAAGGAAAAGGTTTCATCTCATCCTCGGATAGGGACCTACAAACAACTCAGATCTAAAGGATTTCAACATGTTTAAACACCGATTTCGCAATAAAACTAAACATTTTCAAGATGTGAAGGATTGAAAGATGGTTTCTAACTTTCTTTCAACTCTTTTACACTCAATGCACTCAAAACCGATGGAATCAGAGCTAGTTCAGGCCTCCTACTCACCCTCTAATGGAGTGTCGGTTCCAGATCTGATTCCTACCAACGAGATAACCGATTTTGGACTAAACATGAACAACCGTCAAAGAACAGTTGACTGCACGGATTTGGGTGATTCCTATTCAATCGGACGACTTAGGACTTGACGAGGTTCCGTTGTTTAGTACGTTGTCATGCCGTCTCGGTCAAACCGCAAAAACTTTCCAAAATGTTCAAGTTTCAAGACGATCAGATTGTTGGGACGGATTTCCGTCCGATCGGACTGCCATCCGATCGGACTGCTATCCGATCGAACGACAATCCGATCAGACTGCAACCTAGCCTTTCAACACTTAAACTTTTTGCAATTTTCAAAGGTTATCAGTTTCTAACGGATTGCCATCCGATCGGTAGACCATCCGAATGAGTGATAATCCTGCTTTGAACTTGTTCTCTAAGGGATACCTCACCGGACGGATCGTCATCCGATCGAACTACCGTTCGATCGAACGACCTGAAAGGTAGAGATGTTTCTCTGATTTTAAAATGCTACAACGAAAACTTCAAAGCCATCATACACAAACACATCCATCCCAAACGAGTGTCAATCCGACCGAATGGCCATCCGTTGGGATTGCCATCCGACCGGATTACCATTCGTTACTTGATTCACTTGCATCGTTTTACGCGCCGCTTATCGCTTATGCTATCATTCTGATCAGGCTAATCTCACTCTAGCGCTCCCTTCAATCCATTAACTTCCATCGTTGTGAGTATACTCGATCCCTTTTTGCTTTACGTACTTTCGGATGTTACATACGTTACCTATATTCAATTCACGTCAAACACACAACTCAACCACTTTTAATGCTAACCGCTATTGCATGTTATACGTGACTCGATGAATGCCTGTTTGTTATTTTTACACATTGATTGCTGTCTACCTGCCTTAGCAACGATAGTACTATAGTTTGGACTCAGCACCTGTTCACTCAGGGGGTGTTAAGGATATTACTTCACGTGTTCGCAGTGGTAAACATGTGATGCGCACTCGCTACTCGCAGTCAAATCGCAGTCATTGGTATTGATAGGATCTTTGTCGATAACTTACATGCTTCATAATATACGTTGTACATGCTGGTTATGCGTAAACAAATTCGAACTCTACTATTACTATTAAACTTGTATGCTCACCTTTACACTATGTGTATTGACCTCTATTTTAACGTATGTGACAGGTGCTTAGGATGTTTGCATGCTATTTGATGAATTGAGCTAGGATGGAGTCTAGAAACAAACTAAATAAAATCTGAGTTGTCAGAATAGATATTTGTTTTTTAGAACAATGTCTGTAATAACTATTTTTATTTTATATGTTTGTGGTATGGGACATGAACCTTTAATATATTATAACAAATAGTTGTTATGGATTCTCCTGGACAATCTGTTTCGCTCAGTGCCGCTCCCCGATGTTTCCACCATCGGTTGGGGTGTGACAGATTGGTATCAGAGCCATAATTATAGGGAATTAGGCAACACTCGACCTAGTCCGGGTCGATGTCTTAGAAACGACCTAGTCTATAGTCTAAGTACCAACAGACCGACTTGTGCATACCCGATATGGGTTTTGTACGAGCTTACATGCTATTTCTCGCTCGACCTCCCTGTACACTATACTCTTGCGCGAACATTGCATACTACAGTTCTGCGCAAGACCAGCCTTTCCTAAGGCTGGACACACACACACCCCAACGAATGATCTGGTTAAGACCAGGTGTGAAAACCGCAAACTCTCGACCAGATCACTCGTTCGATTCGCTATTTTTACTATCAACACGAGAATTTGCGTGGAATCAGGAGTGAAATCCATACTTTGACGCAAATTTTTCCCGCTACTTCATCAAAACAGGAAACATAGTCGTTAAGTAAGGGGTGAAACCCGAATCTTGATGACTTATTCCGCTCTTTATTGTGATTTTGCAAAACTCTCACCAAAGTCTCGACGGACTCCAACGACTTGAAGTCACACTGTAACTGGAGTGATGCGTGCTGAATGCCCGGATTGAGGCAAGAGCACAGTCCGGAAGGACCTAGTGTGCACTTACGAGTCCTTGTGAATAGTCGAATCACTTTGGGTAGTCAACGTCTATCAAGCCGAGACAATCTATCCTCGATTTCATGTGTTTCGATTCTGGAATTGCCGCCGCTGACTCTGAGATTATTGCTTTTATGTGAATTTTTGGTGGTTTGTGTGTTTATGCGTTTCAATTTTTGGTGATTTACTCGCTTTTCGCTGTTCGCTTGATCCTCACGCACGACTCGCACTACACATCTATCTCAAAACACAAACAAATCGCTTGTGTTATTCGCAATCGCTGCTCGCTAATCGCAATCGTTATACTAAATCGCTACACGCTGTTGTGAAGGATAGGTGAATATGTGCAGTATTTGTAGGTGAATACGTGCAAAATAGTTAAGGCATGGTTTCGGTGAGCTCTGCGTTTACATGGACTACGTACTTATGTGTATACGTGCTTATGTGCCTACGTGTTTCTGTGGATTATGTGCCTACTTGATTACGTGCCTAGTTGATTTCGTGTTATGTGTTCCTGAGCTTTACATAGAGTAGCGCAAGGTGAAACTATAGAATACGCTAGACTTAATCGAAACTATGTTGAGCCCTGTGACGATGTCTGTTGCAGACAATGTCGTCATTCGGTACAACCCACTCCAGAGCCGCTAGACGAAACCATGATGACAAACAAATCGCTGCTCTCATCGCTAAGCAAATGGCGAAAGGCATCCCACAAATCGTCAGTGAGCAGAATGAGAATGCTAGCAAGTCCTCAGAGGAGTCCAGGACTGATGCTCCGAAAGCAGCTTTTAGCTTCAAGTAGTTCAGAGCTTGCGGTCCAAAGGAATTTACCGGCGAAGATGGGCCTACAGCCATGTTTCAATGGTTTGATTCAATCAAAGTCACCCTGCGCCAGAGTGGCTGTCCAGAAAACCTACGCACTGTTAATGGTACCGGCGTTTTCCAATCCCGCGCTCTTGATTGGTAGACAGTCGAGAGGAACAAACGAGGTAACGATGCAGCTTTCGGATTGTCATGGGACGAGTTGAAGAACATCATGATGCAAGAGTTATGTCCTCCCCATGAATTCCAAAAGCTCGAGGATGAATTCTGGCACATTAAGCAGGATGGCGGAGATAACGCTGGTTTAACTGCTCGCTTCAAGTAGTTGAGTATCATCTGCCCTGGTCAGGTTGCTACCCCTGATATTACGATCAAGAAGTATATCCGTGCTCTGCCGGATTGTGTCGCAGATTTTGTTCAGGCTACAAAAACGACAACAATCGAGGAAACCTGCCTGCTCGCCGCTGAGATCAACGTTAAGCGAGTCAGGGCTGGGTACTTCGACAAAGCCTCCAAGAATCTGCATCAAGTCACCGCTGCTACACCCGCTGAAACTACCACCGCACCGCAGTCTTCAAAGCTCTCACGTCGCAAGAGAAAGAACAACAGCTCCAGCAACAAGAACTATGCAGTTACTTCCGCACCACTCCAAACGGTACCAGCTCAACCGCAACCTCAGCACCGCCAAGTAGCGGCGCCTGTGACCAATGCACAGCCAGCAAAGCGTGCATACACTGGCCCACACCCGCTCTGCCCTACTTGTACCCATCATCACCCGGTTGGTATCGCAATTCGGTTCTGTGTTCATTGCAACGTGTAGGGCTACTTCACTGCTAACTGCCGTACCGGTCCTCGCCAAAATCCAGCTCCAACTCAAGGTCAAGCTCCTGCTCTACCAGCTCTGCAAGGACAGCAAGCAGCTCCTGCTCCCGCTGCTCGAGCAAGAGCCTGCTTTGCGTGTGGTGATCCCAACCATTTCGCAAACGTCTGCCCAAACAGAGTGGTGAAGCAAGAGCCACAGCAGCAACAGCAGCCAGCACCGCAGCAGCAGCAACCAGCTCAGCAAGCAGCCCACTGGCACGTCTTCAACATCAACGCCCGCCAGACTCAGGCAGACAACAATGTGGTTAATGGTACGTTTCTCGTAAATGGTATACATGCTTCGTGTTTGTTTGATACTGGAGCCGACAACTGTTTTGTATTATTCGAATTCGAAAGGCTCCTAAATCTTAAGCGCGTTAACCTCCCATTAACTTTCGACGTAGAAGTTGCCACTGGAAGAATCGTCACCGTCAGTTCCGTTCTGCGTGACTGTACTCTTGATCTCAACGGTCATATTTTTTCGATTAATCTTATTCTGATGCAACTCGGTAACTTTGATGTCATAGTAGGCATGGATTTCCTTCAGGAAAATCATGCTGAAATTGTTTGCTTCGATAAAATGATCCGTTTCTCTCTTGGGAATGGTGATCAATTGTGTGTTTATGGCGAAGTCGCTCTGAAGAAGTTGCAACTCATGTCATGTGTCCAAGCTAGCAAGTACCTCCGTAAGGAATACCAAGCTTTCTTGGCACACATTGTTGTAGAAGAGGGAAAGAAAGGAAAGACGTTGGGAGAAGTACCTGTTGTTCGTGATTTTCCTACTGTATTTCATGACGATTTACCCGGTTTACCTCCCGCTCGTGATATCGATTTTCGAATCGACCTCATTCCTGGAGCAAATCCTGTTGCTAGAGCACCTTATCGTCTCTCTCCCTCTGAAATGCGCGAACTCTCGAGTCAGCTCCAGGAACTACTTGATAAAGAAGGATGGATCATTCGCCAAAGCACCTCTCCTTGGGGCACGCATGTCCTCTTCGTTAAAAAGAAGGATGGATCGTTCCGGATATGCATCGACTATAGGGAATCGATGATTTGTTTGATCAACTACAAGGTGGTACGTGTTTCTCAAAGATCGATCTACTCTCAGGCTATCATCAACTACGAATCCAGGAAGAAGATATACCCAAACCCGCTTTTCGAACCCGCTATGGTCATTTCGAGTTTATCGTTATGCCTTTTGGTTTGACTAACGCACCCGCAGTATTTATGGACCTAATGAATCGTGTGTGCAAACCCTTTCTTGACCGCTTCGTCATCGTGTTCATCGATGATATCCTGATCTATTCCAAGTCAAAAGCCGAACAATCGCAACATCTACATTTGGTTCTTGAGTTACTCCAGGGAAACCGTCTCTATGCCAAGTTCTCCAAGTGCGAATTTTGGCTGGAGGAGGTTCAATTCTTGGGTCACATTGTCAATAGTCAAGGTATTCATGTCGATCCTGCGAAGATTGAAGCAGTTAAGAGCTGGGTTACACCCAAGAACCCGTCCGAAGTCCGTTCTTTCCTCGGACTAGCGGGCTATTATCGCCGATTTATCGAAGGATTCTCTACGATCGTTGTACCGCTTACTTCTCTTACGCACAAGGAAAAACCTTTTGTTTGGGGAACCAAACAAGAGGAGGCCTTTCAAATGCTTAAAGCTATGCTTTGCAATGCTCCCGTGCTCTCACTTCCCGACGGAAACGACCATTTCGTAGTCTACTGCGATGCCTCTAACCTTGGTCTTGGTTGTGTTCTCATGCAACGAGACAAGGTTATCGCTTACGCCTCTCGATAGCTCAAGATCCACGAGAAGAACTATACCACACACTACCTCGAGCTTGGTGTAGTTGTATTTGCGTTAAAGATTTGGCGACACTACCTTTACGGTACTAAGTGTACGATCTTCACCGATCATAGGAGCCTACAACACATCTTTGACCAGAAAGAACTGAATATGCGTCAATGCTGGTGGGTAAAACTCCTCAATGATTACGACTGTGAGATCCGTTACCATCCAGGTAAAGCAAACATCATTGCCGATGCTCACAGTCGATGAACCTATTTGCATAGCATTCGTAATATCCAAGCCCAGCATAATCTCGAAGCTCTCATCCGCGACACCCAACATGCTTGTTTTACTGAACTAACTTTGAAGAAGGAAAGGATTCTTAACGACGGTGCTCAACTCGAGAATAAATCGAATGGTATCTTCCATTATTTAGACCGAATTTGGATTCCCAAGCGCACCAATTTACGACAACTTCTGATGGACGAAGCCCACAAATACCGATATTCTATTCATCCCGGTTCTGACAAGATGTAACAGGACATGCGCTACAAGTACTGGTGGTCGGGTATGAAGAAGGGTATCGCTCTATATGTTTCGAAGTGCCTGACTTGTTCCAAGGTCAAGGCTGAACACCAACGCCCCTCTGGCTTACTCGTACAACCCGAGATCCCTATGTGGAAATGGGAGAGTATAGCTATGGATTTCATAACGAAACTCCCGCGCACGCCATTAGGTCACGACAACATTTGGGTTGTCGTTGATCGTTTGACTAAATCCGTTCACTTTCTACCGATACGGGAAGACTATAAGGTAGAACGATTAGCACGAATCTACACCGACGAGGTTATCTGTCGACACGGGACACCTCGTGATATCATCTCTGACCGCGATGGTCGATTTACTTCGCGTCTTTGGGAAACGTTTCAATCTGCTCTCGGTACTACTCTCAATCTAAGTACCGCTTTCCATCCCCAGACCGACGGGAAGACTGAACGCACGATTCGTACCCTTGAAGACATTCTTCGCTCGTGTGTCATAGATTTCGGTGGTAATTGGGACGCGCACTTACCTTTTGTCGAATTCTCGTACAATAACAATTACCACTCTAGCATCCAAATGGCACCATTTTAGGCATTATACGGAAGAAAATGTCGACCGCCTATTGTATGGCACGAGATTGGAGACGCGCAAATTACCGGTCCTGAGCTGTTGCAAGAAACGACTGACAAAATCCTCTAAATTTGAGACAATCTGTTGAAAGCTCAGAGTCGTCAGAAAAGTTACGCCGATAGACGCCGCAAGCCCCTTGAATTTGGTGTTGGCGATCACGTACTCCTAAAGGTTGCACCTTAGAAGGGGGTGATCAGATTCGGCAAGAAAGGAAAGCTCGCACCTCGATATGTTGGACCCTTTAAAATCCTAGAAAGGATTGGCAAAGTGGCCTACAAACTCGAACTACCGGAGGAACTTAGTAATGTCCACCCGACTTTCCAGGTTTTGAACCTCAGAAAGTGTCTAGCTGACCAGGAATTACATGTCCCTATTGAGGATTTACAAGTGGACGAAACATTACACTGTGACAACTGGCACCAAACCGGTAATTTCCGTACATTTTAATCACTATTTAATGACTGCAATTATATGCTTAATTGTCAGCAATGTCTGAACACATGATTAAACAAGTGAATTCATGCACGTTGTATACTATAAAATATTGCTTTATGCATAATCGAGAGTGTTGCGTCAGAAATAATAGTAAACTCACCGGTAAGACACACTGTGTCAACAAAACTGCAGAAAGTAGTCAGACAATAAAATTGGAGCCTAGGTGTAGGTCCGACGACAAGAATGCATTAAAACCCAAGAGTACATACAAGGGTTTAATATATATGCAATACGAAAGCAAAAATAAGCACTAGAAAGCACCCGAAACGCACTTTAAGTGCAGAAATTTATATAATTCAGCATTTAAACATATGAATATTTTGCAGAAATGTCGTTTTATTATCCAGAATATTTCCCTAAGTGTTGGGAATTGAAAGAGTACAAGAAAGGTACTTAAAAGACACTAAAAAGTGTAATTTAGCACTTTAACGAAACAGTGTCTAACCGAACAACCGGATAATACCCGGAACACCAAAATAATGCTAGAAGCATTGTTTTTATTTTGGTAAGCTAGTTAGGGTCCCTGAACACTCTAACACACTATACATTAAATAACACTCACTAGTAACTAACTAAATACTTGGATTTGGGTTATAAACTAACTACATGGTTCATGTTTACACTTAGACCCCCCCCCCATATGCTAGTATTCGATTTCCCCCACATGCCAATTACAAGATTTGGTGAGTTGTTTAAATGATTGTGTCTTGCACTTTGGGGGACATAATATCCAAGAGATAATGAGGAAAGATGGTTATAAAACAAATCCTATGGTTCTAATCTTTCATTCAACAACACACACCACACTTTCACCCTCTCTCTTCCTCCCTCTAACACCCTCGGCCGAGAACCACCAAGGCACCACCACCACCTTCAATCCAAGCTCATCCATTCCAAGTCCACTTGAAGGTGTAAGAAGGTGATTCACGAGGCTCGGTGTGTTCGGAAGTTGAAGGACCTTCTTCATTTGCTTTTATCCACTTCATTTGTCCTCTTGAACTTCCCTAGCCTTGAGCTAGTAGTAAGTGCCTCTAAACATCTTCTTGATCTTGTCTAGAGTGGTTAATAAGAGTTTTATCGGATGAAAATCATGAAAACTAAAGATCACCAACTAAAAGTCTTGTAAAATGATGAACTTGATGGATAAAAGGAAAGTGATGGTGTAAAACTTGTTAAACTTGTTTTGTTATGATTATTTAGTGTTGTTTTATGCTAGTAGTAGTTCGGATCGTCATCTAACCCGGCTAGGTCATGTTCATAGAACATGAACTAGTGTATGTTAAAATATGAAAAGGACTAGATGATGAACACTACTACATAATAACATGAACTTGTGTAAAAGTAATTTTTCTTGTAAAATGAAGTTCTAAACTAGTAGATCTAAAGATCTACAAGTGGTTTTTCGGAAAAACCAAGTAAAATATATACAAGTCTCATTTTAAGTCGGGTCTTTCATGAACTAGAGGTGTTTTTGTGAACAAACAAGTGTGTGGACACTTGTGTAACAAAAGTTTTAACAAAGAAATAATTTTCGTAAAAACCGACTAGAAGTTGTGAAACTTCATATTCTTTAAAAATAAAGTTTTTAAGAAACTAAACTTATTTTTAAAGATAGCAAAACTTACTAAATGTGCTAGTAAGTTACTACACATTTTTGTAAATTCTCAAGTTCATGAAATAAAGAAATTAGTATATATTGTTGATGATTATTGTTGATAATTGTTGTTGATGATTGTTGACGATTTAAAAGAAAATAAACACATGTTTTGAAAACATGGGAAACCTCCATTTTTAGGGGAAACTCTGTCAAATTTTTTATAAATTTTGACACTTAGAAAATATAAGTTTTTGAGAAACTTACTCCCTAAAAATGTATTTAAGAGTATTACCAAGGTTTCCCTAATTTTTGGTGATAAGAAATGAGGATTTCTTCAAGAATAAAAATGGATATAAGTATGTATATTTTTGAGGGAAAAATATATATTATTTTATCACCAACTTTTGTGCTAAGTGTATAAAGTATGTGTTATACGTGCTAGTGTATTAAGACTTAAAAATACACTAAATACTCATGAGGAGTATAAACATAAAAATACACATACAACATACAAGATACATAATTCGGGTGCAAAGTGCAAAACACAAAAGACTTATATTCATTTTAGAGAAAATAATATAAGTAAGATACGTAGTTAAAAATATAGAATATTTTTAACACAAGAATATATACAAAAGATAGTGACTGTACTTGTGCGACGCAAGTCTAGTGACTAACGTTAAGAAAACGCGTATAGGTTACGACGTTAATTAAGCAAATCCGGTGAAGTTTACGACGCAAGGAACGCAAAGTTGTGAGTTCGTGCTCCCCCTTTTCTTTTAACTGTTTTCAGTTTTTATAACTTCGGGGGTGAAATACATGTACAAAAGTACAATATTTATAAATGGTATGATATAAAATACAAGAAGTACACTTGGTGAGAACGAGAACCAAGTGTGACAAAATATAAGATAATAAGAAACGCACTTGGTGAGGACGAGAACCAAGTTGGATGCGTTATGAGAAATGATAAAAAGAAACGCGCTTGGTGAGGACGAGAACCAAGTTGGATGCGTTATGAGAAATGATAAAAGAAACGCGCTTGGTGAGGACGAGAACCAAGTAGGATGCGTTATGAGTAATAGTGTCACGAATAGGGTAAAGAAGCACCATTAATCAACAATATACTTAGACCGCAGAACAAAAGGTTATTTCTAACGGGTGCCTGGCAGACACACTCTCGGTGAGGGCGAGAATCGAGTAGTGCTTTTATGTCTCAGAATATACCAACTAAATGCCTTAGGTTTGGTGACTTCCTATGTCGTGTCACATGTTAATGGCTTTGCAACCCATTAACAATCCTGATATTTACAGAAATACTGTATTTACATAAAATTCATACCATACTAGAATTGATATATAACTTGAAGTACGTGGGGTACTCAAGAAAATTGATATATAACTTGAAGTACGTGGGGTACTCAAGAAAATTGATATATAACTTTAAGTACGTGGGGTACTCAAGAAAATTGATATATAACTTGAAGTACGTGGGGTACTCAAGAAAATTGATATATAACTTGAAGTACGTGGGGTACTCAAGAAAATTTATATATAACTTGAAGTACGTGGGGTACTCAAGAAAATTGACATGTAACTTGAAGTACGTGGGGTACTCAAGAAGATTGATATATAACTTGAAGTACGTGGAGTACTCAAGAAAAACTTGATTTATTCACAACTATGTTTTCATACAAAGTATACAAACGTGAAATACAAAATTGCATGAATTCACACCAACATTATGTTGACGTTTTTCCAAAAACTCACATGTATTTCAGGTAACTAGGATGGATGTGCGCGCGGTCTGGCTTATGCTCGTGGATGTCGCTTGTGTTTAACTTTAAATAAAGTTGTAAACTTTTAAGACAATGTTTTATGCGACTTAGCGATATAAACGCTATCTTATGTTTTCAAATTATGGTATTTGAAGTATTTTTACGAGCATGTAGCATGTTTACCTTTCGTATGCAATGAGAACCTTTCATGATCACACCTCGTGCTTCCGCCGCAGAAAGGGGTGTGACAGATTGGTATCAGAGCTGCGATTGTAGTGAACCAGGATTCCTTCTCGAGTCTAGTCTACAATCTCTAGGATCCATTCACGAAAACAATTTTCAAAGAGTTTTCATTGCATAAAACGCCCCGCGACATCCACTACCTGAAACTGTCTACAAGAGTCTAGAAAAGACACTACGAGACTTAGGGTGCACATGAGTAGCACTTGTCTTTAATTGAGAAATTACTTGCAATTATGTGTGATAATTAGCATGTACTAGAAGTAGAATGTCACAAGTATACGTGACTCTACCTAAAAGCAATGGCCTATCTGAAGGAAGAGATACGAGGATGAAACGAACTGTGCTGACTGTGCAAGGAGTTACGTAATTATGGATGCATACATAATTATGGAATTCAGTGCACAGAAACCACAGCAAGTCTTGTCACGTATAGATTCCCTCAGTGCAAGCCTACTAAGTACTCTGCTAGAGTAATAATTGTTTGATGTCACTTATGTGACAACCCGCACTAAACCAGGTATCCGTACAACTTAATTAATGATTAATTACTACTTGATTACTGTGCTTGATTGAACTAGCTGATAAACTGCTACCTGCATACGGATACATGCACTTACTTGCATCATACTTTAATTGCTGTCACTACATTAATTACATACTGAACCCTAGTGACAAACATGATGCACAAAAAGCACAGTAGCACTAAACGGATACACGGCGAACATGCTAATATGACCAGCATCAGGCAGACACTGCCTCTAAGGCCTGTTAAGAGCCTCATATATTTTGGCTACACTGGTAGTGAGTGTAGGGATATAAGGGTTGTGTTACCGCGTCTCTAGGGATAAGATACACTGATTCGGATGTGCCAAAAACGTACTTTAAGTACCAAACACAGCACTTTAATAATTAATCCAGCTTCTAGCTGACTAGTAAAGTGCCAGAAAATGAGAAAATAACACTAGACACTTTCTAAAGTGTCGGGAAAACAAGTGGTGTCACTAAAAATAACAATAACGACACTTTAAAGCTTTTATAACGCTTTAACGGATTACTATCCAACCGGACACCCGGACTTTACCCGGAACATGAAAATATTACTATTTTCACTATTTATATTTTTCTGAGCCAGTTAGGGTCCCTGATTACCCTAACACCCGCCATAACGTGTAACATATTAGTAACGGGGTTAACTACTTAACTTAACTTGGTTTAACATAACCATTCCCTAATTACTACTTAAAATCGAACAAGAGGCCCCCCCCCTAACCGAATCGGTTACCTAGGGGGCACCACCTTTGTACTTGTGATCTTGATAAATCTTGGGTGTCTAGTATCTTGAAGACACCTTAACCATTGGGTAATAACACCTAAGATTGGCCTATAAATACAAGAGTTTACACTTAATCATTTCCACTAAACCACAACACAAGATCAACTCTCTCTTGCTCTCTCCCATTCTCGGCCGAACCCACCACACACACACATCATACTTTCGGTTTTAGTTCTCATCATTCCAACACCATTCAAGCTTCAAGGTTCACGTATTAGGAGCTCTTGTGCACTCGGAACGCGAAGGACCTCCACCGTTAGCTTTTATCCACCTCTTTTTCGTCAAGATTCTTCCCTAGCCCCGAGCTAGAGGTATATTGTTTAAAACTTGTTCTTGAATGTATTTAAAGTGGTTAAAAGGAATATTGTCGGTTAAATATCGAAAACATAAGTTTTGATGCATTAAAGTCTACTAAAAATACTTAAAATGGTGGTTAAAGACATATAACTTGTGTAAAAGTCGTAGGACTTGAAATATGTGTTTATTGAGACCCGATCTATGATGTGGTAGCTCGGAACATCGTTTAACCCGACTTTGTAAGATCATGTATCTTCACATAAGCTCGTTTTTGACTAAATACAAGGGTTAAAGGTGAAACTCTACCACACAAGATACATGAACTTGTGTAGAAATATTTTACTTGTGTAAAAGTAATTTAACTTGTACAATGGTGTTTAAAACTAGCGGATCTACGTATCCGCAAGTGGTATTTTTGAAGAACCACACAATAAAGAAATCATGAACTTTAAAAAGTGGATCTTACACTAGTAAACATGATTTTATGAACCACAAGTGCGTAGACACTTGTGAAATGGAAAGATCCGACAAATAACTATTTTTGGGAAAAATGACTAGAAGTTGTAAAGACGGATTTCGCTAGTCACAAGGTTTTTACAAGATTAAAGTTACTTTATATAAAGATCTACAAGAAATAAGGGGATTTACACTATAGAATCGGAAAAACTACAAGTTCATGCGATTATGCAAATTTACATACTTGACGACTAGTTTGTTGTGTTGGAAATTGTTTGATTGAATAAAGAAGATTGTTGAATTGATTTGTTAAAAGAAAATGATACGCTTGAAAGCGTGGCCACCTCCAGTTACAGAGGAAACTCTGGCGAAATTTTCTAAAAACCTAACACTTAGGCTTATTTACACAACAAGTGTTAGAACTATTTTTGGACATACTTTCGAAACATAAATTTCGCCAGCACTATATTTTACTAAATATTCGGAGGTGGAATTTCCACAAAGATTAACGTGATAAGTATATTTGTCACAACACTGTTTATGATTATTTTGTGAAAATACATAAATATTATTTTAGAGTAAAAATAATATTTACAAGCGTTAATGATTCCAAAACTGTACGAACGCTTCCACATTAACATATAAGTTACACCGGTAATTACATTACCACAAGATTGATAAAACGTAACTTACGCACATGTATTGTATCCCCCATCCTTGGGAAGAAGTATAACTACCAAGTGTATACGGAACATAAACACGAAATAGTTGTCTAACTATTTCCCAAAGACATAAACTGTAAAGCTAAGGCACGGCCGTCCGTCTAATAGAATTAGCACTTGTAGGTCGTTGCACAGCTTACTGTATTGGAGACACTTGGTAGAGACGCGCATTCACTGTGAGTTCATGTCCCCCTTTTCTCTAACTGTTTTCAGTTTACTTAACTGCGGGGGTGAAATACATGTTACTATGATTTACGAGTACTTTACAACGGTATGTTTAACGTAAGGAGGTGTTATACGATCATGTGAGTGGATAGGAACAACATGGGGCCATTAGTCCTCATGGAGGGACCGAGGGACAGGAGCGGTAGATCTATCTGGGTGTAGCGAGCCCAGCCCCCGGCCAAACTAGAAACGGACCGTGGGGTGACTTTGTCCACATACTTTGCCGTGGCGAAATCTGCTAGGTTTGAGTCTCCCTATTTGCACTTCACATATGTCAGTGGCCTTGCAAACCATTGGTGATCACAAGTCCTCTTACACTGCTACATACCACAACTATTTTTATACTCACAAGTGTTTTACATACTCACTTACACATGAACTCGCTCAACATTATTGTTGATTTTTCAACTCACATGTATTTCAGGAAATTAAACGGATCTGGCACGGTATGGAACGTTTTCCCGCTGCACTTGTCATGAAGTCATCAGGGTTTAGGGGATGTGTCTCTTTCCTGGACAAGACACAGTCCTTAAACCACGTTTATGTTATGTTATAAGTTGTAATGTCTACTGAACAAGGTTATGGTTGTACGTTAAAACAATGGTATTGTGTTTGATTTTCAAAACTTAATGGATGACTTGCATGGTTTTTAAATTCATATAGCTTGTTATGGTTAAGCTATGGTATTAAGAAGTCACACCAAAATTAACCACGCTTCCGCAAAGCCAGGGTGTGACAGCTTGGTATCAGAGCTAGGTTCATAGCGAACTAGGATTCTTTCTCGAGTCTAGACTATGATCACTAGGGCTCTCACGAAAACACTTTTCTGCATACCACTTAAGTCCAGATCCACAACTTTTTACAAACAAATGTTGAGCACATTTTATTAATTATAGGCTCAGCTTGGAGGGCTGAGGATCGATCTGGAGGATCGAGGTGATTAAGGTAGTTGAGCACGTTGGTTTGTTATAGGATCGATCTGGAGGATCGAGGCTCGGTCTAGGTGACCGAGGTAGTGGGCTAGCAAGGCTACGAAGAAAAGGCTCAGCTTGGAGGGCTGAGGATCGATCTGGAGGATCGAGGTTTGGTTTAAGTGAAGGATAGAGCAGTCTTGTAGACTGGATGGTATTGGCTAGTAAGACTAGGAGGATTATGTGATGCCTTATTTGATGACTTATGTGATTACTTGATTTATGATTGACTATTTGTGCATGTTTGTGTATATGTTACAGACACATGGATTCCGCAGACACTGGTGGTTCAGGCACCACAGGCCCGAGGCCTATCGTTTCAGACGACATTGAGTCATCGGAGCACGAGGTTTATACGTCAGACTTCACCAGCACGGATGAGGATGACTTTCAGCCATTCGCCTTACCCGACGGCGTTGATGAGCTCCCAGTTGATCTTCCAGCCGGGGATCTACCACTCGTTGTGATCCCTGCTCCAGTACCCCTTGCATCATACCCTGTTTTACCCATCGACGACGAGGAGGACGACGTCGATATGTTTGAGGAGGAGCCTTTGGAGGATGCTCAGGGCGAGGCCCTACCTGCTGTTGCCCCTTTACTGATCGCAGATGCTCCGGCTGCGGAGTCACCTGCTCATTCCCCAGTCGTGGACTCCTTTGAGTCTGTGGCTTCTGCACCCACACATGCTCATAGTGTGCAACACTTCTCCCATGGGTCCGATTCGGACCAGGCTTTTTCTGTTGCTTCCATACCTGGACTTGTTTTTGACCATGACGACGAGGGGGATTCAGATCCTATGTTTCCACCAGGATTTGATCCTGACCGTGATTTAGAGTTTGTCCCGATGGACGAGTTGATGGAGGATCCAGCAGATCCTATTGACCCTTTTGATCCGATTGACCCAGATTTTGAGTTTGAGATGGCGTTTGATGACTTTGAGCCTGCCGTTGCTCCTGAGCAGGCAGCCGCTCTTGATCCTTTACCAGAGCATGACCCTGCGCATGCTGATGTACCTTTTGAGCCCATTGCTGATGATCACCACATAGATGTTCCTGTTGATCCCATTGGTCCTTTACCCATTGTTGCTGTACCAGTTGACCCCCCTTCCGAGCACTTGGCACCCGTTCACCCTGTTGTTGCTCCCTTATTTGATCCCGTTCCCCTAGAGCCCGGACATGCACTGTTCGCGGCACATATGGATCCACCGGATGAGTCCGCACAGCACGGGTGGATACCGGCTGATGAGGACGTTCCACCGATACACCCACAGATCCCAGACACTCGACACGTTGACTTTTCATTTCAGGTACCTATGTTTATACCTCCAGCAGGGCCTGGAGAGGGCTCTTCAGCTCACCCTGATGGGCATGTACCGATGCCCATGCCTTTCATGCCTCAGATTCCTTTTGTCCCACCTACTACAGCTCCTTTTGGTGTGGCACCCTTTGACCCCACACGTGAGCCACTGCTGTGGTCACCGTTTTCCCCCATGCCACCCACTGATCCATACCACAGGTTCCACGTGGGACATACCATTGAGGATGTATTGATGTCGTTTGTATACCAGCATGAGTCGCATGAGCAGCGACTACAGGAGTTGGAGAGAGCCCATCTGCAGCCATGTCAGTGCCATGGCCGGGTACCCTCTCCGTTGCAGCCATCACGACCATTACCCCCTGACTATGCTGCTCGTTTTACTACTTTGGAGCAGCAGATTACTTCCATTATTCGCACACAGCAGGCGATGGAGGCGGACTGGTTACAGTTGCGCCGTTTGTTTTATACCCATTTTCCCCCTCCTCCACCACCATCTGCTTAGAGCTCATCGGTGCCACTTGGGTAGGCGAAGTGAGAAGGCGGCGATTGCTTTTTGACTGCACAGCTTTTTGGGGAGACTACGTTATGACTTGACTTTTGTTATGTACTTGATGTTGTATTGATACTGATGTAGCTTTTGACAGGGGTTATGTAGCCCCTAGTGATTGATGATTGTATGTATACACTTACGATGTGGTCTCATTTATATGGCAATCGCAGTTTTCTCACCATATTTGGATTCGCTTGATTACTTGTTTATATTTTATGACATGGAATGTTGTGTGATTGATAATTGTGATGTGTGATAACATGAGATGTTATGTGATTATACTATTACTACCGTTATATACGTACACTATATTACGAACTGATTTACGTACTATAACAACGAAGCCTTACTATGGCCTAACCAACTTAAACCATCTTATAGAAGATGCCGCCAAGACGCGAACCAAACATGCCAACAAACGAGGCAGAACTCCAGCAGATTATTGCTGCTGCCATAGCACAGTACGCAGCATCTCAGCCAGGAGCAAGCGGAAGTGTTAACCAAGGCAATAACAATCCACCTCACGGTAATACCACGCCATTCGAACCTACCATGAACTAGTTGGAGATTTTAGCGGTGATGCTAATGCCAAACACATGTTTTAACATACGTACAGGATGCACCTACAAGCAGTTCTTAGACTGCAAACCAGTTAACTTCGATGGCACAGGAGGTGCAGTTGCCTTTACCCGCTGGGCTGAGAAAACCGATTCTGTCTTACGCATGAGCAAGTGTGCAGAGGATCAGCAAGTCACATACATTTCAGGGCTGTTTCTAGACGGAGCCCTATCTTGGTGGAACTTACAAGTCCAAACACTAGGCGAAGCTGCCGCCTACGCCCTGACTTGGGCCGAATTGAAAGAACTGATGCGCAAAAAGTACTGTTCACGCGCAGAAATTCAAAGGTTGGAGACTGAATTTTGGCACTTAAAGATGGATGGACCAAAGATTGCAGAATACGTCCAGAGGTTTCATGACCTATCTCAAGTGGTACCTTACATGGTTACGCCAGAATACAAGCGAATCGAGCGCTTCATTTGGGGTTTGGCTCCCCAAATAATAAGCATGGTAACCTCCTCCAAACCAGCGACTATCACTGAAGCCATCGATTTGAGCGTGGCTCTCACCGAGGAGGCGATTCGTCTAAACAAGTTTGATGAAGTCAAGGCAAAGAAAACAGAGACTCACGTTGAGTCCTCAGGAGATAACAAAAGGAAGTTTTCAAACTTCAAACAAGGCGTCAGTATGGCCGTAAGGAAAGGAAAATCAGCTGGCAGTACCAAGAGAGGAAAAGGGTACCAGGGCACCCAGCCCAGATGCAACAACTGCCAACGCCACCACACTGGCCCTTGTAACATGAGAGTTTGTGAATCTTGTGGAAAACCGGGCCACTCAAAGGAATCATGTTGGGCTAGTGCAGGCCGCGGAGGCCAGGGAGGATATGGAAGTAGGAATGATAACCGTGGTGGAAATGGAAACCGCCTACAAGGAAATTTTGGAGGAAACAGAAACCGAGGCTACAATGCAAGTCAGGCTGGCAATGCCAACCAGAACAACACCCCAGCTGGAAATGGGGATGGAAACGGGCAGAAACTCGGATGCTATAACTGCGGGGAAATCGGGCATTTTAAGAAGAACTGCCCAACGTTGAATCAGGCCCGCGGTAGAGTATTCCAACTCGAAGCTAGAGAGGCACGCCAAGATCCAAATGTTGTTACGGGTACGTTCCCTATCAATCAACGCTATGCATCCGTTTTATTTGATACTGGTGCCGATTATAGCTTCGTATCATTAGAATTTAAGAATATGCTTGGGTTAGCTGCTAATAAGTTAGACATTCCCTACTCGATCGAATTAGCTAATGGAAAGTTAGTTGGAGCCGACGAAGTAATCAGAGGTTGTGTGATAGAATTGGGAGAACGCGAGTTTACTCTGGATCTACTACCAGTCCAATTGGGAAGCTTCGACGTGGTGGTAGGAATGGATTGGTTATCCGGAAACAAGGCTGAGATAGTATGTCACGAGAAAGTTGTTCGTATCCCAACTGATGATGGTGAGACAATTGTGGTTCACGGAGAGAAGCGTGACACGCCGCTAAGATTTATCAGCTGCTTGAAAGCAAGGAAGTGTTTACAGAAAGGATGTGTTGCTTTTCTGGCACACATCGTAGATAAGAAGGCTGCTGAGCCAACAATCGAAGACATCCCTGTCGTAAGGGAGTATCCAGAAGTCTTCCCAGAAGACTTACCCGGACTGCCACCTCAGCGGCAAGTGGAGTTTCACATCGACTTAGTTCCAGGCGCCGCGCCTGTGGCTAAGGCACCATACAGACTTGCTCCGTCTGAGATGCAGGAATTGTCAACACAACTTCAAGAGTTGTTAGACAAGGGTTTTATCCGACCAAGCTTCTCGCCTTGGGGAGCTCCGGTCTTGTTTGTCAAGAAGAAGGACGGAAGTTTTCGCATGTGTATTGACTACAGAGAATTGAACAAGCTGACGATCAAGAACAGGTATCCACTGCCGAGAATTGATGACCTGTTTGATCAACTTCAAGGTTCAAGCTTCTACTCTAAGATCGATCTTCGATCTGGATACCATCAACTAAGGATACAGGAGGAAAGTATCCCGAAAACAGCCTTCCGAACTCGTTATGGGCACTACGAGTTCCTCGTTATGCCATTTGGTTTAACAAACGCACCTGCAGTCTTTATGGACTTGATGAATAGGGTTTGCAAGCCATACTTAGACAAGTTCGTGATTGTATTCATCGACGACATCCTAATTTACTCAAAGACGAAGGCTGAACACGAACAACATCTTAGAACCATACTGGAGCTGCTAAAGAAGGAACAGCTGTACGCCAAATTCTCCAAGTGCGAGTTTTGGCTACGCGAAGTCCAGTTTCTTGGACATGTGGTTAATGGGGATGGAATTCATGTTGATCCCACAAAGATCGAGGCAATCAAGAATTGGGAGACGCCTACAACGCCAACCGAGATTCGACAATTCTTGGGTTTGGCTGGCTACTATCGAAGGTTCATCGAGGATTTTTCGAAAATCGCTCAACCATTGACGCTCCTGACCCAGAAAGATAAGAAGTTTGATTGGGGAATCAAACAGGAAGAGGCATTTCAGATACTGAAGGATAAGCTTTGTAACGCGCCAATCTTAGCTCTACCAGAAGGTACTGACGATTTTGTGGTATACTGCGACGCATCGCGTCAAGGACTGGGTTGTGTGTTGATGCAACGCCAAAAGGTCATTGCTTACGCATCGCGCCAACTGAAAGTACACGAAAAGAACTATACCACCCACGATTTAGAGCTTGGCGCAGTGGTTTTCGCTTTAAAGATCTGGAGACACTACCTGTATGGTACGAAGTGCACAATCTTCACAGATCACAAAAGCCTACAGCATATATTCAACCAGAAGGAGTTGAATATGAGGCAAAGACGATGGGTTGAATTGTTAAACGACTACGACTGCGAGATAAAATATCACCCAGGGAAGGCGAATGTAGTTGCCGATGCCCTAAGTCGTAAAGAAAGAATCAAGCCCATAAGGGTTAGAGCTTTGGAAATGATTATACGAACCGATCTTTCCTTGCGCATTCGTGCTGCACAAAAGGAAGCTCTCAAGGAGGGAAACCGTGAGGAAGAATATCTCCGTGGAATGGAGAAGCTTTTGGTACCAAACGAGGAAGGAACGTTATGTTTTGAGAAAAGGATTTGGGTTCCTCTGTTTGGTGGATTAAGGGAAGTTATTTTCGACGAAGCGCACAAGTCACGGTACTCTATCCACCCTGGATCGGATAAGATGTACCAGGATCTCAAAGATTACTATTGGTGGCCTAGGATGAAAGGCGACGTTGCTGTTTACGTGAGCAAATGTTTAACGTGCGCTAAGGTCAAGGCGGAATACCAGAAGCCTTCGGGACTTCTGCAACAACCTGAGATTCCCAAGTGGAAATGGGAACAAATCTCAATGGATTTTGTTACAAAACTGCCAAGAACGCCAAGAGGCCATGATATGATTTGGGTGATTGTTGACCGCCTAACAAAGTCCGCACACTTTCTGCCAATCAAGGAGAAAGACAGTACTAGTAAACTTGCGGAAATTTACTTGAGAGAGATCGTAGCACGTCATGGAGTACCTCTCTCGATCATCTCTGATAGAGACGGAAGGTTTGTGTCAAGAATATGGCAATCCTTCCAAGAATCTTTTGGCTCACAATTGAATCTGAGCACTGCGTTCCATCCGCAAACTGACGGCCAGAGCGAGCGAACGATACAAACTTTGGAAGACATGCTGAGGGCATGTGTTATGGATTTAGGCGGTAGCTGGGATAAACACTTACCTTTGGTCGAATTTTCATACAACAACAGCTACCACACCAGTATTGGTGTCGCGCCATTTGAGGCCCTATACGGACGCAAGTGCCGATCACCACTATGTTGGTCTGACGCAGGTGATAGGCAGCTCGCTGGTCCCGAAATCGTCCAAGAGACGACAGACAAGATCGCGCAAATTCTTAAACGCATCGAAGCCGCTCGCCACAGACAAAAGGCCTATGCGGATCCAAACCGGAAGCATGTGGATTTCCAAGTTGGAGAAATGGTATTATTGAAAGTTTCACCCTGGAAGGGGGTGGCACGCTTTGGAAAGCGTGGGAAGTTAAATCCGCGCTACATTGGTCCTTTCAGAATTCTGGAAAGAATTGGGACAGTAGCATACAAGTTGGAACTACCTGCTGAACTAAATGGTGTTCACGATACATTTCATGTATCCAATTTAAAGAAAAGTCCAACTCAAATTGACATTGCCATTCCTATCGACGAGATTCATATTGACGACACGCTCCACTTCGTTGAAGAACCTGTTGAGGTCACGGATTGGAAAGTTAACAAGACCCGCCGGAGCAGTGTCAAACTCGTCAAAGTACGTTGGAATGCCAGACATGGTCCTGAATTTACCTGGGAACGTGAGGACCGGATAAAAGAGAAATACCCCCACTTATTTCCTAAGAACTCTGCATCTACAAGCAGAACTTAAATTTCGGGACGAAATTTATTTAACGGGGGGAGAATGTGACAACCCGCACTAAACCAGGTATCCGTACAACTTAATTAATGATTAATTAGTACTTGATTACTGTGCTTGATTGAACTAGCTGATAAACTGCTACCTGCATACGGATACATGCACTTACTTGCATCATACTTTAATTGCTGTCACTACATTAATTACATACTGAACCCTAGTGACAAACATGATGCACAAAAAGCACAGTAGCACTAAACGGATACACGGCGAACATGCTAATATGACCAACATCAGGCAGACACTGCCTCTAAGGCCTGTTAAGAGCCTCATATATTTTGGCTACACTGGTAGTGAGTGTAGGGATATAAGGGTTGTGTTACCGCGTCTCTAGGGATAAGATACACTGATTCGGATGTGCCAAAAACGTACTTTAAGTACCAAACACAGCACTTTAATAATTAATCCAGCTTCTAGCTGACTAGTAAAGTGCCAGAAAATGAGAAAATAACACTAGACACTTTCTAAAGTGTCGGGAAAACAAGTGGTGTCACTAAAAATAACAATAACGACACTTTAAAGCTTTTATAGCGCTTTAACGGATTACTATCCAACCGGACACCCGGACTTTACCCGGAACATGAAAATATTACTATTTTCACTATTTATATTTTTTCTGAGCCAGTTAGGGTCCCTGATTACCCTAACACCCGCCATAACGTGTAACATATTAGTAACGGGGTTAACTACTTAACTTAACTTGGTTTAACATAACCATTCCCTAATTACTACTTAAAATCGAACAAGAGCCCCCCCCCCCCTAACCGAATCGGTTACCTAGGGGGCACCACCTTTGTACTTGTGATCTTGATAAATCTTGGGTGTCTAGTATCTTGAAGACACCTTAACCATTGGGTAATAACACCTAAGATTGGCCTATAAATACAAGAGTTTACACTTAATCATTTCCACTAAACCACAACACAAGATCAACTCTCTCTTGCTCTCTCCCATTCTCGGCCGAACCCACCACACACACACATCATACTTTCGGTTTTAGTTCTCATCATTCCAACACCATTCAAGCTTCAAGGTTCACGTATTAGGAGCTCTTGTGCACTCGGAACGCGAAGGACCTCCACCGTTAGCTTTTATCCACCTCTTTTTCGTCAAGATTCTTCCCTAGCCCCGAGCTAGAGGTATATTGTTTAAAACTTGTTCTTGAATGTATTTAAAGTGGTTAAAAGGAATATTGTCGGTTAAATATCGAAAACATAAGTTTTGATGCATTAAAGTCTACTAAAAATACTTAAAATGGTGGTTAAAGACATATAACTTGTGTAAAAGTCGTAGGACTTGAAATATGTGTTTATTGAGACCCGATCTATGATGTGGTAGCTCGGAACATCGTTTAACCCGACTTTGTAAGATCATGTATCTTCACATAAGCTCGTTTTTGACTAAATACAAGGGTTAAAGGTGAAACTCTACCACACAAGATACATGAACTTGTGTAGAAATATTTTACTTGTGTAAAAGTAATTTAACTTGTACAATGGTGTTTAAAACTAGCGGATCTACGTATCCGCAAGTGGTATTTTTGAAGAACCACACAATAAAGAAATCATGAACTTTAAAAAGTGGATCTTACACTAGTAAACATGATTTTATGAACCACAAGTGCGTAGACACTTGTGAAATGGAAAGATCCGACAAATAACTATTTTTGGGAAAAATGACTAGAAGTTGTAAAGACGGATTTCGCTAGTCACAAGGTTTTTACAAGATTAAAGTTACTTTATATAAAGATCTACAAGAAATAAGGGGATTTACACTATAGAATCGGAAAAACTACAAGTTCATGCGATTATGCAAATTTACATACTTGACGACTAGTTTGTTGTGTTGGAAATTGTTTGATTGAATAAAGAAGATTGTTGAATTGATTTGTTAAAAGAAAATGATACGCTTGAAAGCGTGGCCACCTCCAGTTACAGAGGAAACTCTGGCGAAATTTTCTAAAAACCTAACACTTAGGCTTATTTACATAACAAGTGTTAGAACTATTTTTGGACATACTTTCGAAACATAAATTTCGCCAGCACTATATTTTACTAAATATTCGGAGGTGGAATTTCCACAAAGATTAACGTGATAAGTATATTTGTCACAACACTGTTTATGATTATTTTGTGAAAATACATAAATATTATTTTAGAGTAAAAATAATATTTACAAGCGTTAATGATTCCAAAACTGTACGAACGCTTCCACATTAACATATAAGTTACACCGGTAATTACATTACCACAAGATTGATAAAACGTAACTTGCGCACATGTATTGTATCCCCCATCCTTGGGAAGAAGTATAACTACCAAGTGTATACGGAACAAACACGAAATAGTTGTCTAACTATTTCCCAAAGACATAAACTGTAAAGCTAAGGCACGGCCGTCCGTCTAATAGAATTAGCACTTGTAGGTCGTTGCACAGCTTACTGTATTGGAGACACTTGGTAGAGACGCGCATTCACTGTGAGTTCATGTCCCCCTTTTCTCTAACTGTTTTCAGTTTACTTAACCGCGGGGGTGAAATACATGTTACTATGATTTACGAGTACTTTACAATGGTATGTTTAACGTAAGGAGGTGTTATACGATCATGTGAGTGGATAGGAACAACATGGGGCCATTAGTCCTCATGGAGGGACCGAGGGACAGGAGCGGTAGATCTATCTGGGTGTAGCGAGCCCAGCCCCCGGCCAAACTAGAAACGGACCGTGGGGTGACTTTGTCCACATACTTTGCCGTGGCGAAATCTGCTAGGTTTGAGTCTCCCTATTTGCACTTCACATATGCCAGTGGCCTTGCAAACCATTGGTGATCACAAGTCCTCTTACACTGCTACATACCACAACTATTTTTATACTCACAAGTGTTTTACATACTCACTTACACATGAACTCGCTCAACATTATTGTTGATTTTTCAACTCACATGTATTTCAGGAAATTAAACGGATCTGGCACGGTATGGAACGTTTTCCCGCTGCACTTGTCATGAAGTCATCAGGGTTTAGGGGATGTGTCTCTTTCCTGGACAAGACACAGTCCTTAAACCACGTTTATGTTATGTTATAAGTTGTAATGTCTACTGAACAAGGTTATGGTTGTACGTTAAAACAATGGTATTGTGTTTGATTTTCAAAACTTAATGGATGACTTGCATGGTTTTTAAATTCATATAGCTTGTTATGGTTAAGCTATGGTATTAAGAAGTCACACCAAAATTAACCACGCTTCTGCAAAGCCAGGGTGTGACAACTTATGTGGTATATATACCTGTGAATATATATGATACTACTGTCTAGTGTGACGATATCAAACAAATGATTAACCCTGTTGTGTTATGTTCTGTCAGAACATGGCACCCAGGAAAGCTGTGAATGCTCGCAATGATGATCAACCTCCTCCTCCCCCACTGCCAAGAACTGTTGAAGAGCTGAACGCTCTACTGGAGGAAAGGATCTCCGCTGCTATCGCCCAGTACGAGGCGAACCGAATTCAAGACAGTGGTGGACCAAGCAACGCTAGGCGTAATGGGAATGGAGATTCGTCTGGAGGCAATGCAGCTCAAGGTAACCTTAAGACACTGTGCTAAGCATGAGGAAATTTATGAACGGTCTTTGTTTCATTATTTCTTCGATTGCTCACATGTGAATTGGTTGAATCAATTCCAGGCTGCACTTTCAAGCAGTTCCTCGACTGCAAGCCGATGAACTATGATGGCACAGGAGGTGCAGTAGCATTTGTGCGCTGGACAGAGAAGACTGAAGCTACTATCCACATGAGCAAGTGTACCGCAGATCAGCAAGTCACTTTTGCTACTGGGTTATTCGTCGATGAAGCTCTGACTTGGTGGAACCTGCAAGCCCAAACTTTGGGTGATGATGCCGCTTATGGCCTAACTTGGGAGGAACTGAAGGAAAGAATGAGAGAGAAGTACTGCTCTCGTGCGGAACTCCAAAGGCTGGAAACGGAGTTCTGGCACTTGACTATGGAAGGTGCTGATATTAATGGTTACACTCGAAGGTTCCACGATCTGTCAAGAGTGCTACCCTACATGGTGACTCCGGAATTTAAGCGTGTTGAACGCTACATTTGGGGACTGGCCCCAGAGTTTCGTGGCATGGTGACGTCGGCCAAACCACAAACAATCACTGAGGCTGTAACTCTGGCTGTCAGCCTGACTGAAGATTGTGTTCGTATGAAGAAGCTATCACTGAACCCAACAGAAAAGACCGAGACACATGCTGAGTCGTCCGGCGACAAGAAAAGAAAACATGCAAACCTGAACCAAGCAACTCGTAACAATAAGGGTTTCAACAACAAGAAGCGTGACGCTAACCCGTCCCAGGAGACGAAAACCCATGCAACCAAAGCATACCAAGGCTCCATACCCAGATGTCAAAAATGTAAGTATCATCATGATGGAGCTTGTCGCATTCCAAGGTGCGACAAATGTGGTAAATTGGGTCATCAAACAGAAGACTGTTGGGGAAAAGGAAAGAACCGAAATGGAAACGGTGCTGGTAACAAGAATGGTAACGGGAAAGGGCAGAACCAAGGATGCTTCAAGTGTGGAAGCAATGATCATTTCATGAAGAACTGCCCAGAGAGAAACAATGCTAAGGCTAGAGCATTTGTGATTGGAGCAAAGAACGCACGCGAGGACCCTAACGTGGTCACCGGTACGTTTCTCATTAACAATCACTTTGCATCCATATTATTTGACACTGGCGCCGATTATAGCTTCATGTCTGTGGAATTTAAACGCATACTCGGAATAGAATCTAGTAGATTAGAAATTCCTTATTCCATAGAACTAGCCAATGGTAAACTCGTTGAATCGGGCGAAGTTGTTAGAGGCTGCACACTAGAACTTGGTGAACGAAGATTTAGCATCGACCTCCTACCTATTCAATTGGGTAGCTTTGATGTAGTAGTCGGAATGGACTGGTTGTCCAAGAACAAAGCTGAAGTTATTTGTCATGAGAAAATCATTCGCATCCCTTTAGCGAATGGTGAAACTCTCATCGTGCATGGAGAAAAACGAGACGCGCCTCTTCGAATCATCAGTTGCATGAAGGCACGGAAGTGCTTAAGGAAAGGATGTGTCGCTTTCCTAGCACACGTTATAGACAAGAAGGCTGTGGAGCCAAAACTTGAAGACATTCCTGTGGTGAAGGAATTTCCTGATGTGTTCCCTGAAGATCTGCCAGGACTACCTCCGCAATGACAAGTCGAATTCCGTATAGACTTGGTTTCGGGAGCTGCTCCTGTAGCCAAGGCACCCTATCGACCTGCACCATCCGAAATGCAAGAATTATCTACACAACTCCAAGAGTTGTTGGTTAAAGGATTCATAAGGCCAAGCTTCTCACCCTGGGGAGCTCCAGTATTATTCGTAAAGAAGAAGGATGGAACACTGCGGATGTGTATCGATTACAGGGAACTGAACAAGCTCACTATCAAAAATCGGTACCCGCTACCAAGGATTGATGACTTATTTGATCAACTGCAAGGATCAAGCTACTATTCCAAGATCGATCTTCGATCTGGATACCATCAGCTGAGAATCCAAGAGGAAAGCGTACCAAAGACTGCATTCAGAACGCGATATGGGCACTACGAATTCCTTGTGATGCCGTTTGGGCTGACGAATGCACCAGCGGTCTTTATGGATCTAATGAACCGCGTATGCAAACCATATCTTGATAAATTTGTGATTGTATTTATCGATGATATCCTGATTTACTCGCGAACGAAAGAAGAGCACGAGCAACATCTCAGAACTATTCTGGAACTACTGAAGAAAGAGAAACTTTATGCAAAGTTCTCAAAATGCGAATTCTGGATTCGCGAAGTACAATTTTTTGGTCACGTGGTGAATGAGAAGGGCATTCATGTAGACCCGTCCAAGATAGAAGCAATAAAGAATTGGGAAGCTCCCAAGACCCCAACCGAAGTTTGACAATTTTTGGGCTTAGCGGGCTACTATCGGAGATTCATTGAGAATTTCTCAAAGATAGCTCAACCGCTAACAACCCTTACACAGAAAGACAAGAAATACGACTGGGGTCACAAACAGGAAGAAGCCTTTCAGCTACTTAAGAACAAGCTCTGCGATGCACCGATACTATCATTACCCGAAGGCACTGAAGACTTCGCGGTATACTGCGACGCCTCACGACAAGGCTTGGGTTGCGTGCTTATGCAGCGCCAAAAAGTCATCGCTTATGCTTCAAGACAACTGAAGGTTCACGAGAGGAATTACACCACGCACGACTTGGAACTAGGTGCAGTGGTATTCGCCTTGAAGATTTGGCGACATTATTTATATGGTACTCGATGTAAAATTTTCACAGATCACAAAAGCTTACAACACATATTTGATCAGAAGGAATTGAATATGCGCCAGTGACGTTGGGTCGAGCTGCTAAATGATTATGACTGTGAGATTAAGTACCATCCTGGAAAGGCGAACGTTGTAGCGGACGCGTTGAGCCGAAAGGAAAGGGTTAAGACCCTAAGGGTTCGAGCGTTAGAAATGACCATTCGAACGAACCTCACTGCACGCATTCGAGATGCACAACAAGAAGCTCTTAAAGAAGAGAACCGTAAAGCTGAATACCTACGGGGTATGCTGAAATACATGGTGCCAAACGAAGAGGGAGCCTTATACTTCAAGAAGCGTATTTGGGTTCCACTCTATGGTGGCATACGAGAAGTCATCCTTAATGAAGCCCACAAATCGAGATATTCGATCCATCTCGGATCGGACAAAATGTATCAAGACTTAAAGGAATACTATTGGTGGCCGAGACTCAAAAGCGACGTTGTTGTTTATGTTGGAAAATGCCTAACCTGTGCCAAGGTTAAGGCAGAATATCAGAAACCGTCCGGCCTACTACAACAACCAGAGATTCCCGTGTGGAAGTGGGAACAAATCTCGATGGACTTCATAACGAAATTACCCAGGACCCCGAGAGGGCACGATATGATATGGGTAATAGTTGATCGATTAACGAAGTCTGCGCACTTCCTACCGATCCGAGAAAAAGACAGCACTGGAAAGCTTGCTGAAATATACTTAAGAGAAATTGTGGCACGACATGGAGTGCCAATCTCAATTATTTCAGACAGAGATGGACGCTTTGTCTCAAGAATCTGGCAATCATTTCAGGAAGCCTTTGGATCTCAGTTAGATCTAAGCACGGCATTCCATCCACAAACAGACGGCCAGAGTGAACGGACTATACAAACGTTAGAAGATATGCTTCGCGCATGTGTCATGGATCTAGGCGGCAGCTGGGATACTCATCTACCTTTAGTTGAGTTTTCCTACAATAACAGTTATCATACGAGCATAAAAGTCGCGCCGTTCGAAGCTCTGTATGGCCGCAAATGCCGATCGCCCTTATGTTGGGCAGACGCTGGAGATAAACGTATGGTTGGTCCTGAACTTGTACGAGAGACAACCGACAAGATTGCGCAGATCCGAGAGCGCATTAAGGCGGCTCGAGATCGACAAAAGAGCTATGCCGATCCGAAAAGAAAATCAGTAGAATTCAAGGTGGGAGACAAAGTGTTGTTAAAAGTCTCACCTTGGAAGGGCGTAGTCATATTTGGAAAGCGTGGAAAGCTGAATCCACGATATATCGGACCATTCAGAATATTAAAGAGAATTGGTACCGTGGCATACAAGTTGGAGTTACCGGAAGAACTTAATGGAGTACATGATACGTTTCATGTATCCAACCTGAAGAAGAGTCCAACACAAGAAAACGTGATCATCCCAATGGATGAAGTGCATATTGATGAAGCCCTCCGATTTACAGAACAACCCGTTGAGGTTACCGACTGGAAAGTCAACAAGACCAGGAGGAGCAGTGTAAAACTTGTCAAAGTACGTTGGAGCTCTAAGCACGGACCCGAGTACACATGGGAACGTGAAGACCAGTTCAAGGAAAAGTATCCCCACCTATTCAAGAAAACTCCAGCGAGAGTTAGTTCAGCCTGAATTTCGGGACGAAATTCTTTTAACGGGGGAGACTGTGACAACTGGCACCAAACCGGTAATTTCCGTACATTTTAATCACTATTTAATGACTGCAATTATATGCTTAATTGTCAGCAATGTCTGAACACATGATTAAACAAGTGAATTCATGCACGTTGTATACTATAAAATATTGCTTTATGCATAATCGAGAGCGTTGCGTCAGAAATAATAGTAAACTCACCGGTAAGACACACTGTGTCAACAAAACTGCAGAAAGCAGTCAGACAATAAAATTGGAGCCTAGGTGTAGGTCCGACAGCAAGAATGCATTAAAACCCAAGAGTACATACAAGGGTTTAATATATATGCAATACGAAAGCAAAAATAAGCACTAGAAAGCACCCGAAACGCACTTTAAGTGCAGAAATTTATATAATTCAGCAATAATTCAGCATTTAAACATATGAATATTTTGCAGAAATGTCGTTTTATTATCCAGAATATTTCCCTAAGTGTTGGGAATTGAAAGAGTACAAGAAAGGTACTTAAAAGACACTAAAAAGTGTAATTTAGCACTTTAACGAAACAGTGTCTAACCGAACAACCGGATAATACCCGGAACACCAAAATAATGCTAGAAGCATTGTTTTTATTTTGGTAAGCTAGTTAGGGTCCCTGAACACTCTAACACACTATACATTAAATAACACTCACTAGTAACTAACTAAATACTTGGATTTGGGTTATAAACTAACTACATGGTTCATGTTTACACTTAGACCCCCCCCCCCCATATGCTAGTATTCGATTTCCCCCACATGCCAATTACAAGATTTGGTGAGTTGTTTAAATGATTGTGTCTTGCACTTTGGGGGACATAATATCCAAGAGATAATGAGGAAAGATGGTTATAAAACAAATCCTATGGTTCTAATCTTTCATTCAACAACACACACCGCACTTTCACCCTCTCTCTTCCTCCCTCTAACACCCTCGGTCGAGATCCACCAAGGCACCACCACCACCTTCAATCCAAGCTCATCCATTCCAAGTCCACTTGAAGGTGTAAGAAGGTGATTCACGAGGCTCGGTGTGTTCGGAAGTTGAAGGACCTTCTTCATTTGCTTTTATCCACTTCATTTGTCCTCTTGAACTTCCCTAGCCTTGAGCTAGTAGTAAGTGCCTCTAAACATCTTCTTGATCTTGTCTAGAGTGGTTAATAAGAGTTTTATCGGGTGAAAATCATGAAAACTAAAGATCACCAACTAAAAGTCTTGTAAAATGATGAACTTGATGGATAAAAGGAAAGTGATGGTGTAAAACTTGTTAAACTTGTTTTGTTATGATTATTTAGTGTTGTTTTATGCTAGTAGTAGTTCGGATCGTCATCTAACCCGGCTAGGTCATGTTCATAGAACATGAACTAGTGTATGTTAAAATATGAAAAGGACTAGATGATGAACACTACTACATAATAACATGAACTTGTGTAAAAGTAATTTTTCTTGTAAAATGAAGTTCTAAACTAGTAGATCTAAAGATCTACAAGTGGTTTTTCGGAAAAACCAAGTAAAATATATACAAGTCTCATTTTAAGTCGGGTCTTTCATGAACTAGAGGTGTTTTTGTGAACAAACAAGTGTGTGGACACTTGTGTAACAAAAGTTTTAACAAAGAAATAATTTTCGTAAAAACCGACTAGAAGTTGTGAAACTTCATATTCTTTAAAAATAAAGTTTTTAAGAAACTAAACTTATTTTTAAAGATAGCAAAACTTACTAAATGTGCTAGTAAGTTACTACACATTTTTGTAAATTCTCAAGTTAATGAAATAGAGAAATTAGTATATATTGTTTATGATTATTGTTGATAATTGTTGTTGATGATTGTTGGCGATTTAAAAGAAAATAAACACATGTTTTGAAAACATGGGAAACCTCCATTTTTAGGGGAAACTCTGTCAAAATTTTTATAAATTTTGACACTTAGAAAATATAAGTTTTTGAGAAACTTACTCCCTAAAAATGTATTTAAGAGTATTACCAAGGTTTCCCTAATTTTTTGTGATAAGAAATGAGGATTTCTTCAAGAATAAAAATGGATATAAGTATGTATATTTTTGAGGGAAAAATATATATTATTTTATCACCAACTTTTGTGCTAAGTGTATAAAGTATGTGTTATACGTGCTAGTGTATTAAGACTTAAAAATACACTAAATACTCATGAGGAGTATAAACATAAAAATACACATACAACATACAAGATACATAATTCGGGTGCAAAGTGCAAAACACAAAAGACTTATATTCATTTTAGAGAAAATAATATAAGTAAGATACGTAGTTAAAAATATAGAATATTTTTAACACAAGAATATATACAAAAGATAGTGACTGTACTTGTGCGACGCAAGTCTAGTGACTAACGTTAAGAAAACGCGTATAGGTTACGACGTTAATTAAGCAAATCCGGTGAAGTTTACGACGCAAGGAACGCAAAGTTGTGAGTTCGTGCTCCCCCTTTTCTTTTAACTGTTTTCAGTTTTTATAACTTCGGGGGTGAAATACATGTACAAAAGTACAATATTTATAAATGGTATGATATAAAATACAAGAAGTACACTTGGTGAGAACGAGAACCAAGTGTGACAAAATATAAGATAATAAGAAACGCACTTGGTGAGGACGTGAACCAAGTTGGATGCGTTATGAGAAATGATAAAAAGAAACGCGCTTGGTGAGGACGAGAACCAAGTTGAATGCGTTATGAGAAATGATAAAAGAAACGCGCTTGGTGAGGACGAGAACCAAGTAGGATGCGTTATGAGTAATAGTGTCACGAATAGGGTACAGAAGCACCATTAATCAACAATATACTTAGACCGTAGAACAAAAGGTTAGATCTAACGGGTGCCTGGCAGCCACACTCTCGGTGAGAGCGAGAATCGAGTAGTGCTTTTGTGTCTCAGAATATACCAATTAAATGCCTTAGGTTTGGTGACTTCCTATGTCGTGTCACATGTTAATGGCTTTGCAACCCATTAACAATCCTGATATTTACAGAAATACTGTATTTACATAAAATTCATACCATACTAGAATTGATATATAACTTGAAGTACGTGGGGTACTCAAGAAAATTGATATATAACTTGAAGTACGTGGGGTACTCAAGAAAATTGATATATAACTTGAAGTACGTGGGGTACTCAAGAAAATTGATATATAACTTGAAGTACGTGGGGTACTCAAGAAAATTTATATATAACTTGAAGTACGTGGGGTACTCAAGAAAATTGACATGTAACTTGAAGTACGTGGGGTACTCAAGAAGATTGATATATAACTTGAAGTACGTGGAGTACTCAAGAAAAACTTGATTTATTCACAACTATGTTTTCATACAAAGTATACAAACGTGAAATACAAAATTGCATGAATTCACACCAACATTATGTTGACGTTTTTCCAAAAACTCACATGTATTTCAGGTAACTAGGATGGATGTGCGCGCGGTCTGGCTTATGCTCGTGGATGTCGCTTGTGTTTAACTTTAAATAAAGTTGTAAATTTTTAAGACAATGTTTTATGCGACTTAGCGATATAAACGCTATCTTATGTTTTCAAATTATGGTATTTGAAGTATTTTTACGAGCATGTAGCATGTTTACCTTTCGTATGCAATGAGAACCTTTCATGATCACACCTCGTGCTTCCGCCGCAGAAAGGGGTGTGACATACACTTCGTGGAAAAGCCTGTCGAGATCATGGGCCGAGAAACCAAGGTACTCCGACACTCACGCATTCCCATTGTGAAGGTTCGTTGGGTAGGCAAACGCGGCGCCGAGTTCACCTGGGAACTCGAAAGTGACATGAAGGCGAAGTACCCGCAACTGTTTGTTACGCCTACTTCTTAAATTTCGGGACGAAATTTCCTAAAGTAGGGGAGGCTGTAACAACCCGCATTTTGAAAGTCAAAGTACAACTCAAGTCAAAGTCAAAGGAAGAAAAGATTGCTAATTGCGATCTGTCACTCCTTGCTTAACTATGGAATTGTATTTCTTGACTTGTAATCGAATTCTATTATTTATTTGCTTTAGTTGTATTATGTGGAGTATCTATAAATAATCAAGGTTTAACCACATGTTTTATCGCTAATCGCATCGCTATCGCATCGTAACTCGAATTTTGTGTTCTGGATATGGTTTTACGTGTGTGTGCTATTATGTGATACTTGTGCATGTTATGTTTATGTTGAAGTGTTTAATCACAATCGCAATTCTATCGTATCGCAATCTAATCGCAAACGCTAAACGCAAGTTAATTATAGTGATTGTATGTAGATATAGTAGTTAGGTTATTCGGGTAACCAATGGTTAATACTATCGCATCGCTCACTCAAAACGCATTGCAACTCTCAACGCACAAAACGAAAACGCAAAAACTAACGCGCCGGAGCCACTCGATCGAATGACCATTCGATCCGATTGGCCTGTGCTCCTCTTTTCCCTTTTTGGAAACCCTATAAATACCCCCTGTCACATCATCAAAGTGATGTGACAGCTCTCTCTCTCATTCGACCAGCGTTCTAGCCTACTTTTCTCTCGATTTCTCGCGATTCTTGTAAGTTTCTTTCCCAAATATTGTACAACTTTGATCTCTACGCACTTCTACATCAATTCCACCTTTGAATCTTCACTTTTAACCATGAAATCAGTGGATTTGAGGTGTTTCAGGATGATGTCATCATGGAGTTCTTATGAACTTCAAGGTTTGGCTTCATTCCACCAAGAACAACTCAGATCTAAAGGATTTCAACATGTTTAAACACTGATTTCGCAATAAAACTAAACATCTTCAAGATGTGAAGGATTGAAAGATGGTTTCTAACTTTCTTTCAAATCTTTTACACTCAATGCACTCAAAACCGATGGAATCAGAGCTAGTTCAGGCCTCCTACTCACCCTCTAATGGAGTGTCGGTTCCAGATCTGATTCCAACCAACGAGACAACCGATTTCGGACTAAACATGAACAACCGTCAAAGAATAGTTGACTGCACAGATTTGGGTGATTCTTATTCGATCGGACGACTTACGACTTGATGAGGTTCCGTTGTTTAGTACGTTGTCATGCCGTCTCGATCAAACCGCAAAAACTTTCCAAAATGTTCAAGTTTCAAGACGATCAGATTGTTGGGACGGATTTTCGTCCGATCGAACGACAATCCGATCAGATTGCAACCTAGCCTTTCAACACTTAAACTTTTTGCAATTTTCAAAGGTTATCAGTTTCTAACGTATTGCCATCCGATCGGTAGACCATCCGATCGAGTGACAATCCTACTGTGAACTTGTTCTCTGAGTGATACCTCGCCGGACGGATCGCCATCCGATCGAACTACCGTACAATCGAACGACCTGAAAGGTAGAGATGTTTCTCTGATTTTAAAATGTTACAACGAAAACTTCAAAGCCATCATACACAAACACATCCATCCCAAACGAGTGTCAATCCGACCGAATGGCCATCCGTTCAGATTGCCATCCGACCGGATTAACATTCGTCACTTGATTCACTTGCATCGTTTTACGCGCCGCTTATCGCTTATGCTATCATTCTGATCAGGCTAATTTCACTCTAGCGCTCCCTTCAATCCATTAACTTCCATCGGTATGAGTATACTCGATCCCTTTTTACTTTACGCACTTTTGGGTGTTACAGACGTTACCTATATTCAATTCACGTCGAATATACAACGCAACCACTTTTAACGCTAACCGCTATTGCATGTTATACGTGACTTAATGAATGCCTGTTTGTTATGTTTACACATTGATTGCTGTCTAACTGCCTTAGCAACGATAGTACTATAGTTTGGACTCGGCACCTGTTCACTCAGGGGTTGTTAAGGATATTACTTCACGTGTTCGCAGTGGTGAACAAGTGATGCGCAATCGCTACTCGTAGTCAAATCGCAGTCATTGGTATTGATAGGATCTTTGTCGATAACTTACATGCTTCACAGTATACGTTGTACATGCTGGTTATGTGTAAACAATTTCAAACTCTACTATTACTATTAAACTTATATGCTCACCTTTACACTATGTGTATTGACCTCTATTTTAACGTATGTGACAGGTGCTTAGGATGTTTGCATGCTATTTGATGGAATTGAGCTAGGATGGAGTCTAGAAACAAACTAAATAAAATCTGAGTTGTCGGAATGGATATTCGTCTTTAACAACAATGTCTGTAATAACTGTTTTTATTTTATATGTTTGTGGTATGGGACATGAACCTTTAATATATTATAACAAATAGTTGTTATGGATTCTCCTGGACAAAATTACCGGTCCTGAGCTGTTGCAAGAAACGACTGACAAAATCCTCCAAATTCGAGACAATCTCCTGAAAGCTTGGAGTCGTCAGAAAAGTTACGCCGATAGACGTCGCAAGCCCCTTGAATTTGACGTTGGCGATCACGTACTCCTAAAGGTTGCACCTTGGAAGGGGGTGATCAGATTCGGTAAGAAAGGAAAGCTCGCGCCTCGATATGTTGGACCCTTTAAAATCCTAGAAAGGATTGGCAAAGTGGCCTACAGACTCGAACTACCGGAGGAACTTAGTAATGTCCACCCGACTTTCCACGTTTTGAACCTCAGAAAGTGTCTAGCTGAACAGGAATTACACGTCCATCTCGAGGATTTACAAGTGGACAAAACATTACACTTCGTGGAAAAGCCAGTCGAGATCATCGGCCGAGAAACCAAGGTACTCTGACGCTCACGCATTCCCATTGTGAAGGTTCGCTGGGAAGGCAAACGCGGCGCCGAGTTCACCTGGGAACTCGAAAGTGACATGAAGGTGAAGTACCCGCAACTGTTTGTTACGCCGACTTCTTAAATTTCAGGATGAAATTTTCTAAAGGAGGGGAGGCTGTAACAAGCCGCTTTTGGGAAGTCAAAGTACAAGTCAAAGTCAAAGGAAGAAAAGATTGCTAATTGCGATCTGTCACTCCTTGCTTAACTACTGAATTGTGCTTCTTGACTTGTAATCGAATTCTTTTATTTAATCGCTTTAGTTGTATTATGTGGAGTATCTATTAAATAATCAAGGTTTAATTGCGTGTTAATCTCTAATCGAGTTATCGCTAATCGCATCGCAACTCGAATCATGTGTTCTGGATATGATTTTACGTGTGTGTGACTATTATGTGATACTTGTGCATGTTATGTTTATGTTGAAGTGTTTAATCGCAATCGGAATTGCAATTCTATCGCATCGCAATCTAACCACAAACGCTAAACGCAAGTTATTTATAGTGATTGTATATTAGATATAGTAGTTAGGTTATTTGGGTAAGTAATGGTTAATACTATCGCATCGCTTACTCGAAACGCATCGCAACTCTCAACGCACGAAACAAAAACGTGAAAACCAACTCGCCGGAGCCACCCGAACGGATGACCATCTGATCGGATGGTCATCCAATCCGATTGGCATGTGCTCCTCTTTTCCTTTTTTTGGCAACCTATAAATACCCCTTGTCACAACACTTGTGAAGTGACAGATCCCTCATTCGACCAGCACATTCCAGACCTCCTTTCTCTCGATTTCTCACGATTCTTGTAAGTTTTCAACTCAAATCTTGTACTTCTATGATCTATACACACTACTTCATCATTTTCACCTTTGAATCTTCACTTTCAACCGTGAAATCACCGGATTTGAGGTGTTCTAGGATGATGTCATCATGGAGTCCTTATGAACTTCAAGTTTTGGCATTATTCTACCAAGAACAATTCAGATCTACATGATTTAACACTATTTTCATCTAAATCTAAGCTTTTTCATCACTTGTTCACTTTGCATCGTTTTACGTGCCGCTTATCGTTTACGCTATCGTTCTGATCAGGCTAACACTCTAGTGCTCCCTTCAATCCATTAACTACCATCGCTGTGAGTATACTCGATCCCTTTTGCTTTACGCACTTTTGGGTGTTACATACGTTACCTATATTCAATTCGCGTCGAACACACAACGCGACCACTTTTAACGCTAACCGCCATTGCATGTTATACGTGACTCGATGAATGCCTGTTTGTTATGTTTACACATTGATTGTTGTCTACCTGCCTTAGCAACGATAGTACTATAGTTTGGACTCAGCACCTGTTCACTCAGGGGTTGTTAAGGATATTACTTCACGTGTTCACAGTGGTGAACATGTGATGCTCACTCACTACTCGCAGTCAAATCGCAGTCATTGGTATTGATAGGATCTTTGTCGATAACTTACATGCTTCACAATATACGTTGTACATGCGGGTTATGCGTAAATGTTTTCAAACTCTACTATTACTATTAAATTTGTATGCTCACCTTTACACTATGTGTATTGACCTCTATTTTAACGTATGTGACAGGTGTCTGAATGCTTAGGATGCTTGCTTGCTTACATGGGAATCAAGCTTAGGAGAGTCTAGAAACCAACGAACAATTTATTTAAATATGAGTTGTCGGAACAACTTTATTTGTCTTTGAGATATCTATGTCTGTAATAATTGATTTGCTTGATGCGTTATGGTATGGGACATAATATTAACTATCCGGTAATTTAGTTGTTATGGAATCTCTCTTGGACAATTTGTTTCGCTCATAGCGGAAACGCAAGGTGTGATCTGTCTGGTTTTCATTGCATAAATATCGATGTACATGAACAAACTATATGAATAAAACATACTCCATTGCCATTACATAGTGTTTCAAAAGATTACAACATAAGTTTAGTGTGTCGGTTACAAACCATTAACATGAAAATAAAGCGTTATTGTTTCATACATTAACTTGAAATAAACTACAAAGGTTTAAACCATCATATTTCCGCAAAGAGGCGGAATATAATAGTTAAACCCTTCCAAAGATGGCATGGAGTTCTTGTACTTGTTATCTTGACTGGGAAATCCGACATGGTCCTTTAATTCCCTGAAATACATGTTAAGTTTGGAAAACATCAACAAAAGTTGGTGAATTCATGCAATTTAGTTGTAAACGATGTATTTAAAATGTGAGTTGTAGTATGTAAAGCGTCAATGAAATCGTTGATCATTAATGTTTTGCAAGGACATTAATATGTGTGACGAAATAGGAAGCAAACCAACCCTAGACAATTTTATGCCGATTCCTATCGACTGGGACACAAACGCACTCTTCCGTAGGGGTCCATGACCAAGAGTGGGGCTCGCCAAAACCCATTAGATCTAAGCCTTTGTTCCTTGGTCCAAACTGGATTAATGGTGCTTATAGTATGGCCCTAATTCGCACATGATCTATGGTGTTTCATTACCTAACTTTATCATACTCTGAACATGTATCCTCCCCGATAGTTGTAAAGTTTGTAAAACATTTAAATGAATAGGGGAACATGAACTCACTGTATAGCGTCCTGAAAATAGATGAAAATAAGATCTCACGTGCGGTCGTCCTGAATAGCGTGGCGACCTACAAACGTTCTTATTTTTGTTAGACACTTCGGTCTTTGAAAAGAACTTGAGTACAAGTCTTGTGTCTTGAGTATATGTAAGACTTGTATGTCTTTACTGTTCGTTAACTGTGTATTCGATGTATGAGTTGTTCAAATGTTCGTTAACTATGTATTCGATGAATGAGTTGTTCAACTGTTCGTTAACTGTGTATTCGATGAATGAGTTGTTCAAATGCTCGTTAACTATGTATTCGATGAATGAGTTGTTCAAATGTTCGTTAACTATGTATTCGATGAATGAGTTGTTCAACTGTTCGTTAACTGTGTATTCGATGAATGAGTTGTTCAAATGCTCGTTAACTGTGTATTCGATGAATGAGTTGTATAGTCGGATCTCGTCCGCTGAATCTCGTGTCTTGTATGTATCACTTGTATAGTTGTGTTTCCAATAATAGTATCATTGGGCCAAGCCCATGTTTTCAAGTTATTGGGCTTAAATAGTGCTGGGCCTCAAATAGTGTTGGGCCTCAAATAGTGTTGGGCCTCAAATAGTGTTGGGCCTCAAATAGTGTTGGGCCTCAAATAGTGTTGGGCTTGAATAGTGTTGGAATTGAATAGTGTTGGGCTTTAATAGTGTTGGGCTTTAATAGTGTTGGGCTTGAATAGTGTTGGGCTTTAATAGTGTTGGGCTTTAATAGTGTTGGGCTTTGGCCCATTTGTTTAGTATTTGGGCTTAGCCCATTAATTTATGTTAAGCCCATTATGAAAAATAAGCCCATTTATAAAACAATAGCCCATTACTTAAACTAGCCCATTTGTTTATAAAAATAGCCCATTAAGTATAATAAGCCCATTTGTAGAAAAATAGCCCACTAATACATGTAAGCCTTTCATTTTTATAAAAACCCCTTTTTATAAAAATTAACCAAGTATAGATGTTAGTAATAAAAACATACTAGTTTTTATAAGTTTCTAACCATCCGAAAATTTGTTATCGATAGTATATTTATATTTCGTGTCGAAAGATCGTCTAACGTCGTAGTAACTCCCCGGATTGGCAATTAACTTATGTAGTCGTCCGTCGTTCATTTTGACCATAATTGGTGTCCGATTATTCTAATCGTCCGCAACTCGTTTTAAGGCGTAATTATGTAAAGTCTCGTAGGACTTTTGTTATAACGTGTTTTGAGTTTAAATGTGACATGGGATTCAAGTTCCTACCATGATATATATAACTAATACACCAAGTAATATATCACACCAAAAATTGTTAAAGTAATCAAATATATATTTTTTTAAAAAATATATATTTTTCTTGTCTTTTATTTTATAAACCCTTCTTTAATAACCTTTATAAATCTTGTAGAGATTTACCCAAAAATGTTGTTTTTTTTTTATAAAATAAAGTTTTTATAAAAATTGGCCATATAACCTTTGTATTTTTATCTTAGCCATGTTTGATTAAACATATCATTTTCTTTATTAAATCAACAACAATTTACTCTACATCTTAACAACAAAATATGAGACTTTTATAACATGAATTTATTAAGATGTTATGCAAATCATGTAGGGTTTTAAACATGATCCTTTCATATGTTAACTAGTTCAAAAACCAAGTTTATTTCTAGTTTTAACAACTTTTATAAAAATCTTTAGTTGTATGTTACAATTTATAATCTTGTGAAAGCATTGTTTTTACATAACAACCCTACATACTTTCACAAGATTAATGGTTATGATCATATATATAACCCTTTATGTTAAAAACCATTTAACATAACATGTATGATTATTAGATCATATTTTTAAAACACCTTCTAACAATTTATTTGTATTCTAATCATCATCACAAGATCTAATAAGCATATTACAAGTCTAAGATCACAATATAAACAAACATAATTATATCATGATTTTTATTCTTTGCTTCTTTGTATTTTTCTTTCTTGTTTATTATGTATGATTTTTATTTATTAACATAATAATAACCATAAACATAATATGTATAAAAAAAAAAAATATATAGAAGCTTACTTCTAGCACTAGGCTAGGGATGATCTTAGAGATTATTAATAATAAAGAAGATGATGATCTTGGTGCTAGAACACTTTTGTATGGATGAAACTTCTTCCTTTCACTTCCAAGAGCTTTAGATCACTTCATGTTCCAAAGAAATCCATGTTGTTTATGTAGAAGATGATAAATATAATTGGGTTTTTGAGGTTGTTCTTGGTGAAAGATGAAGATGATGGGAGCTTTTCTTATGTGTGTGTAAGAGATAGTGTAAAATGTGGTAACTTAATGAAGAAGTGTTGAAGTGATTAACCATGTAATCCACTAGTAAGAAATAATATCTAGATATTATTTTTACCAACATAAACAAGGGGGTGGGACCCCTTGTTCACGGTTATAAGGTGGGGGGGGGGGGGGTCTTGCATGGTGAAAAAAAATGTTAGTAAATTTAAGACTTAAAATGAATTAGAAAGATATAAGTGTTAAGGTGTTTAGGTTTTGCAATATTTCCGAAATGTTTCGCGACTTGAAATGACCATAAACTAGTTTTACAACACTAAAAATAATGTTCACTAGTTCGCTACTTGTGCCAAAACATGATTCGGCTAGATGTTTAGCGCTCGTTTCGCTAGTAAATAGTCGAAAGGTACGCTTATGGAAGTTGTAGGAAAAATTCCAGTTATGTGTGTAATGGATATTCCATAATTATTTTCATATGAAATTGATGTCTAAACATCAATTTTGCATCTTGTAATAAAATTACAATTGCTGAATTTTGTGGACAATTCATGAAATGGTCATTTTTAGCGCGTTTCGGACAGTTTTTAGTGCTACCGAGCATTGGTAAATTATTGATCGAACTCTTGTATTCCCATATAGGGTTTAATATATAATTGATGTTGGACTCTCACCCGAGTCCTAAAGATGTCATTTTAGATGTTTTCTGCGAATCCGGAGTTTTCGTCAGCACTCTAGTTCACTAGGCACTACTCTAGTTGTTTCGATGAATTGTTTGCACTATTTCGAATGTACCCAATAAAAATGAATCATGTGTAATAACCAATGAATATTCCATGAGTTTTATAAGATGTATACCATGTAATCATGCAGTCAGAATATTCAAAACACATGCTTGTATAATGTAAATCACTGTTTTAAATGTAAGTAAATTACCCGAAAGTGGCAGTTGTCACATTCTCCCCTTGTTATTGAGAATTTCGTCCCGAAATTCAAGCTGAGTCATCCTTTGCAGGATTGTTCTCAAACAGGTGAGGATATTTGACTTTGATTTGATCTTCACGTTCCCAAGTATATTGGGGGTGTCGAGAGTTCCAACGAATTTTTACTAATATGTGACGACTCCTTTGTATTTTCTGGACCTTCTGGTCCATGACCTTAATAGGTGCTTTATGAATTGGAGTTTGTCATCAATGTGAATCTCATCCTCCGAGATGATAACCGTTTCTTGTGTTGGACTCTACTTAAGATTCGACACATGAAATGTGTCGTGTACACTGCTTAGTTCGTCTGGTAACTTCAAGTTGTAGGCAATAGTGCCAATCTTTTCTAAGATTTCAAATGGTCCAATGTAACGTGGGTTAAGCTTTCCACGTTTACCGAACCTCGCTACGCCTCTCCAAGGCGAGACTTTTCAACAATACTTTGTCTCCAACCTCGAAAGATAATGGTTTTAGTCTTTTATCTGCGTAGCACTTTGGTCGATCGCGAGCCGTCTTGATACGGTCTCGGTTCTGAAAAATTTTTATCCGTAGTCTCTTGGACTAGTTTCGGACCAATTATTTAACTATCGCCTGTTTCCGCACAACATAGCGTAGAGCGACTCTTTCGACCATAAAGAGCTTCAAACGGTGTAGCTTGTATACTAGTATGGTAGCTGTTATTGTAGGAAACTCAACCAAAGGTAGATGAGTATCCCAATTGCCGCCTAAATCCATAACACATGCGCGAAACATATATTCGAGTGTTTGGATTGTCCGTCTGCTCTGGCCGTCAGTTTATGGATGAAAGGCCGTACTTGGATTCAAATGAGATCCAAAGGCCTGTTGAAATGATTTCCAAATTCTAGAAATAAAACGACCGTCTCGGTCTGAAATGATTGAAATAGGCACTCCATGACGAGCCACTATTTCTTTGAGATAGAGTTCTGCTAGTTTCTCAGTATTATCCTTCTACCAAATCGGTAAGAAGTGCATGGACTTTGTTAGTCTATCGATGATTACACATATCATGTAGTGACCTCTTGAGGTCCTGAGTAACTTCGTAATAAAGTACATCGATCTTTGTTCCCATTACCAAACAGGAATCTCGGGTTGTTGTAACAAGTCCGAGGGATTTTGCTACTCGACTTTTACTTTCGCGCAAGTCAAACATTATCCGATATAAATCGCGATATCACTTTTGAGGTTAGGCCACCAGTAGTATTCTTTCGCTACTGAGGCCTATGTGTTTCCTCAAAATATTATCTCGAAAGCCTCCAAAGAATGGAACCCAATTTCGACCCCTAAGGTATAAAGTTCCATCTTCTTTCGGCACTAATTGTTCCTTCATGCCTCGAAGTGTTTCTGCTTGAATCTGCTCTTCCTTGAGCGCTTGTGAATCATCTTCTCTAATGCTTGAACTCTCAGTGTTCTAACTCGTTCCTTGCGGCTCAAGGCATCTGCTACAACATTTGCCTTGCCCGGATGGTACTTTATTTCACAATCATAGTCGTTCAACAATTCAACATACATCGTTGACGTATATTTAATTCTTTTCGGTTGAATATGTGTTGAAGACTTTTATGATCCGTGAAAATAATGCATTGAGTACCATATAAATAATGTCGCCATAATTTTAAAGCGAATACCACCACGCCTAACTCTAGTTCGTGAGTGGTATAGTTTTTCTCGTGAACTTTTAGTTGGCGTGACGTGTACACGATAACTTTTTCACGTTGCATGGGTACGCAACCCAATCCATGATGCGAAACATCACAGTCTACAACAGAGTCATCGGTATCGTTGGATAATGATAAGATTGTAAAATGCTATGCACCAATCTCAAGAATAAGTTGTAAGGCTATATCTTGTTTTTCGATTTGGGGTGAATTTATTGTCTTTAACAACTCTAAAATGGTTCTCAAATGTTGCTCATGTTCATCAGTCGATCGAGAGTATATCAAAATGTCGTCAATAAACACTATGACGAATTTGTCGAGATACGGCTTGCACACACGATTCATTAAATCCATGAAGACCGCTGGTGCATTTGTCAAACCAAAAGGCATAACGAGAAACTCGTAATGACCGTAACGAGTCTTAAAAGCCGTTTTCGGTATGCTTTCCTCTTGAATTCGTAACTGATGATACTCCGATCGTAAGTCTATCTTAGAGTAGAAGCTAGAACCTTTCATAAACCATTTGAGTTAGTTGGAAATTCATTTGTAACATGGTTTAGAAATATGAATTTTCGTTCATCGAAATGTTGTGCATTTTTGCAAAACTTGCATGTCTTTCCACCCCCAAAACCTTTATAAAGATGTATAGTGGTAAAGAGTAGGGGTTATGAACTCACAACATCCTCATTCGGTCAACTACAAGGTTCAGAAGGTGCTAATCGACATGGAGATTTGGCTATGGGTGCAGCTCCCGGTACCAAGTCGATGTGAAACTCGACTTGTCGATATGGTGGTAGTCCTGGCAAGTCTTCAAGAAAGACTTCAGGAAATTATTTTACCACCAGAAATATCTGTCAGCTTTGGCCCAACGGCCTCCTTGCCGACAACATGTGTCAGAAAGGCAATGCAACCTTTCCGTAAGCACTTATGTGCTTTCATGCCATTGATGATCCGCAATGAGGTGTCGCGCTTCTCTCCATGTATCACAAGTGTCTCTTCGTTCAGTAGTGGTAGACGAATTATCTTCTCGTGACGTAAGACTTTGGCTAGGTTATCGGATAACCAATCCATGTCAACCACTACTTCGAAAATACTCAACTGAACGGGGAAGAGATCGATATTGAATTTTAGCTCTAGACTCGACTAGTTTACTTTTTGCCAATTCTATAGAATGAGGAGACGTCTAGCTTACGTGACTCTAGGCCAAGTACATTTTGAATTCTATGTAGTGAAAAATTCACTGTATAATTTTTTATGTAGAACAATCCAGTTCCAATGTTTAGATGTAGGATAACCAAATCCCCTAATTGTAGCTAGGAAAATCCCGTCACTAGCCATGAAACTATGCATGTGAAATGTTGAGATAAAGCTAAAAATCGGCAATGGTATCAAATAATATGGATGTGAAATGTTGTTTGATAGGATACGTACCGGTGACCCTTAATGATTTGATATGTCTCAGCTAATTCCCCATTAGCTAACTTGATATAGTAATGTGTCCAACATGACTCTAATTCGAGTATATGCTTAACATCTAAAGACAATAGCTAAGCTCGGTGTTGGTATTAAAAGAATTGATACATGATGATCATAGAGCGTACGTACTCACGACTTCATTGGGATTTCGTGGGGTATTCATAGTGCTAACTACACCCACACTTATTCACTAGTTTGATCCCTTCTTAAGTATTATCGTCTTACTAGTCTTTGTTTTTGCGCCCGGTCTCAGCACACTGCTACTCTTGGCGCTTTTGCAATTGCCCTCATGATGGACGTCTCACTTGTCTAATTTAGGATTTCGGGAAGTTACCAACATACATACTGGTGCCAAAATCGTCTATGGCAGCAATTGCCTTCATTTCTCTCATGGCGAGAGTTATTGTTTGAGTGATCGAGGTAGGGAGGGATGATGCAGTTATGCTTCGGATCTCCGAGGCTAAACCTAAAATGTAACACTCAGTGTGTTTGAATTTGGGTGTTACCCATTATGGAACAACCCTTGAGATATCGTGAAAACATCAAGTGTAACCAACAATATTGGCTCTAGTTATGATCGAGTTCTTTTATAAAATCCTATGAAGATAGATATGAAAATCAGATGATATAAAAGAATAATGTATGGTTAAATAAATAACCAATGAAAATGTAGTGTATAAATATATCATGTCTCGAAATAGAATATTATGTCTTGTGTAGAGGATGTCGTGTCTTGTGCGAAAATGTCGTGTCTTGTGCGAAAATGTCGTGTCTTGTCTTTATCGAAGAGATTTGAATAACACCACGATATGCAATATAATATAAGCACTTATATATAGGAAGTACCAGCGGCGTATCCACCATGCTTTTATCATATTACACACGTCTCATCACTTACAAATAACTACCAAAAATGTCTTGTGTATACCAACGTCAATGACATGTATAACAATGTCTTGCGTAACAATGTCATGTATAAACCATGTCTTGTGTAAAAGCAGTGGTTTTCAACACATAACTTTTAACTTAAACAATTGATTCTTTTGGCGCCATGATTTTTTTTTTAATACACACTATTAAAAGAATCTAGACATGTATTTGGATAAATAAAGTCTATCATGTGCCCAAGAATGAAGAATGCAATCAATTGGTCTTGGAAACCTCAAGACTATATTGTTCATACATGTTTGAATAAATGATAATGTGGATAACCAAAACCAAAAGGTGTAATGCCTCTTGCATGTATTGGTCATATGTCTAAATGGAAAAAGAAAAATAATTCGTTCAGGAGGGGAAACCAACCCATGGCCTCCGTCCCTATAATATGGGTTCCCTTCTCTATGACCTCAATCGTCCGAAGTAGAGAAAATCCTTTGTCTTACTTGTCCATGTGACAATTATGGTAATAGTGCTTGAGTTTCACGAGCTCTAGCAAAATTATTTAGAATTTCCAAAGATGTCGAATAGAATGTAATGAGGGAGTTGCAGCATGACTCATGCCATACCATCCCTTGGAAAAAGACAATTGTCAAACGACGGAATTTATTGTATCACTTCCAATAAATATGATAAGATAAGGTAAAGTAGGATAAAGTGTCATAGACACCCTGGAACCAACCCATGTTCAAGAATTTCGAGAATGTTGAAGAAAATCCTCCATGAGTAGCTAACAAGTTTTGTTTGTTTAAATGACTAGTCTCAACTGAATCGTGATATAGATCGAATGTTAGGTGTGAACAAATACGTGTCGTCTTCTTGTATTGTATTGTATTGTATTGTATTGCATTGCATTGTATTGTATTGTAGGGTGTTATACTAACCACCACAGTTCGTGTTCTAATAGAATCTCAAATAATAACTTAAGAATTTCGAACGAATAGTGATCATTAGCTTGGCCCGCAGAGTCCACCGGAATTCCCATGCACTACAAGTTGTTATTACGTTGGCCACCGTAATAATAAATTGCCTTGCATGGTCACCCTAGCATTCTCTCGTACGAAGCAGCCGATCAATAAGAGAGGAAACATTATTGTCAATATACCTTCAACATATGAGGGACCTTCGTGATAGCTCACGTGTCAACGTTTGTTGTCATTACTCGCAGAATGGTACGACGTTAGGTGAAATAGAAATGAAAAGAATCTGTAACAATAACAATTGAAGGGGCACCTTCAAGATGAGTACTTCATCTTCCTTGTAAGGACAAGAGTATATCCACCTTGATTAGTATAAGTCACATGGATCTCGTCCCACTAATGGAGTTGTTGTCCAAGGTTACCACCTTCGCCTCGTCGTCATTATCATGGTCAGGCATCTCAGCATTCGCGAGAAAACAACCATATTCTACGGAATTAAGTTTAAGATTTCACTTAGGAATCATGTTCGCCATAAGCTCCGCAATAGACATGAGGTCGATACTTTCACCGTGTGAGTAAAGAATAATAATAGAGTTTGAAGTCGAAGGTATTTTGTTCTTGGCAAAATATTTCATGCAACATATATATGAACCACCTATATATATAATCATGTAAAATCCTATCAATCAAGGATTTCTATCTTGTATAAGCTGAATTTGTGAACTGTTTATAATGCATAAACTGATAATGTAATGTATTGTAGGCACATAGTCTATTAATGTATTGTGTCTGTTTCTCATAGACTTCACCCATGGAAATGTCCTCGCTTGATTTATGTGAAATGAATTTTTGCTGTAGTGGACCATGAAAAATGTTTATGCAGATGAAAACATGTGTTTGTGTTTAGATGGTTTTCATGAGAGATCCCTAGTGATTGTAGACTTAGACTCAATAAAGAATCCTGGTTCACTACAATCGATGCTCTGATACCAGTCTGTCACACCCGCTCATAGCAGAAACGCAAGGTGTGATCTGTCTGGTTTTCATTGCATAAATATCGATGTACATGAACAAACTATATGAATAAAACATACTCCATTGCCATTACATAGTGTTTCAAAAGATTACAACATAAGTTTAGTGTGTCGGTTACAAACCATTAACATGAAAATAAAGCGTTATTGTTTCATACATTAACTTGAAATAAACTACAAAGGTTTAAACCATCATATTTCCGCAAAGAGGCGGAATATAATAGTTAAACCCTTCCAAAGATGGCATGGAGTTCTTGTACTTGTTATCTTGACTGGGAAATCCGACATGGTCCTTTAATTCCCTGAAATACATGTTAAGTTTGGAAAACATCAACAAAAGTTGGTGAATTCATGCAATTTAGTTGTAAACGATGTATTTAAAATGTGAGTTGTAGTATGTAAAGCGTCAATGAAATCGTTGATCATTAATGTTTTGCAAGGACATTAATATGTGTGACGAAATAGGAAGCAAACCAACCCTAGACGATTTTATGCCGATTCCTATCGACTGGGACACAAACGCACTCTTCCGTAGGGGTCCATGACCAAGAGTGGGGCTCGCCAAAACCCATTAGATCTAAGCCTTTGTTCCTTGGTCCAAACTGGATTAATGGTGCTTATAGTATGGCCCTAATTCGCACATGATCTATGGTGTTTCATTACCTAACTTTATCATACTCTGAACATGTATCCTCCCCGATAGTTGTAAAGTTTGTAAAACATTTAAATGAATAGGGGAACATGAACTCACTGTATAGCGTCCTGAAAATAGATGAAAATAAGATCTCACGTGCGGTCGTCCTGAATAGCGTGGCGACCTACAAACGTTCTTATTTTTGTTAGACACTTCGGTCTTTGAAAAGAACTTGAGTACAAGTCTTGTGTCTTGAGTATATGTAAGACTTGTATGTCTTTACTGTTCGTTAACTGTGTATTCGATGTATGAGTTGTTCAAATGTTCGTTAACTATGTATTCGATGAATGAGTTGTTCAACTGTTCGTTAACTGTGTATTCGATGAATGAGTTGTTCAAATGCTCGTTAACTATGTATTCGATGAATGAGTTGTTCAAATGTTCGTTAACTATGTATTCGATGAATGAGTTGTTCAACTGTTCGTTAACTGTGTATTCGATGAATGAGTTGTTCAAATGCTCGTTAACTGTGTATTCGATGAATGAGTTGTATAGTCGGATCTCGTCCGCTGAATCTCGTGTCTTGTATGTATCACTTGTATAGTTGTGTTTCCAATAATAGTATCATTGGGCCAAGCCCATGTTTTCAAGTTATTGGGCTTAAATAGTGCTGGGCCTCAAATAGTGTTGGGCCTCAAATAGTGTTGGGCCTCAAATAGTGTTGGGCCTCAAATAGTGTTGGGCCTCAAATAGTGTTGGGCTTGAATAGTGTTGGAATTGAATAGTGTTGGGCTTTAATAGTGTTGGGCTTTAATAGTGTTGGGCTTGAATAGTGTTGGGCTTTAATAGTGTTGGGCTTTAATAGTGTTGGGCTTTGGCCCATTTGTTTAGTATTTGGGCTTAGCCCATTAATTTATGTTAAGCCCATTATGAAAAATAAGCCCATTTATAAAACAATAGCCCATTACTTAAACTAGCCCATTTGTTTATAAAAATAGCCCATTAAGTATAATAAGCCCATTTGTAGAAAAATAGCCCACTAATACATGTAAGCCTTTCATTTTTATAAAAACCCCTTTTTATAAAAATTAACCAAGTATAGATGTTAGTAATAAAAACATACTAGTTTTTATAAGTTTCTAACCATCCGAAAATTTGTTATCGATAGTATATTTATATTTCGTGTCGAAAGATCGTCTAACGTCGTAGTAACTCCCCGGATTGGCAATTAACTTATGTAGTCGTCCGTCGTTCATTTTGACCATAATTGGTGTCCGATTATTCTAATCGTCCGCAACTCGTTTTAAGGCGTAATTATGTAAAGTCTCGTAGGACTTTTGTTATAACGTGTTTTGAGTTTAAATGTGACATGGGATTCAAGTTCCTACCATGATATATATAACTAATACACCAAGTAATATATCACACCAAAAATTGTTAAAGTAACCAAATATATATTTTTTTAAAAAATATATATTTTTCTTGTCTTTTATTTTATAAACCCTTCTTTAATAACCTTTATAAATCTTGTAGAGATTTACCCAAAAATGTTGTTTTTTTTTTATAAAATAAAGTTTTTATAAAAATTGGCCATATAACCTTTGTATTTTTATCTTAGCCATGTTTGATTAAACATATCATTTTCTTTATTAAATCAACAACAATTTACTCTACATCTTAACAACAAAATATGAGACTTTTATAACATGAATTTATTAAGATGTTATGCAAATCATGTAGGGTTTTAAACATGATCCTTTCATATGTTAACTAGTTCAAAAACCAAGTTTATTTCTAGTTTTAACAACTTTTATAAAAATCTTTAGTTGTATGTTACAATTTATAATCTTGTGAAAGCATTGTTTTTACATAACAACCCTACATACTTTCACAAGATTAATGGTTATGATCATATATATAACCCTTTATGTTAAAAACCATTTAACATAACATGTATGATTATTAGATCATATTTTTAAAACACCTTCTAACAATTTATTTGTATTCTAATCATCATCACAAGATCTAATAAGCATATTACAAGTCTAAGATCACAATATAAACAAACATAATTATATCATGATTTTTATTCTTTGCTTCTTTGTATTTTTCTTTCTTGTTTATTATGTATGATTTTTATTTATTAACATAATAATAACCATAAACATAATATGTATAAAAAAAAAAAATATAGAAGCTTACTTCTAGCACTAGGCTAGGGATGATCTTAGAGATTATTAATAATAAAGAAGATGATGATCTTGGTGCTAGAACACTTTTGTATGGATGAAACTTCTTCCTTTCACTTCCAAGAGCTTTAGATCACTTCATGTTCCAAAGAAATCCATGTTGTTTATGTAGAAGATGATAAATATAATTGGGTTTTTGAGGTTGTTCTTGGTGAAAGATGAAGATGATGGGAGCTTTTCTTATGTGTGTGTAAGAGATAGTGTAAAATGTGGTAACTTAATGAAGAAGTGTTGAAGTGATTAACCATGTAATCCACTAGTAAGAAATAATATCTAGATATTATTTTTACCAACATAAACAAGGGGGTGGGACCCCTTGTTCACGGTTATAAGGTGGGGGGGGGGGGTCTTGCATGGTGAAAAAAAATGTTAGTAAATTTAAGACTTAAAATGAATTAGAAAGATATAAGTGTTAAGGTGTTTAGGTTTTGCAATATTTCCGAAATGTTTCGCGACTTGAAATGACCATAAACTAGTTTTACAACACTAAAAATAATGTTCACTAGTTCGCTACTTGTGCCAAAACATGATTCGGCTAGATGTTTAGCGCTCGTTTCGCTAGTAAATAGTCGAAAGGTACGCTTATGGAAGTTGTAGGAAAAATTCCAGTTATGTGTGTATTGGATATTCCATAATTATTTTCATATGAAATTGATGTCTAAACATCAATTTTGCATCTTGTAATAAAATTACAATTGCTGAATTTTGCGGACAATTCATGAAATGGTCATTTTTAGCGCGTTTCGGACAGTTTTTAGTGCTACCGAGCATTGGTAAATTATTGATCGAACTCTTGTATTCCCATATAGGGTTTAATATATAATTGATGTTGGACTCTCACCCGAGTCCTAAAGATGTCATTTTAGATGTTTTCTGCGAATCCGGAGTTTTCGTCAGCACTCTAGTTCACTAGGCACTACTCTAGTTGTTTCGATGAATTGTTTGCACTATTTCGAATGTACCCAATAAAAATGAATCATGTGTAATAACCAATGAATATTCCATGAGTTTTATAAGATGTATACCATGTAATCATGCAGTCAGAATATTCAAAACACATGCTTGTATAATGTAAATCACTGTTTTAAATGTAAGTAAATTACCCGAAAGTGGCAGTTGTCACACGTTAGGCATCTTAAGCTTGCGAGACTCTTTATTGATGCTAAGGAGAAATCCAGCCTATTACGAGTAGTACCTGCACTTAATCTTTTTGGGAAAATACGTCAGTTTACACTGGTAAATACAATTAGCTGACTCATTTTAAAAATGATTAAAAATTGATTTGGATGCACATGGCACAAACATTTTATAACTTGGGATAATTATTTAAATATATAAACTTGTAAAAGAATTACATGTTCCTTATGCGTTTAGTAGCCCGGATCATGCCGGGTTAAAGATCAATAGACACACCACATTATTTATTTATGCACTGACGGGTGTACGCCTACACCCCGCGCTTAGGTCGTGGTCATTTCGTAAAATGATGCCAAGGATATCCGGGACATGGTCATTAACCCCCCAAAGGCGTTAAGCAAACAAAACATATTTTAAACGGGTCATCTCAATAATACTTAACCACCAAACGATTAAGGTCGAATGCCCGACCAAGCGGCATTTTATATACCGTACCCCAAGCCCGTATAGGGAAATTAAGTTAAAAGTATTTACCTTTGCAAGTATAATTCACAAAAAGCAAATGCAAGTAGCTTTTACTGGTCCTCCTATTCTGGAACGAAGGTTTATAATAACCTATTAGAATCCTAACGGGTCTTTAATTAAGCCTAAACTTAGACCGGTTAGTTTTTAAAGATACGGTTCGTACGCACGATTAAGCGAAGACCAGATAGAATGTGATTTAGACCCTACAAGTTTGAAGACTTGCTTAATATGGGTATTTCATACACATTCTGGATTTTGAGATAAAAGCGATAAGGTTTGACCCGTTTCGGCTAATTTATGCAAACTAGTTACATAAACTGAACCGAACGCGCACGAGGCGTAACGGGTGACCATGAGAGTCATATGCAGGTTTCTTAAGTTAATATGCCTCAAATATGTTGTGACATCAGTAAGATGTCTTTTATTATGCCCGAAACGAATTTAAACACAAACTATGCCCCGTAGGGGTAGTTTGGTCATTTACAAGGTTATAAAAGAGTTTAAGTATTAACCTGAGTTACAGGTCTGATGTAATCAGCAAAAATACTCATTTAATAAGTTATATCAGTAGGGGAAAGTATATATGTGAAATTTATCAATTATAACCAAACTATGCACCGTAGGGGCATTTTGGTAATTTCACATAAGCCGAAAAGCTCAAAACTGAAGTCTGAGTTAAACAAATTTTTCTTACTGTTAAAATATTATAATTTACCTAAAATATCAGTAGGTATCAACCCTTGTATGTTTAAAATAGTTTTAGTACATACTAAGCGTTAAAAACGCTTAAAAAGGCGATTAGAAGCCGTTTCCGGGTTCTATATAGAAAGCTGATATTTTTATTATTCCAGAAGGCTTAAAATAATTTATTTATCATTTAAAATCAGTAGCAAAAGGTTTGGGGTCAAAAAGATATGTAAAACTCATTTTATAGCCCGAAATGGCAAAACCGACAATTACCGGATTAAGCCTACGACTCCAAGTTATGCTCAGCCTAAAATTAATTAAAAATCTTCAAAAATCCCAAAATAATATATTACATCAGTGGGTAAAGAGTTTGATATCAAAAAGTATGTTTAAATAGGCTATACGCTAATTACGCCGTTTAATCGTTAAAAAGCTTTCTAATTACGCTAACGAGCATAACTCTCAATCTACACCTCAAACTGATGTCAAATTTTGGTTGCAAGTTTATAAATCAGTAATTAAGGTTTCTTTTCTTTTATATTTTCAAAAATCACGTTTTATGGTGAAAAGGGCATAATGGTCAACATATGAGCAATTAACGGAATCATGCATATTAATTGGATAACTAATGAACCAAGGTGTATAATCACAGAGGGTTATACTAGCATGTAACCTAGTCCAATTAAAGCTCTAAGGCATTTCTAAAACATACCAAAGCGGGTCAGAACTGAAGTCAAAGCTTTGCGACCTTCGGTTCCGAACCGTGTCTAAACAGAAAATTGTCGGGTTGAACATGTTTAGACATGTTCTTACATTAATTACCAAGTTATATTAATGATCAAACGGGTTGTATGGGTTCTACATTGCTAATTATGCATAAATTGGAAATTAAGCATTCTGTTGACTTTTTAATAACAAGTTTGACCCGACATTTGACCGAGTTAGAGTGGGAATCAGAGGGTGCCATTTTAAGGGTTTATTGCCCACATAATTACCAACTTATAACTACTTTCAATTCGACTAATCACTAGACCAACAATGATTAATCGTTAAGTCAACCGTTAATTACGACAGTTTGACTTTTAAGCTAAAACTAAGCAAAAACTTAACTAAGAAAGATTAAGCACACTTACGGAAGTCCTATGCACGATTTGTGATCACTTGAGTCTACTTTGGAGCTCCAGAAATGATCAGAAAGGCAGATGGAAGGTGTGGTTACAATGGTTGCAACAAGGCCTTTATATAGTGCTCAAATTCACTTAGATCATTGACAACAAGTGCTATAACTGGCCATGGATCATCAACAGATGTCCCTAAGTGCCTAGGACTGTTTAGGGGTCGCCCATGTTGTGAAAATATACCTTAAAAGTCGGTTAAAAGCTCAAACAGGCTGCTGCCCGTTTTTTCTGCAACTGGGGGTCTGACGTGGCCCGCGTAAGATCATAAGAACTCTTACGAGGCCCGCCTAAGCCTCGTTATCAGGTTTTCACATTTTCAAGTTGTTGCATCTTGTCTCTTGGCCCTTCCAAAGGTCAACCAAGCTTTACTCTTTGCAATTTGACCCCTTCATATTTATTTACAAGGGCTTCAAGACTTATACCCGCTTTATTAAGTCCTTGGTCACTTCATGTTTACCCGAAAAGTCATAATTTTCAACGTTGACGCTTTAACCCCTTGTATACGAATTTGATCATAACTTTCTCATACGATAATGAAACTTTATGAAATTTATATCGTCCATTCTAGTGAGCATAATTCATCGTTACAAAGCTTCGGGTTTGCTAAAAGGTCACTCAGAGGTATAACTTAAACATGTTGACACATTTAACCCCTGTAGTTTGTAATCTCTCACTTTCTTTCATATTTAGCTTCGTATGATCCATGACTTATTCGTTTGGAGGTGTGAGCATCATGTAGGGTTACTGTAAAGTATATTTATTCACTGTTGACATTTTGAACCCGTATATTCATATACTTTTCATGTTTGTCAACTTTAGTCCCTCTAGAGTATTCTTTCACACGTTCAAACTTATGGCACGTGTCAACACATTATAGGACGTGAATTTTCGAGGTGTTACAAATAGTAACCTTGGAATGTATATTCGCTGTTGCATGCTTGCTTTCGATACTTTATCATTTGAGATATCGTTTTTCTTTAACTTGTTTATAAATTAAATATAATAAAGTAATAAACCTTTCTTAGTTCTTACCTACATTTTGTCGTTCTTTACATGTAGGGTATGTGACATCTTTTGACAAATATAAAGACGTATTGTAAAGAAGTGTTTTCTCCTTATGAAATTTCACATTTGGATGACGCTAGTAATGATCCAGAGGCACCGTTAGAATATGAAAACATGGATTTGGAGAATATTGTACTTCAAAATTTTACCGAAGAACTTGAATCAAGAAAAAGGTCAAACGAAAGGGTTCCTTTTCATAACCATTCATCAAAAGCACTCTTTTGTTTAGTTGAAGGTTAGTGTTTTTAACATGTGTATTAAAACATACTAATGACCTTAACGCAAGAAACACCATTTAAATGCAGATATCACGGTTTCGCCTGGTCAAAAGGTCAAACGCAATCATAGAAGTCAAATTCAAACACAGCCACCAAGTGTTGAATCCTCTGACGTGATCCTTCAGCGTACAAATTGGCAGATACAAGGATACATGTCAGAGCAAGCAGACATGATTTATTTTAAAGTTTTTACTATTTATTATTTATTTAACTACAGATAATTTATAGTGTTTGATATATGATATTTTTTATAGGATTGGAAGCTCTTTTCCTATGAGTGCATTTGAATCGGTTTTAAAGCTTCTTCAGAAAGTGGCCCCGGAGTTGCATCGTGTATGTTACTTTGTAATCCGTAGTTTTTTTCATTGAAGTTCAAATATGCTTTATGTAAGACAATTTCTAAATTCTAACCACTTATTTATTTGAATGTTTATAGGTGCACTTTTTACGATATTTAAATAGCCTTTATCACGATGATTATCCGGCTGCTCTGGAGAATCTTAGTCGTTATTTTGATTATAGGTGTTGTTCTTTATCATTCACATCTTCATTTGTGTTCGTTTTCCAACAACGTGATACTTTCAAGTTTCAACTAAAGGTGGCAAAATGGGCTGCATTGGTTTGCCTTCAAACATTTTGTTGTCTATTTTGTATTATTGATAGAGAACGTATGTAACACCCAAAAGTGCGTTAAACGAAAATGGGTTCGAGTATACTCACAGTGTGTGTTTCACAAGTAAACATGATCTGGTTAGATTGAAGGGAGCGTCGGGTCAGCCTGCTTACGGGAAACAGGTGGATAAGTCTTCCTCAGGGCTGAACGGTCGTAAACAGAATGTCGAAAGAGTTAAGTGTTTGACAGATCATCCGAACGGATGGATGCCATCCGGACGGACGACCATTCTGATGGATGGCCATTCGAGCGGATAGTCTGTGGGTGTTTATGAATCGTTAAAATTTGAAGTTTAGTTAACAATGGAAATTTTCAGGGTCAGGCCATCCAGACGAATGGGTTCCATCCGGACTGATGGCCATTCGGGCGGACGGTCTGTAGTTGAATTTTTGTAAACGTTTTCTTAAACGAAAGGCTTTAGTTAACGGAGACGGTGTGACGGCGTGTCAAACAATCGGAAAAATACCAGATCCAGTCCATTCGGCCGGATGGGCCCTGCCCATTCGAACAAACGTGCTGTCCTTGATAGAGTTTCATGTTTAACCCATTAATCGGTCCATCTCTTTGGTGGAAATCAGTTTTCAAGCCGGCTTTCGACTAAGGAACGAGCCGAGAGTCTGAGTGAGTCCTGATTTCTACTAAGTTTGTGTAAAAACCGAAGTAAAGTTCAAAACAAGTTGAAAAGTGTTGAAATCTTTCATAAATAAGTTGAAAAGTGTGAAAATCCTTTAGATCTTGAACCATTCTCGGTTGAATGATGTCCCACAACAGTTTGCCCAAGCAAACGAGTGGAAAACACCTTCAAGAGGTCAAAAAATAACTGATTTTCGTGAAATAATGGAAGTGTGTGTGTGATTTTGATGAAGAAGATGGAGTAGAAGTGATTTAGAATGAAGATTGAAGAGGATTTGAGAGAAAAAGCTTACAAAATGGCCTTAGATTACGTCTGAGACTTGGGGAGCGAATGGGAGAGCAAAGTGTTGAAATGAGGGTGTACGGCTAGTATTTATAGGGGAGAGGTGAGGTTTAAGGCGGTGTGCGACTGACTGTGTCCAGATGGCTTCATCCAGACGGATGAGCCCCATCCGGAGGGATGAGCTCCATCCGGACGAATGGGCTCCATCCGGGTGGATGGCCCATTCGGACACCGAGTTCGGGTTTCGTTAGTTTTCCAACTTTGGTTCGTTTGTTAAGCGTTTGAAGGGGTAAGGTCCCAAAAACCTCGTTTCGAGCGTTTGGACCATACCACAACCTCGATTTTCTAACCTTCTTTAGACCTTGCGCGGCCGCACACTGGTCCAATAAAGAAGACTTAAGAGAAAAGCCACAACTTCATATTTAACCCTCTTTAGACCTTGCGCGTCCGCGCACTGGTCCAACAAAGAGGACACAGGAGAAAGGCAACAAACAACACCTGCGCGCTAAAGGGAGATTAATAAATCCTTGCGCCTCTCTCATAACAGACAAAAATCCCAAACAACACTCCCACTTAAATAATATCCAGACTTGGATATTATTCATCTAAGCTGACTCCACACGATAAAGGAGTCACACCAGATTATAGCAATAATCTTCTAGAAAGATCAATCGTGCACCACTATGACGGTTGTAACCGTCTGGTATACGTGTCATCATCTCGGGCCTCCCCGAAATCACGATGATGGCATGGAATTGGAGGAAAACCTCCACTCACCCACTTTCCACGTGGCCAAACCCCAGCTGTCGATCAGGATCACGATCCGTGTGACCTCACAGTTCAATCAAGAAGATTAACGGATAAAACATAACCGCCTACGGTGTTAACATCTTCCGTTAACATTTCATCAATGGGTTTTCCCGCCCAAAGACTCCCGGCTATAAATATGAGAAACAACTCAGGTATGAAGGCAGATTACACACACTTCTCAAATACATCTTCTTCTTCATTACCAATACTTATTCTCACACCGGATTCGGGTCAAGGAGAGAACCCTCTTCTCCCCTTGGCGAGGCTAACGGTGCTCTTTTTTGCAGAATTCTTGGAGAAGAAGACCGGTTACAACAGAATCAATCGAGAGAGAACTAATCTTTTTATGCGGATTCAAACCCCCTAGATGTCTCGGTTCCGACCATTTATCTAGTGTTTCTTCAGCGTTGTGTTGCGTTTTATCATGATAATCGAGTTGTGTGGGTAGCGTTGCGATAACGTTTGCGAGTATCATCCAAAACATATAAACACACACAGGTAAGGCACATAAGAACACACATCATAACATTACTACTACTAAAAAAAGTGTTTCGAGTTTGCGTTACGTTTGCGTTTAGCGTGTTAGTTGTGATAAGCGTATGCGGAGGCGTATGATAACCAAACAAACAAACACGGTAATTTAAATAACATAATTCTCTGTAATTCGAGTTGCGTAAGCGTTGCGAATAATAAGCGTTTTAAACGTGCAGCGGTGTGGTGTGACGAAAATGTATTTAGTATAATATGACCCATTGTTTATATCGAATCTCAGAGTTTAAGACAGTTACCAATCAAAGTAAAAGCAAACAGATAACGTTCCGAAAAGTCGGGTTGTTACATCTCCGCCCGTAGGGACATTTGGGTACTTTGATCCACATGATGCGGAAACTGTTGAAAATCAGACCCTTGATCAAATACAAAAACACCGGATGAACGAACTCGTTCGACTCTTTATTATATATTAATAAAAAGCACACCGATACAATAACCCTAACCCTCTATTAATTCTAAAACTCATTCTAGTCCTAACCCGACTCAAACTTTATTTTATATAATACAATAACTAACAAGATAAAGCTATCTATTAAACCCATAATTTCCCTACTTTAAATACAAAGAACTCAAAAAAAATTCACCAAGAATTATCTTTAACCCGTTTAACAATTATCTCCAGGATTAAGATTGTCTTGACTAAACAAGTTGATGTCTACTCATTTGGAGTAGTGTTGTTTGACGTGTTGTGTGGATTGTGGAAGGATTTGTACCGAAAACTTTAAGGGCGGTTATCCACTTCTATCAAAGTTGGCGCAAAGCTACTGCAATAAGGAAAAAAGAATACATACAATTGTCTTGGATTGTCTACAAGATCAAATATCACCAAGTTCTTTGTCTAAGTTCTCGTTGATTGCATATAAATGTCTACAGAGAGATCACAATAAACGTCATTCAATATTCGAGATCATAGGGGAACTTAAAGTTGCAGTTGCAATGTTGCATGTCAAGCGAGACATAAATTTTGGAACGAAGGGAGGATGAATGCTCACACATTATATGCTCTTGTAAAAAAACACACGCGTCTACAATAGCTATCATGTTCGTCTTTTGTAGAAAACCACTATAGAAGTTATAGGTGGAAAAGGATTCGTTCACAAAGTCACTCCAATATGGTCTTCTTAGTCTAACCTAGGACAAGTGTGTTTTTGCATTTCATTTTCTTAAGTAAAAAACAAAAGTCATGGAGTCATCAAGGGATATGATGGAAGGAAGAGGTTGGATATGTTTAGAACACACAAATATCTAAAGTGTATATAAAATGTCCACTAATCAAGTGGTTATGTTTACAAGTTCGGATAAGGTACACGCTTCTAAAGGGTGGGATCACCGCCTAAATAGGGCAATCAAAAGAAACCACCAAGGTAAATAACTATTCATTCCTCTTTGTTTATTAACAGATATTAATTATTATCATAGTTAAAAGTTATGATTTAACTAGGTTTCTTTTTTAATTATATTCACTATACCTTTTTAACAGTTGATTTATAATATACAATACCTTATAAGGCTTTCATTATTTCATATGAATACTATGTGATTAATGTTGAGTTTATAGTATATTATGATCACTAATCTCTCAAATACTTTTAGTCACCCAATATATGGAAATAATAAGCTACATAAATACTATTTTAATATGTTAATGATCAATACTCTTAACACAACACACACATAAGACGTGTCACCATTGTTTTTAGGATGCAATATTATAACGAGATAAAATGTTCTTTTATAAAGACATATCTATGATATGCAATTTTCACTTTTCTTCTTTTTATACTATGTTAGTGCAAATATTGACCAACCAATCGCGATAACAGCTCGTAGGGGATGGTTGGTTTCAATGAGGTAAAGAACTGAAAAGGATTTGTTTTTGTATTGATTAATATTGTTTTTGTAATGATTTACATTGGAGAAAAAACTAACCTTATACAAGATTACAAGATGAAGAAAAAAGGAAACATAATAAAACTTTGGCTGGAAAACAGGCTAGCAATGAGCTGGAGGATCCTCTAATTTGGGAGATGATGTCTTTAACACCTCGCAAAAATCGTGTCCAATTATGTGAAGACACGTGTCCTAAACCCTAAAAGTGTGAAAGAATGATTTTGAAGGACTAAACTTGACAAACATTAAAAATACGTATGCGAAGGGACTAAAAGTGTCAACATGCTAAACTTATGCCTCTGATTGACCACACACGATGAACATATTCTTAAACGAGTAAATATTCGGACGTGAAAAGCTGTTTATGATAGAAATTGAAAATTTACAAGACAAATGGGTTAAACGTGTCAACATGTTAATTCTTACCTCTGAGTGACCTTTTAACAAACCTGAGGCTTTGTAATGTTCGATTATATTCTCAAGAATACATGATAATGAATTCATGAGGTTTCGGTATCATATTGTGACAGTTATGCAAAATTCCAAGAAAAAGGGTTAAAAGCGTCAACATTTCAAATTAACCTCTAAGTGACCTTTAAAAGAAAACCGAAGCTTAACGATACTCGATTACACTCCTGAGAATACTTACAATCCATCTCAAAGATCAATTGTGCCAAATTTATACCTTAAAGTGCTTTAGAGGGGTTAAATATGTTGAAAATAGAAGTATGTAAGGGTTTTGGAAGACCAGGGACCAAAGTTGCCAACTTGGAAACTTGAAATGAGGGCTCACGGGGCGCAACCACACACCCCCCTTTTCCGTCGCGTGACGCGACGACCCCATTTCGACAGAATAAGCATGCCAGCTGCAGGTTATCTCCTTCCTTGGCCTCCAAACAAACCACTAAGCTTTAAACTCGAAAACTATGAACTTTTGATGGTTTTTAAAACCACCATGGACACTTGTGACCATCTCTGGACCTCCCTAACACCTGGCATGATCCAAGATCACTCCCTTCATGTAACACCCCAAAAATGGGTTTTGTAATTTAAACCCGGTTAATGTAATGGAACGGGTAAAAATACCCTTAGGGGTAAAAGTGAACCCGTAAATGAATATTAACTAGGAATATTAACCTAGTTGAATATTAGTATCGTAGGTATTAAACGAAGGGTTGTAGCCTTATTTAATTAAAACGAAACATGAGGGACCAAAGTGAACAACTTGGAAGTTGTTTTATTAAAACAAAACAACACACACGCATACACACACATCGTGTGTGTGTTCATCCACGAGCAGGGAAGGCTCCCTTGGCGCCAAAACCCTAAACTTCACAACTTCTCTAAATTGAAAGGCTAAACGAAGCCCAAATTCACAACCGAACATGAATTAACGATCACCTCCACAAGGGGATCGTAAGGTATGTCTCAAAACTTAGATTTGATGATCTTGTTTGAAGTGGGTTATGATCAATCCATGAATTTGTATGCAATTAAGCTTGTAGAGGTGTTAGAAACACCAAATAGAACTTGTGTTATGAATAATTTCAAGTAATTGGGTGATTTAGAATGAAACCCATTGCATGAGTGTGAAGATGATGATCATGATGAACTATTGTTAGATGAATTGAAAGAAATATGGTGTTGATATGTTTGATGATTATGTGTTAATGATACTTGTTGATTAGTAAGAAGATTTGATGAAATATGAATGAACTAGGAAGATTATGCTTAAACTAGTTGTACATGGTGCTTAGGAAGTAGTACGCACACCAAGTGTTTGATGAAATGTCTAAATGACAATAATATGTGAAATTGTATGCAATTAATGGGTAAACATGTATAGAAGGTGGTATTAATGAAATTGATAGTAAACTAACATGAGGAATGTAATTTAGATATAGTTCATGTGAAGATTATGCTAGGTTGATGTTGAGTATGCTTTATGCTTGTTTGAATTGACTAATGAAATTCATACGTGAGATATGAAATTGATATGATCGTTCATACGCACAATCATATATGCTAACAAGAATGTGAATGTAATGACATGTACGGATAGGAGTCATGTCAACGCGGACACAAGCATGGAAGGGCAACGGGCCAAGAAGTCTCAAGTAAGCAAATGCAATTACGGACGCACAAGGTAAGTGAATCCCGAACTTACACTTTAGATGTAAAATGCATTATAGTATAATGGTTATTGTGAATCATGTGAGAAATTATGAAACAATGGAGGTAATAAGTTAAGTTTACGGTAAATGAGTCGAAAGTGGTTAGAAATAGTTCTATTAAATATATGTAATAAAGAAGCTTACACAATGGTATTATGCATAAGGATGAAATAAGTAGTTATACGAGTAGATATGGGTTAGTTGAAAGTAAGTAAGTGAGACTTGTTATGTGTATACATGGTTATGTTTGTTTGAATGAAATCTAATGATGCTAACCGTTTTCCAATTTAGAATGAAATGGGAATGCAGGTATACTAGTGATGGAAGTTGAAGGTAGACACCGAATTTCAATGCGGGTGGTTCGAATGGATGGATGAATGGACTATCATAATGCGAAAGCATGATATATTGACGTCTAATTAGGAAATGTTTAGATTTTATATATTATGTCACCGGTTGCTAATGATGAGATTAAATGTGGTGATTGCAGGTTGTACAGGGTTATGGATGTTTTATCAATAAATGTACGCGGTTGAAGATCGAGTCAAGGCATGGATTGTACGTGGGTGTGTATGTGGTCACTTAAATTGATATATGTATGTTAGTTTTAATTAATTTATAAAAAGGAATTAACGTATTTAAGTGAATGAAAGAATATCATGAAAGAAATTTTAGGTATGTTTTTTTTCCGCTGCGAATCTTAGGTTAAAACGTGTTAGGGCGTAACACTTCAACTATAAATAGAGGCTTTGTGTTGCCTCATTTCCTTGCTCATTCACAAATCCTTCTCCTCTTACTTGCTTAAGCTTTCTTGAGCATTTCTTGGGATTCCTGATCAAAAAGGAAGCCCTACTGAGTTTAAAGTTTAAGCTAGGACCCTTTGTAAGTGTCCTTAGCCACTCAAGTTCGGTTTTTATGCGTTTAAAGACCGAAAGTCAAAGTTGTCGCAAAACGGCTTTGACTTTCAGTTTAGACCTAAACGGTCCAGCCATTGTTCGAGGCGAATATGGCTACGTGATCATAATTAGGTAGGTGTTAATCCCTCAAAAGGGCACCTCTTAATTATCACGTTTACTTTGTTAATTATCGGGTCAAAGTAATTATGTAAAAAGTCAAACTAAAATAAAAATCTGAACTGATAATGTAGAAGTTATAAAACATGTTTTATCACTTTAATAACTTGGTAAACATTATTAGAACATGTCTAAACATGTTCAACCCGACAATTCTAAGTTTAAGCTCGGTTCGCAACAGAAAGTCGTAAAAGCTTGACTTTTGCTTTGACTTTCAGTTCTGGCCCGATTAAGCTTAATTCCTTTATGTTTTAAGCTTCTATTGTGACCATTTAATGTTGTAGTATAACTCTCTGAAGTTATATTATCAGGTCACTTAAAATTCTGAATTATATGCATGTTTCTGTTATTAGGCTCATTATTAACAATTATGCCCTTATGGTCTAAAAATAGGATTTTTGAATAAATATGAATGCAAATGAATTAGGTACTGATTAGTAAACATAATTATAGTATTTTGATACTTAGATTCTGGTCATAAACTGATGTTATGCTAAAAATCGTAAATTAAGCTTTTATAAAGACTAAATTACCCTTTGAGGTATAAATCACGTTTAAAACATAAATTTGACAAAAAAACTCATTACCTACTGTTGTGATATTATTTTTAGGGATTTTTGGAATATTGGGTCAGATTATACACTGACCTTAATATTGAGTTCTTGTATATAGCTTGTAATTGACGATAATACCCTTTTAACAAATAAAATGAGTTTTACATATAAATATATAATTAGCATGCAAAACTTTTTGCTACTGATCTAACATGAAAAATAAAATATTTTGACAATTCAAGGCTGGTCAAAATCTCAGAATCACTTAAACTTTGCAATTATCGTCAAATATCGGTTTTTACGCTAATTAGATGCATAGTATGGTTTAAAACCATATTTAGCACCCAATACTTGTTACCTACTGAATTTGTAAATGATTTTTAATATTTTTACAGTAGGTATAAGTTATGAACTCCGAATTCCAATTATGTCCTTAAAAGCATATGTGAAATGACCAAAATACCCTTTCGGGGCATAGTTTGGCCATAAATGATAAACCACACATATGTATGATATCCTACTATTATAACATCATAAAATAAATATTTTTACAGAATGTTTTTGACCAGAACTTCAGTTTACTTACAAACCTATTTTATAAATCTTAAAATGACCAAAACACCCTTATGAGGCTTAATTCGGTTTTAAATTCTTTTTGGACATACATGTTAACATCCTACTGATGTCTTAACATATTTTGAGCATAATAACATATGGGACTTGTATGACAAACATGTAAAACTGTATACAAGATTTGAAATGAAATTGTCCCAAGTTATAAAAGATATTTGTGCCTTGTGCACCTAAACCAATTTTCATAAATGTTTTCAAATGAGTCAGTTAATTGTATTTACCAGTGAAAACTGACGTATTTTCCAAAGACTAAGTGACAGGTACCTCTCGAAACTAGGCTGGAGCTACTTGGTGTTTATTAAGAGGATCTTGCAAATCCTTAGATGCCTAAAGTCTGTCAAACTCAGTTTTATGTATTTGTTTTATGGTCCGCCTGTGGATCTCTATTACAATCCGTCTGTATATTCTTTTGTTTTGAACTTTGGACATTATGGGTTGTAATAGTAATAACTTCCAAGCCTTCTGTTGTGTTTAATTGTGTTTAATTGTCTATGATGATATCAACTATGTCACGATACTCCCCAACGGGCCCACCGAAAATATGTGAAAATATCGGGGTGTGACAGGTTGGTATTAGAGCCAACGTTGAGTGAATTAAACACTAGCCTTTTGTGTTTAATCTCAATGACACAATAGCACATTCCTTAGATTTCCGAGTCTAGACATGAACTAGGAATGTTCTCATCCCTATTAAGTAAACATTGTTTTTGATATTTACGTATTTCAGGAACATGTCGCCGAGTAAAGCCGCCAATGGTGGAAGCTCTCCAAACCCGAAGTCTAAGATTGTTAAGCTTCGTACCACATCTCGAATAAGCGTACGACCAGTATGGAGAAAGGACCTTTTTGGACCTATTCCCAAAATCAAACCAGTTGAAACCATTGACCAGACTTCGGATTCCGTACCTGAGACCCTTGAAATTCAAATGAAAAATCTTCATCGGGGGAGTCCATACCAAAAGTCCCTGAGACTCCCACTCCAAAGATGATACCTGTGGACGTTAATGACCTATATTTCTTACATACAAGTCTTGGAATACCAAACTTGGATTATACCGGTCCTAACCCCATTCGTGATCCATATTATTCATTAACTATAGAATCCTTGGATTCTACTTTTGCAAAGGTTTCTAATTTGGAAGATTTCGACTATCCACCAAAACCTTCAGTATCTATACTGCACACAGTGAACCAAGGAGAAAACTATCAGAAATAAAACGAAGAAGGAATTGAAGAAACTCCTTTTATTGTATTTTATTTCCCTAGTAGTCCCTGCGTGGACATATCATTTTTATTTCAATAAGTAGTCCCTGTAAGGACATATTTATCTTTTAGTCCCTGCGTGGACTTGTTTTTCCTTTTTAAGTTCCTGCATGGACGAATTATGTCATTTAAGGACTCGTTTAGGGCAATTTTGTAACTTTAATTTTATTAAAGGAAATCTTATCTTGAAATCTGTATTCGTTACTAATATATATTCGTCACATCATTGTTCATTCAATCTTTTTGATTTCATTCGAATTTTGTTGATCTGTTAAATAAATTCAAAGGATCTTCTTAATGGTATAACATAGCCTATTTGTCAATATGGACATGGCTATGATGGTAAAACCCTTTTAAGATAATAAATCTTGTTAACATCCAAGAACATGTTAACACTCCTGGCAGTGTGACTTGAGAAACCACACTAGCCGTCAGGGTATTTGGACTACGTCCAAGCCTTAAAACCAATTTGATCAAATTAGATCATGATTAGTATCATCAATACAATGATCATATTGTAAACATCCATTTAGTGATGAAGTGCCTACGGGCCATGCTTGTTGTCCATTAAGACAACGACAGTTGTAGTCTACAACTCCCTGTCCAAAGGTGAAGAACTATGTTCAAACCTCAAAACCCTTGATCCAATATGATCACAGATTATATAATTTAAATGTCCTCCATGACGAGGCCTTCGTGCCAAATTCTAAATGTCCTTCAAGACAAGCCTTTGTGCTATATAAAAATGTCTAAATGACATTGACAGCTATGACATATGTCCCTGTCTAATATATATATATATATATATAAAGGATTATATCCCGTTTAAATGCCTTTGATGGTTCGTTTGTAACCTAGGCTAATTATAATCAAATAACTTCAACCATACTTCTTCATAAATATTAAAACTGTTAGCCTATATGGTTTATTTATACCATGGCTAATCAATCATCAAATACGATGGTTTACTATATAAATAACTGAACAAATTATTATTGCTTGATATATAGCATTCAAAGCTACGCTATGGCTGGCTCAGATGAAGCTCATAGTCACCCAGTTAAAGGGAATGACACTACTAGACTAAACCTCACAAATGCTGAACTGCAAGCTATAATAAACACAGTCGTTAGTAAAGCTGTGAACGAGGTACTTAAAGAGCCAAGCAATGCTCATTCAAAGACTCTTTCAAATACCCTCTCGAAATCGCATACAACAACAAAGAAAGAGGAATCTGTTAACTCTTCAAATCAGAAGAGTGAACCATCGAAAAAGATTGTGTTTGATTAGTCCCACGTTACAACAAAGGTTGTACTTACAAATATTTTGTCTCTTGTAAACCAAGAGATTTCACTGGGGAAAAAGGAGCCATTGATTGTATGAAATGGCTGGATGAGATGGAGACAGTTGTTGATATTAGTGGGTGTGCCAAGTGGGACATTGTGAAGTTTGTGTCTCAGCCCTTTAAAGGCGACGCCCTGACATGGTGGAAAGCTCTAGTGCAATCCACAGGAAAGATCCCGTTGTACAACCTCTCTTGGGTTAAGTTTGTTGAGCTTGTGAAAGACACATACACACGTACTGTCCACAGCATGAAGTGGAGAAGGTGGAGACTGATTTCCTCACCTTGCTTATGAAGGATCTGGACTGCAGGTCCTATGTTACCAACTTTAACTCAATTTCCAGACTCGTTCCCTACCTGGTCACTCCAGAGCCTAAGCGCATTGCGCGCTTCATTGGTGGTTTAGCCCCTGAAATCAAGGGGAATGTCAAGGCTTCAAAGCCTACCACCTATAGATCAGCTGTAGATCTTTCACTGTCTCTTACTCTTGATGTTATAAGGAGTAAGTCTAGGGGGCACTGAGGATGGGAAGAGGAAGAGAGAGGATGATCAGTCCCACCAGTCAAACAAGAATAAGAAAGGAAACTCAGGGTTTAAGAAGGATCAGTCTGATAACAAGCCTCGATGCAAGATCTGTGATAAGAGGCATTTCGGAAAATGCACTCTAGATCCACAAGCCAAGCCTTGTGGAATCTGTAAAAAGAAAGGACACAAGTATTTGGAGTGCCAAAACTTGAAGGATGCAACCTGCTACGGTTGCAATGAAAAGGGGCACATTAAGACAAACTGCCCAAAGAACACCAAGAAGCCTGATGAGGCAAAGAAAACAAATGCTAGGGTGTTTCAAATGAACGCCATGGAGGCAGTGAATGATGATAAATTTATAACAGGTACCTTCCTCATTAATGATATTTATGCTAGAGTTTTATTTGATTCAGGTGCAGATAAGTTGTTTGTAGACCTTAAGTTTAGTAAATTGTTGAATCTGCCTATTAAAACTCTAGACATTAAATATGAGTTAGAACTCGCAGATGGTACCTTAGAAAATGCTTCAACTCTTCTTGATGGATGCTTTATATCCATTAAGAATCATTCTTTTCCGCTATCTCTTTTGCCAATGAAATTGGCTGGGTTTGATGTAGTTTTAGGCATGGATTGGTTGTCGCATAACCAAGCCCAAATTGCTTGCGATAAGAAACTAGTTAACATCAAAACCCCATCTGGTGAATCGATCACCATTCATGGAGATACACACTATGGTTTGCCCGACAATGTATCTATACTTAAAGCATCCAAGTGTCTGAAAAGCGGATGTGTCATCTACATGGCACAGGTGACAGTTGATGATCCGAAACCCAAGTTAGAAGACATTCCAATCATTTCTGAGTACACGGATGTCTTCCCTGACGAATTACCTGGATTACTTCCTGAGAGACAAGTAGAGTTCAGGATTGATATCCTACCAGGAGCAGCACCAATTGCACGAGCTCCTTACTATTTAGCACCAACAGAAACGAAAGAACTGAGAACCCAATTGGATGACTTATTGGAAAAGGGTTTTATACAACCCAGCTCATCACCTTGGGGAGCACCCATACTATTTGTAAAGAAGAAAGATGGTTCAATGCGTCTGTGGATTGATTACCGTGAGCTAAACAAAGTGACAATCAACAACCGTTATCCATTGCCCAGGATCGACGACTTGTTCGATCAACTCCAAGGGGCAAGCTTCTTCTTGAAGATTGATTTAAGATCAGGGTATCATCAACTCAAAGTTAGGACTGAAGATGTACCTAAAATTGCGTTTAGAACAAGGTATGGCCATTATGAGTTCTTAGTGATGCCTTTCAGGCTCACTAACGCACCTGCAGCAGTCATGGATCTCATGAATCGAGTCTGCAAGCCGCACCTAGATAAGTGTGCCATTGCCTTTATAGATGACATACTTATCTATTCTCGTAATCAAGCTGATAACGAGAAACATCTTCGGTGCATTCTAGGACTGCTACAACGGGAGAAGCTTTACGCTAAATTCTCCATGTGCGAATTCTGGCTTCGCGAAGTCCAATTCCTTGGACATGTTGTAAGCGAGCGTGGTATCCAAGTGGATCCCGCTAAGATAGAAGCAATCATGAACTAGGAAGCACCTAAGACACCTATAGAGATTCGCAGCTTTCTGGGATTAGCAGGTTATTACAGAAGATTCATCGAGAACTTCTCAATGATAGCCGCACCTTTAACTACCTTGACCCGCAAGAATGTAAAGTTTGATTGGGGTCCTAAACAACAAGAATCTTTTGAAATCCTTAAGCAAAAGTTGAGCAATGCTCCTGTGTTAACATTGCCTGAAGGAATAGAAGAGTTTGTTGTCTACTGTGATGCTTCGCACACTGGCATGGGATGTGTACTTATGCAAAGAGGCAAAGTGATTGCCTACGCATCACGACAACTGAAGGTGCATGAAAAGAATTACACCACCCACGACTTGGAATTGGGTGCCGTTGTATTTGTACTTAAGCTGTGGAGACACTATTTATATGAAACTAAATGTGTGCTATATTTAGATCACAAGATTCTCCAACACTTGTTTAATCAGAAGGATCTCAACATGAGACAACGCCGTTGGATGGAAACTTTAAACGATTATGATTACGAAATTCGCTACCATCCTGGCAAAGCGAATGTAGTCGCTGATGCTCTAAGCCGAAAGGAAAGGATCAAACCTATACGAATTAATCCCAATAGTATCGAACTCAAGAACAGCTTGAATGAGAGGTTGTTGGCCGCTCAGAAAGAAGATGTATTGGAAGCTAACTTTCCAAGGGAAAGACTAGGTGCAACTTTTGATCAGTCACCAGGGAACGATGGAATCCTTAGATTAAATGGTCGAATCTGGGTTCCCATCCATGGAGGACTTAGAGATATAATCCTCTAGGAAGCTCATAATTCAAGATACTCAGTTCACCCTGGAGGTGACATAATGTATCAAGATTTAAGGGTAAACTATTGGTGGATGGGTTTGAAGAAATCCATAGCCACACACGTAGCTAAATGTCTGACGTGCGCCCAGATTAAAGCTGAGCAACAAAAGGCGTAAGGATTACTGCAACAGCCAGAACTTCCCACATGGAAATGGGAAATGGTAACCATGTATTTTATCACCAAGTTACCTAAAATAAGGCATGGAAATGATACAATATGGCTCATAGTTGACAGACTGACTAAGTCGGCTCATTTCTTACCCATCAAGGAGACTCATAGCTCCGATAAGCTAGCTCAGTTATATGTGGACGAGATTGTATCTCTTCACGGAGTGGCCGTATCTATTATATATGATAGAGATACTAGATAAACCTCTCATTTTTGGAAAAGTTTCCAACAATTCAAACGGATGGACAAAGTGGGCGTACAATTCAAACGTTGGAAGACATGCTTCGTGCATGTGTCATTGAATTAGGTGGTAGTTGGGATGACCACCTTCCCCTAATTGAGTTCTCCTACAATAACAGTTACCATACCAGCATTCAGGCTGCACCTTTCGAGGCCTTATACGGAAGAAAATGTAGAACGCCCGTTTGTTGGGCGGAAGTTGGAGAAACTCAATTATCAGGACCTGAAATAGTCCTTGAAACAACGGACAAGATTGTCCAAATTCGTGATCACTTAAAGGCTGCCAGAGATAGGCAGAAAAGCTATGCAGATAAAAGGCGAAAACCTCTAAAGTTCGAGGTAGGAGACAGAGTTCTACTGAAAGTATCACCCTGGAAAGGTGTGATGCGTATTGGTAAGAAGGGCAAGCTAAGCCCAAGGTACATCGGACCATTCAAGATCATCAAATGTGTCGGGAGTGTGGCTTATAAGCTAAACTTGCCTGATGAGCTTAGTGGAATTCACAATGTGTTCCACATTTGTAACTTTAAGAAGTGTCTAGCTGATGAATCGCTAGCAATGTCTCATAAAGACGTACAGATAGATAAAAGCCTGAGGTTTGTTGAAAGACCTATATCTATCGAGGATCGACAGGTTAAAAAGCTCCGAAGGAAGCATGTACCGATTGTGAAAGTAAAATGGGATGCCCGTAGAGGCCCTGAGTATACATGGGAGGTAGACACCACTATGTGACAGAAGTACCCTCACTTATTTCACTAAATCTCGTGGTCGAGATTTCTTTTAAGGGGGTGAGGATGTAACACCTAGCAAAAATCGTGTCCAATTATGTGAAGACACGTGTCCTAAACCCTAAAAGTGTGAAAGAATGATTTTGAAGGACTAAACTTAACAAACATTGAAAATACGTATGAGAAGGGACTAAAAGTGTCAACATGCTAAACTTATTCCTCTTATTGACCACACACGATGAACGTATTCTTAAACGAGTAAATATTCGGACGTGAGAAGCCGTTTGTGAAAGAAATTGAAAATTTACAAAACAAAGGGGTTAAACGTTTCAACATGTTAATTCTTACCTCTGAGTGACCTTTAACAAACCTGAGTCCTCTTAATATTCGATTATACTCTTAAGAATACCTAATAATGAATTCACGAGGTTTCGGTATCATATTGTGACAGTTATGCAAAATTCCAAGAAAAAGGGTTAAAAGCGTCAACATGTTCAAATTAACCTCTGAGTGACCTTTAAACGAAACCCGAAGCATAACGATACTCGATTACACTCCCAAGAATAATTACAATCCATCTCAAAGATCAATTGTGCCAAATTTATACCTTACAGTGCTTTAGAGGGGTTAAATATGTTGAAAATAGAAGTATGTAAGGGTTTTGGAAGACCAGGGACCAAAGTTGCCAACTTGGAAACTTGAAATGAGGGCTCATGGGGCACGACCACACCCCCCCCCTTTGTCTTCGTGCGACGCGATGACCCCATTTCGACAGAATAAGCATGCCAGCTGCAGGTTATCTCCTTCCGTAGCCTCCAAGCAAACCACTAAGCTTTAAACTCGAAAACTATGAACTTTTGATGGTTTTTAAAACCACCATGGACACTTGTGACCATCTCTGGACCTCCCTAACACCTGGCATGATCCAAGATCACTCCCTTCAACTATAAATAGAGGCTTTGTGTTGCCTCATTTCCTTGCTCATTCACAAATCATTCTCCTCTTACTTGCTTAAGCTTTCTTGAGCATTTCTTGGGATTCCTGATAAAAAAGGAAGCCCTCCTGAGTTTAAAGTTCAAGCTAGGACCCTTTGTAAGTGTCCTTAGCCACTCAAGTTCGGTTTTTATGCGTTTAAAGACCGAAAGTCAAAGTTGTCGCAAAACGGCTTTGACTTTCGGTTTAGACCTAAACGGTCCAGCCATTGTTCAAGGCGAATATGGCTATGTGATCATAATTAGGTAGGTGTTAATCTCTAAAAAGGGCACCTCCTAATTATCACGTTTACTTAGTTAATTGCCGGGTCAAATTAATTACGTAAAAAGTCAAACTAGTCAAATTTTTGAATAAAAATCAAAACTGATAATGTAGAAGTTATAAAACATGTTTTATCACTTTAATAACTTGGTAAAAATTATTAGAACATGTGTAAACATGTTCAACCGACAATTCTAAGTTTAAGCTCGGTTCGCAACTGAAAGTCGCAAAAGCTTAACTTTTGCTTTGACTTTCAGTTCTGGCCTGATTAAGCTGAATTCATTTATGTTTTAAGCTTCCATTGTGACCATTTAATGTTGTAGTATAACTCTCTGAAGTTATAATATCAGGTCACTTAATATTCTGAATTATATGCATGTTTCCGTTATTATGCTCATTATTAACAATTATGCCATTATGGTCTAAAAATAGGATTTTTGAATAAATATGCATGCAAATGAATTAGGTACTGATTAGTAAACATAATTATAGTATTTTGATACTTACATTCTGGTCATAAACTGACGTTATGCTAAAAATCGTAAATTAAGCTTTTATAAAGACTAAATTACCCTTTGAGGTATAAATCATGTTGAAAACATAAATTTGACTAAAAACTCATTACCTACTGTTTTCATATTATTTTTAGGGATTTTTGAAATATTGGGTCAGATTATACATTGACCTTAATATTGAGTTCTTGTATATAGCTTGTAATTGACGATAATACCCTTTTAACAAATAAAATGAGTTTTACATATAATTAGCATGCAAAACTTTTTGCTAATGATCTAACATGAAAAATAAAATATTTTGACAATTCAAGGCTGGTCAAAATCTCAGAATCACTTAAACTTTGCAATTATCGTCAAATATCAACTTTTACGCTAATTAGATGCATAGTATGGTTTAAAACCATATTTAGCACCCAAGACTTGTTACCTACTTAATTTATAAATGATTTTTAATAATTTTACAGTAGGTATAAGTTATGAAATCAGAATTCTAATTATGTCGTTAAAAGCATATGTGAAATGCCTAAAATACCCTTTCGGGGCATAGTTTGGCCATAAATGATAAACCACACATATGTATGATATCCTACTGTTATAACATCATAAAATAAATATTTTTGCAGAATGTTTTTGACCAGAACTTCAGTTTACTTACAAACCTCTTTTATAAATCTTAAAATGACCAAAACGCCCTTATGAGGCTTAATTCGGTTCTAAATTCTTTTTGGGCATACATGTTAACATCCTACTGATGTCTTAACATATTTTGAGCATAATAACATATGGGACTTGTATATGGTTTATTCGGTTACCCGTTATGCTTAAACGCATTCGGTTCAGTTTATGTAACTAGTTTGCATAAATTAATCGAAACGGGTTTAACTTTGTCATTTAATCTTCAAAATCCAGAATGTGTTTAGTTTACCCATATTATACAAGTGTTCATACTTGTTGGGTCTAAATCACGTTCCATTCCGGTCACCGCTTAATCTAGCGTTTCGAATCGTAAAAGCATCTTTAAAATTAACCAGTCTAAGTCTTTGGAGTTAAATGCTCGGTTGGTCCCTGTGGTTTGCAAAAATTACAGACTTGGTCCTAGTGGTTTACTAATTACACGCGTGGTACCAAAACTTGTCAAAAATGAACTCGCTTGGTCCCCAGCCCTAACATTAGTTAAATATCTCTGTTAAAACACCCATGTGCTTGGCACATGAGGGTAGTTTTGTCCTTTCAGTCCAGCCTTATATACCTGGTTAGTCCCACCCACCCCCTTCTTCTTCCCCAAACCACCACCACCACCACCACATTGGCCTGCAATTACCCAAATTCTCAGTCAAACTAATAAACATTCATTCTAAATCAAATTTATTTACTCCCCTGTTTTCACATTAAATCTTTCACCAATACTTAAAAATTTTAAACTTACATGAACTCGAGAACCAATGCAGACGCTCCTCCACCCCAATGCAAATGCCAGCAACCCCAAACCTTCCATTATTTTGCCTCAATACCTGCATGCAAACGACTTGTATTTTTACACTCAACGAATGTTGGATAACATAACTAAAATTTCACAAAAAAAAATCATATTTTTTGCAATGAAAAGCCCGTATCATTAGAGCATAAACATACCCCTAACAAGGTGACCAAAATCCGAGCTCCACTACAACCTAGCGGGTGTCCCAACGATACAGCCCCATCAAGTTGACTCTCTTACACAAGAAAAATATCCCCAAACCCCTTCCTTATCATCAAAATTTTCTTCATCATCAACAATTCAGTTCATAGAGATGCGCTTCTTGATCAATTAAATCCATTGCTATTAGGTGGAGGAGATGAGATGGTGGTGGTGGTGGTTTGGGGAAAAACCAGGTATTTAACTTTTTTTTATAATGGGCTGGGCTGAAAGGACCAAATTACCCTCATGTGCCAAGCACATGGGGTGTTTTAACAGATATATTTAATTGATATTAGGGCTGGGGACCAAGCGAGTTCATTTTTGACAAGTTTTGGTACCACGCGTGAAATTAGTAAACCACTAGGACCAAGTCTGCAATTTTTGCAAACCACAGGGACCAAAGCATTTAACTCAAGTCTTTGACTTAAATAAGACCCATTAGTATCCTAATAGGATAATAAAACCTTCCTCATAGATTAAGTAGCTTCAGTAGAAGATATTTGCATAAAGTCTTAGGAATATACGACTGAGTAGCATCCTTTGCATAATTAACTCAGGTAAATACTTTTAACTTATTTTCCCTTATACGGGCTTGGGATACGGTAAATTATTACCGCTTGGTTGGGTATGGGATCATTTAATCGGATTATGACTAATAAATCTGCATAACCCGTTTTAATCTGTTTTGTTTGATAACATAAACATTGGGGGGTTAACGACTGTGTCCTGGATATCCTCGGCTCATTTAAGTTATTAATGGCCACGACCTATGCACGGGGTGTAGGCATACACCTGACATATGCAAATGCTAAATAATAAATTACCCACAAGTTGGGGATAACTCCTTTGTGGGTTTATAAAGTGGTGAGTCAGTTAATTATGTCCGGTTTCCAAACCGGCCCCAAATGTATGACAAACATATAAAACTGTATACAAGATTTGAAATGAAATTGTCCCAAGTTATAAAAGATATTTGTGCCTTGTGCGCCTAAACCAATTTTCATAAATGTTTTCAAATGAGTCAGTTAATTGTATTTACCAGTGAAAACTGGCGTATTTTCCAAAGACTAAGTGACAGGTACCTCTCGAAACTAGGCTGGAGCTACTTGGCATTTATTAAGAGGATCTTACAAATCCTTAGATGCCTAAAGTCTGTCAAACTCAGTTTTATGTATTTGTTTTATGGTCCACCTGTGGATCTCTATTACAATCCGTCTGTATATTCTTTTGTTTTGAACTTAGGACATTATGGGTTGTAATAGTAATAACTTCCAAGCCTTCCGCTGTGCTACAATTGTGTTTAATTATCTATGATGATATCAACTACGTCGCGATGCTCCCCATCGGGCCCACCGCAAATATGTGGAAATATCGGGGTGTGACAGTGTCGCTCAATCTTGACTGATCCCTAAATTATTTCTCTTTTTCTAACACTCCCCCTCAAGTTGAATAGTGGGATCTCCAAAATTCAACTTGTCCAAGAAATTATTTAAGATTCTACTTCCGACAGCTTTGGTTAACATATCTGCCTGTTGGTCTTCATATCGGATAGATGGTAGTTCAATGATATTAGCTTCAAGTTTTTCTTTGATGAAATGTCTGTCCACCTCTATGTGTTTTGTTCGATCATGTTGCATGGGGTTTTCTGAGATTTGAATTGCAGCTTCATTGTCACACATGATCTTGCTCATCTCTTTCGGGGGGAACCCAATTTCAGTTAGACGTTTTCGTATCCATAAGACCTCTGCCAATCCCCTTGCTATCCCTCTGAATTCGACTTCAGCACTTGAGAGAGCGACCACATTTTGTTTTTTACTTCTCCAAGTGACAAGATTACCACCAACCAGAGTGAGGTAACCTGACGTGGTCTCCTGCCCAATCTGCATCAGTAAACACTTGAGTGTTTAAATGGTCATTTGATTTGAAGAGCACTCCATGACCAACTGTTCCTTTCAGATATCTTATAATCCTTAAGGTTGCCTCCATTTGAGTAACTTGTGGCTGGTGCATGAATTGTCTTATTACTCCTACTGCATATGCTATATCTGGACGGGTGTGCGAAAGATATATTAGCTTCTCAACTATTCGCTGGTATCTGTTCCTGTCAGCCAACTCCGCTCCTCCTCCATGTAAAGTTTTTGGTTTGTCATCAGGGGAGTTTCAGCTGGTTTACAATCAAGCATCCCAGTTTCAGCTAATAAGTCTAGAACATATTTTTTCTGGCAGATAAAAATTCCGTGTTTCGACCTTAGTACCTCAATGCCGAAAAAGTACTTAAGTCTACCCAAGTCCTTCATCTCGAATTCTGTGAATAAATTTTCTTTCAGCCTTTTCATTTCCTCTTCATCATTTCCAGTAACTATCATATCATCAACATAGATAATTAAGCAGGTTATGAGTTTGCCTTTCCGTTTAAGGAACAATTTATGATCTGAGTTGCTCTGTTCAAAACCATATTTCTTCATGGCTAGGGTAAATCTCCCAAACCATGCACGAGGGGATTATTTCAACCCATACAAAGATTTCTTCAGACGACAGACTTCTCCAGTTTTGAAGTTGCTTGTGAACCCGGGTGGAGCTTCCATGTAAACTTCTTTGTTCAACTCTCCATGTAGAAAAGCATTTTTAACATCAAACTATTGAAGTGGCCACCCTTTATTTGCAGCTATAGACAAAAGAACTCTGATCAATCTTAGCTACTGAAGAGAAAGTCTCAGAATAGTCAATACCATATGTCTGAGTGTAGCCTTTAGCTACTAATCGTGCCTTATATCTTTCAATTGTGCCATCTGGTTTATGCTTTATTGTAAAGACCCAACGGCATCCCACTGGTTTTTTATCTGAAGGAAGAACACATTTTTCCCATGTATTGTTTTTCTTCAACGCATCCATCTCTGTTTTCATTGCTTCTATCCAATTCTCTGATTCTAGAGCTTACTCGATAGTGGTTGGAGTTTCTTTAGAATATAATGAAGAAATGAATGCCTTAGCTTCTTCTGATAAATTTCCTTTGGCAATGTTTGCCATTAGATACTTGGAACTTCGAGTCTCTTTTTCTTGAGAGTACCTCTTTGGAGGAACTCCTCTGTTTGCTCTTGGTGGAAGAACATATCTTCCTGGTGTTTCTTCTTGTATTGATTGTTAAAGGCTCAGTGTGCTCTGTGGTGGTTTCATGATTAGGAGCAATAGTATACTCAACAGACTCGATATCTTCAACAGATTTGACATGTTTAGGAAAATCATAAGTGTGAGAGGGTTGAGTATCACTTACCTCAGACACCAGGTTGGGAGGAGCATCTTTGGTGGCACTGATATAAGGATCCTCAGATTGTGTGGGTGGTTGGAATGACTCGCCTTGGGTACTGTGATTAACTTCTTAAGATGATGGCATCCATTCTAACCAACTCAGTGTGTTATAATCTCTCTCCCCCTGACCAGTGTGTTTGGTATAGAAATATTCGGTTTCAAGAAAGGTACAATTCATGGTAGTAAACATGTGACGTCTATTAGGGTTGTAACATTGGTACCCCTTTTGATTAACTCCATACCATAGAAAAACACATTTTCGGCACAAGGTCCAAGTTTGTTGCGTTCTGTTTTGGGTATTTGAACAAACACGGAACAACCAAAGACACGTGGTTTTAGGGTGAGAGCTGGAGGGGTTTTAGTAAACTCTGATAGGGTTTGAAGAGGAGTTTTGAGTTTAAGAGGATGCGTTGGTAGCCGATTAATGAGGTAGGTAGCAGTGGCAACCGCCTCAGGCCAGAATGATTTAGGAACTTGGGATTCAATTAAAAGAGCTCGGGTTATCTCAAGAAGGATACGGTTTTTCCTTTCAACAACACCATTTTGCTCAGAGGTATGTGTGCATGAAGTTCGGTGAATCATTCCTTTTTCTTGAAAAATTGTTTCATGGAATTATTCACAAATTCACTTCCATTATCGGATCGTAAAATTTGGATGGGTTTTTTGAATTGTGTTTGGACCATGGCATAAAACCAAGTGAATTTTGCGAACACTTCAGATTTATGCCTCAAAAAATAGATCCAAATCATAAGGGTACAATCATCCACAAAGAGTATAAAATACCGAAAGTTTTGTTCTCCGATAACAGGAGCCGGACCCCATACATCCGAGTGAATCAATGAGAAAGGTGAATCAACTTTTGTGTTGTTTGGTTTGAAAGTTGATCGATGGCTTTTTACAAGTACACAAGTTTCACAATTTATTGGTTTATTTGAAGGGAAAAGCTTAGGAAATAAAAGGTGTAGATACCCAGTGGACGGATGTCTAAGACGTCTATGCCACAACCAAGCTTCCCGACTTGTAGTTCCATGAGCCAACATTACAGTACCTTTTTGAGTCGTCTCGTCCATGTAATACAATCCTTGGTGCTCAGTGCCATGCCCAATGATTACCCCCGTCCTGATATCCTGTAAGATACAAAAGGTGGGATGCATCAGTACCGTACAATTGAGTTCTTTTGTCACATGGCTTATTGATAATAACTTGTGTAACAATGAGGGAACATAAAGACAATTAGGAAGCTTTAATGTTGGAGAAATTTCAATTGTCCCTTCTCTTTTTACATCCATTATCCCACCATTTGCTGTTTTTATACGTGTTTTCCCAGGTTTGGATGACGAGACGAGGTCCGATAGTTCATAAGTCATGGTGTCGGTTGCACCACAATCAAATATCCAAGATTTATCTTGTTTTCCATTACAAGTGTGAGCCATATTTACCTTTCCATCATAATTAAGGGGTGTTTTGCAATTCTTGAAACTATTTTCAATATAACAATCAAAAGTGCCTATTTGTGACCCTTCTATTTCTTCAGGGTCTAAATCTAAAGTCTAAACTCTAAAAATTTAGGTTTAAGAATGAAGGGTTCAAGGAATCATCCCCAAACCCGTTACCTGTCCCACCACTCGAGCTACCGCCGTCCCTCGCCATACCACCGTCCCCATTCGAACTTTGGGTATCTAGTACACTTGTTTGGTCACGCGAATTAGTTTGATCTGGTTGTTGATCTGTCAGTGTTGCTTGCTGATCTGGTTGAACTTTGGGTATTTCTTGAGGCGGCTGTAGCAATGTTTTCATTTGAGACATGATATCATGGAGTTGAGTCTTTGACATTCCGGCCAGATTCATCGAAAGACCGTTACCGTTTCCGGCCATTTGGGGGTTTAGGTTTGTCTGTTTTTGTGTTTGATTTTGGTTATTGATACTGTTTTTGACAAGATTGATGATCTGCAATGCAAGATCATCATTCTTAGAATCATCTGACATGGTTTTAATCTGGGGATAAGATGGGATTGGATTGGAAGCTAGAAATGATGAGCAGGTTAATCCTAAGATCGATTACACTGCTCTGATATCATGATTTCAATGAGGTAAAGAACTGAAAAGGATTTGTTTTTGTAATGATTTACATTGGAGAAAAAACTGAACTTATACAAGATTACAAGATGAAGAAAAAAGGAAACATAATAAAACTTTGGCTGGAAAACAGGCTAGCAATGAGCTGGCGGATCCTCTAATTTGGGAGATGATGTCGCTCAATCTTGACTGATCTCTAAATTATTTCTCTTTTTCTAACAATGGTATCTAGTAATCTATCACCATTGTTCTTGCCACTATTTTAGAAAGTCATGTATTACACATGTTGAATAAAGAATATATATTATATAGTTTGTAATATAAGTTCAGAGATTATAAAACGATATTTTGAAATAATACATGACTAAAATTATTAAAGGCTAAACCAAGAGAAATGAGAAAAAGAATTTTTGGGCTCATATATCTCTCAGGGCATGTTCATGTCGTAAATAGGTTGACCCATCTGACATATGTTAATAAATGAGCCGTGTGCGGGTTAGGTTGTAAATAAACGAGTCAGCCCACCAGCACATTTAAGTTTTAGATTTGAAAAGAGTTAAATGCCCGGATAGTCCCTATGGTTTGCCCTTTTTTCATCTTTAGTCCCTAACTTTCTAAAATTATAGCTATAGTCCCAAACTTTTGCAATTTCGTTCCCGGATAGTCCCTAGGCCTAACATCAGTTAGTTTTCTCAGTTAAGAGGATGTGAAATGACAAAAATACCCTTACTATAAAACAAAATAAATTAACCTATTAGCCATGTGATTTAGCTTCAAATTAGACAACAATACCTTGCATTTTCATTTGTAAATTGAAATCAGATTCAGACCCTTTTAGATTAAATGATATAACCTTTATCATAAGGGTTTGAAACATTGATAGTCTTAGTCTCGTTAGTGACAGCCACCATTATTGTTTTGGGTGTTGATTGATGAACAACGTCAACAGAAGCAGCCACCGTTGCAGGTGCACATTCGCCAGAAATTTTAAAATTAGCAGCCATTCAACCCACGAACCGTAGCCCAAGATTCCCAGGAATCATGGAGATGCTTCGTTCTCTTCGCCGACGGTGGTTGTTGTTTCAGGTGTGATTTGAATATATGAGATGAAGGTAAAATCCACATTGTTTCTGGTGTGATTCGATCAGTCTACATGTGTTTTTGGTAGCTGGTGATGATCGATGGTCTTCTTGACAGCTACTTAATTTCCGCTTACCTTTGTTGTTGTCGAAATCTAAGGTTTGCTTGACCATCCTAGTGAACTACTGGGGTTTGTGGCGACAATATTCAGGATATTTTGCGCGAAGACAGTTGATGATTTGAATGGTGGGCAGAACTGAGTTGTCGTATGTTTCCTATACATGGCAGAGAAGGAGTTTTGGAACATCGACGACTGGTTGTCCATGGGTGATGATACGGCTGCAGGTAAAGAAAGTGGGTGGTTTTCAGAAGTCAACAGTAACATAGGTGTGATATATAGATTTGTGAAGGGCTATGGTCCCAAAAAGCCGCGCGGACCTTCATTTAGGTCGCGCGCGGGACCATACTCCTTATTCATCAAGCTGCTTACTAACAACCTCGCGCGGGCTACGTCATTATGTATTGACCTAGCACGAGGCCTGAACAAGAAAGCACATCAAACTCAACACTTAACATTCTGAAGAAGAGTCTTCAGCTCCTATAGATCCTGCGCGGGCTAGCTACGTGCTCAACAAGGGTCGCGCAGGAACTATGGCGCAAGGCCATTTCAGAAGGTACGAAAGGTACAAGTGGCAGAAGAAAAGAGCCAATCCGTGTCCTCTGTGCTGTACTCAATCGTGCTCCACGATCATCTGATGTGCAGGAGACAGAAAGTACACGAGGACGCATACGTGGCACCAATCACAGGGCAGAGACACCTGTCCTACGATCTCCACTTACCTGCTGATGGCAGAAGGACGGCTAGGCCGACAACTGAGACGCGTGGCTCCATTCACGGTGCGCCAGCACCGAAGAACTTCTGGAAGCCACTAACAGTCGACATCAGTGAGACAAGGAGCATATCCTCTATGTTGTCGCCTTCCGGCCCAAGGCCCATCAGCCCACATCCTCTTACACCTCTCCGGCTATAAATAGAGACCTCAGTCCACAGGTTAAACATTCTACTCTCCCTACTCTCACTCTTAACATACATTATTCTCCTCAAAGCAGTCGCTTATTCTCACACCGGAGTCTGGTTAAGAGGGAAACCCCCATATTCCCCTCTTAACGAGCTAACGGTGTTCTGTTTTGCAGGATTAACGGATCATTAAGGAGCTCAGAAAGTCATAAGAAGATTAACCCTTATGATTAACGGATTATTAAGGAGCTCAGAAAGTCATAAGAAGATTAACCCTTATGGTAGAAACATAAACCAAACTGATCAGCCCCTAAAATTAGTTCCGTGTTTCTTCATTGGCGCCCACTGGTTTTTTACAAATCACTTTCATATTCTTTTTCTGAGTTTTCTAAGCTATTTTTCCTTCGATCATGGCTGGTCAAGGAATCATTTCCGATTTTGGTTTTGGAACAAACTCTAATGCAGTGTTGGGGGAGGACAATCAAAATGTCCAAGTCCAACACGTTGAAGAAATCGGTGAAATCGAGATAACCAACACTGGGGGACCCCGCGCGAGTGCCACTCGCATCACTCAAACGGTAACCCCAGTAAGTCACGTCGCTGGTCCTTCAAACCCAGCTCCACCTCATAATATTTCGGCGCTACTAAGGCTGCCAGAGGGCGAAACTCCAGCCTCTTGGTATGCCAAACAAATTGCCACAATCAACGTCGCGTATCAATCTTTGAGCGCACAGCAAGCAGTCTTACAAGTAGAACCATCTTTGGTTACTCCTACGGGTCCAAGTCAGGGGGCGCGCCAGACACCCCCACTGCCCCACAGCAAAACTTGCACGGAAGAGTTAACAGGCCTCCACCCTTAAGAAGACCGAGCGTGCATGACACGCGCGACACACGGGGAGATACCGAAAGCTATTATGACTATCCGTCAAACGTTTAAAGAGGTCCAATTCATAGCCGGCTCGGGCCGCACAATATGAATAACGTGTGGGATGACACAGACCCGAATGACCCAACTTGGCAAGACGACGAAGGATCCTCAGTCTTTAACCGTTTGCAGCGGAATCATGAAAATTACAAGCCAAGGCAGCGCATTGCATACAGCGAAGAAGCAGAACGAGACTTCAGTCTCGCCTATAGACCAGCTGAAGTTGCAGAACACTCGAAGTTTATCCCAAAGATTGCCTTGGCACCACTTTCAAGAGAAAATCTACCCCCAACAGTGGGAAAATTCAACGGTTCAACAGTTTGTATACTAGGTTTTGGTCAATGAGGTTTATACTTGAGCTGATGTGGCAAGCTATCTCCTGTAATGAAATCTAGGGGGTTATGGCAGTGGTGTGATGGTGGTGGCGCTGAGTGGTAATGGCGGCGGTTGTGGTGGTGGTTTTTTAAAAGAGAGAGAGAGTAGAGAGAGATGTGTTTGGGAGGAGAGAGACAATATAGGAAATTGTTTTATTTTTTATTTTTGTTATAGTTAGTGGGTCCCACATATATATATATGTATTTAATTTATTTATTTTGTTTTACATTAAGGGTAAATTAGTCATTTCACACCCACTTAACATCAAAAACTAACCCTCATCCGCGTCAGGGACTATCCGGGAACAAAATTGCAAAAGCTAAGGACTATAGGTGTAATTTTAGAAAGTTAGAGACTAAAGGTGAAAAATGGGCAAACCACAGGGACTATCCGAGCACTTTCTCATTTGAAAAATATTCGGTTTTTACTTGCAACATGTTTACGACTATTTACAACTTATTACAACCTCTCAACGTGTTTACCACTTAATTGTAACTCCTTTGCAAATAGGCAACCCATTTTGACTTGTTAGTTTGTTTGACCCAGTTAGATAGAGTTAATGTTTATGACACAAATTAATATACAGGGTCGTATTCTATTTATTTATTTTTCAAACATTACTTTTTTCTTGTGGAACTTCAATCTATAAATTCAATTAAAGCATTATTTAACGCCTGGTTTTCTTGTTATTGAATTTTGCCTACTCTATGTATTGGGCTTCATCTTTTTAAATGCCATTAAGATGACACCCAATCTCTCTTTATGACTTATATCTCCTGTGCCAAATAGGCTAAAGTAGAGGCTTTATATGTTTATATACAACCATTTTTTTCATTAATGCATATGATATTCTAAAGGCGGATCTACGGATTTTCGTCTTTAGGGGCTGAAAACGGGTTGAATCAAACGGGTCAAATAACAAAACACATTAAATCCTAGCAAAATTGAAACTTGTTGAATGACTACTAAAAAAATTACACTAGTACACATATTTTTGGAAGAATGTTTTTTTTTTGGATTACTTACCAAAGTTGAGGAGGGACTCCCCTCTCATGTCATTAGGCCCGGCCCGATTTTAATACCCTCAAAATTTATATGATTTTATTCCACTTTCAAAGTGAACCGAGAAAATTCCGTTAGTTATACATTATCTTATCTATGTGATTTCAGTTATTTAAGCAAAATATTAAATTATTGGTTGAACCCGCTAATAATAATAGCGTCATATATAAAGACTCTCTTTACATACCTAAAAACTAAGCGCGCATCTACTCTCTCACTTTTTTCTACATTGCGCTTCATATATTATAGAATTGTACATAATACATTGAAATACTTTGAAATAGCCACATGTGTCTAATGGTGATTAATTGCATTAATGTAAAGCCACATGGGTGCAATATGTCTTTGAAGGTTAAATGGATGTGGATGAATATAGATTAGACACTATATTATTTTGCAATAACTTCTAATCATATACATCCAAATCAAACCAACTATATCTCTCCACCCTACTCTACATACACTTGTTGAGTACCCAAAGATAAAGACATTTGGGTCCATCTCACTTCATTCACATTCACACTTTTAATATCTTACTTTACAACCTCATTAACTAGTAACATAATTTGTACATATATTTTTCTAAATTTAGAACATCACTACCACATTACACTACATTATATTATAACAAAAATAATAATAATAATAATAACATAATACAAATGGCTAGTTGCATAAAAAAGTAACCAACTTTTGTCCAATTTTTGTTTGAAGTTAACCAATGTTAAGTTTCAAAAGATTTGATTTAAGGTAATTTGACAATTATGAATCCGATTTAAGGTAATCCGACCTGGTAACGAGTAAAACATAGTTGTCACAAGTGATATATCGTTTTTTTTTTCTTTGGCATGAAGTATGTTGGTTATTCGAAACAAAAGTTAGACTAAAGTTGGATATTTTTTATGCAAATTAACATAGAAATTTAAAAAAATTTCTTCACTTAGACAGATTCATCTGAGAAAGCATATGAGCAATTTGAAGAGCCTTGTAAAACCATTTTTCTAGTGGGAGTCGGGGACGGAGGATTGACCGATAATTTCCCTTTTAAACCGGTGTCTGAATTTGTAGAATCCTCATTGTGGATCTCCTCGAGCATTGCCACCACGTCGTTCATGATCGGACGGTCATTGGGCCGTTGGCTTACACAAAGAAACGAAACGGCTAGTGTTTGAAGCATTTCGTGCATTTGCGGGTCGGCTCTTCCTCTAAGCTTGGGATCAAGAATGTCAATTGGGTCCTTCTTAGCTTGCAAGTGGTCCTGAACCCACTGAACCAAGTGTGCACCACCTGGCAAAGTTGGATCTAGTGGATGCCTTCCGGTGAGTACTTCCAGTAGCACCACACCAAAACTATACACATCACTCTTTTCGCTAATACGTTGTAACGAGCCATGTTCTGAAAACAAACACGAAAACAAACACCCAATTAGCAAATAGTAATTAAAACATCTATACATGTGGTTAGTTTGTGGGTCTGGCATGTTGGACAACATGTCAAAAACATCATATATTTTTTTTTTTGTGTGGATATGGTCGGATTGAGTTAACCCGCAAACACTTTTTAGCTTGTTTTTTTCTATTTGACACGTATAGTTAGTTAAAAAAATCAAGAGAACGTTACCGGGTGCCATATATCCATAAGAACCGGCTAACTGCGGTCTCTGGCTTTGCGTCAACACGCCATTTTGTTCTTTGGTAACGAGTCTAGCAAGCCCGAAATCACCAAGAAAAGGTTGTAGGTTTGGGCCCAACAACACATTCATCGCTTTCACGTCCCCATGTAAAATCGGAGGCACACAATCGTGGTGTAGATACGCAAGCGCGTGAGCCACGCCTAGTACAACCTCGTACCTAGTCTCCCATTCGACTCCGTGTTTCCCCGAACCATGGAGTAACGAACTCAAACTTCCGTTAGGATAATAATCATAAAACAAAAGTTTAACCGTCGGGTTCGAACCCCACCCTAACAACCGAACAATGTTCTTGTGTCTGATCGAACCCAGCGTCTCGATTTCAGACCTAAACGGGCCAGATTCGTCCGGTGACCACATCTTCTTAACCGCCAAAGTTTCCCCACTCGAAGTCGTTACTCTATATACGACCCCCGAGCTTCCGGTACCGATCACGTTCGCGGAAGTTAACCCGTGAACGATTTCATCAACATAAACTTCCATCTTTTGATAAAATGTAATCTCCCATTTTTCGTTTAACATTTCCTTTTTCGCTATTCGCATTCGGACCAACGTGTAAATGCCAAGTAGGACGAGCACCACGCTAATGCTGACTAGGATTGACATCGCCACTTTGGCTGATGACCGGGCACGACCCGTGGAACTCATTTTATCAGCTGGAGTAACAACCGCACCCGAAATGTAAAGAGCTCGGTTTCCAGCTAGATTCGAACTCGGGAGGCTTCGAAAAAACGGAGTGTTCGGTACCTCTCCGGTGAACTCGTTATACGACACGTTAAGCGAAACAAGGTTTTGAAGCCCCGAAAGTACATTTAACTCGCCGGTAAACTTATTCCTAGACAAATCGAGACTCGCTAACTTGCTCAACCCGATAAACTCCTGCGGGATTTCTCCAGTGAACCCGTTACAACTAAGGTTTAACGCGATCTCAAGCGATGGCATTTGCCCCAACCGCTTCGGTATCTCACCGGAGAACCCATTATCTCCAAGATCCAACAACTGCAGCCTACTACAATCACCAATCTCCGACGGTATCCCCCCCGAAATCCGATTCTTCCCCAAATTCAACTTCGTTAACTCGGTTAACAACCCAATACCCGAACTCAACAAACCCGAAAGCCAATTATCCGACAAGTCAAGAAACTGTAACCTCCGAGGAAGCGAATCCGGAACCACACCATTCAAACCATTGGAATGCAGATCAAGAAACTCAAGATTCACACACCCGGATATCGAATTCGGGATCATTCCCACCAGTTTATTGTTACTCATATCAACAAAATTCAAATTCTTCAAATACCCAATTTCTGATGGAACAGTACCGGAAATTCTGTTACCGTTGACCCGAAACCGATACAAATTCGTACAGTTTCCGATCTCCGGCGGGATAAAACCGGTCAAATCATTCGAAATCAACAGTAATTTCGTAAGATTTTTGAGTGAAAGTATTTGTGTCGGAATTGTTCCAATCAAATTATTAAACGAAAGATCCAAAGCTTGAAGATTCTCACACTCAGATAAGCTCGCCGGAATGTGGCCGGAAATATTATTCTGCCAGGCGAAAAACAGAGTCATACTCTGTAGTTTTCCGATGGTTGCCGGAATTTCTCCGGTGAGTTGATTGTTATCAACTTCTAAATGAGTCAACGAAACACAGTTTGTTATAGTGATCGGAATCTCACCGGATAATTTGTTAACCGATAACTGAAGCTCCTGGAGCTTCGAAAGAGCTCCAAAGCTCGCCGGAATGTTTCCGGTTAACATATTTTCGGATAAATCTATCGTCGTAAGCTCGGGTAACCACCCGAGCTCGACGGGTATCGTCCCGACTAAATTGTTCTGCCATAACAACAAGTTTTCGAGCTTTCGAAGCTCTCCGATGGACCTCGGGATTGACCCGGAAATCGAGTTTTGGTACAGGTAAAGATTCCTTAACGCTGTACAGTTCCCGATTTCCTCGGGAACTGGTCCAGACAGTAGCGCTGTGTACAGCGCTATTGTCTGGACCTTTTTTAGGTTCCCGATCTTTGTCGGAATTGCGCCGGAAATGCTGGTTTCTGCCAGCCCTAACATTATTAGATTACTGCAATTCCCAATTTCATCTGGTAATTTTCCTTTTAAATTCTTGTTCCCGCCAGCTCTAAACACTTGAAGATTTTTCAAGTTTCCAATACTTTTTGGAATCTCACCACTCAACTGATTATCAAACAACAACAAGTTTCTAAGATTGGTAAGATTCCCTATACTATCCGGGATTCCGCCTTGGAGATAGTTCGTGTTAACCACGAACGTCTCGAGATTTGCCAGCTGGCAAATCTCTGGCGGAATCTCTCCGGTGATCGAGTTGTCAGAAACGTCGATCACCGTAAGCTCGCGATACTCTCCGAACTCCTTCGGGATTAGTCCGGAGAGATTTGTCGACGAGATTGTTAAAACACTCAAGGAGTTGAGAGAGTGTAGATTTGAAGGTAATGAGCCTTGTATATCAACAAACTTTAGATTGATAGCAACAACTTTTGAATTGGAATTGCATTGGATTCCAACCCAGTTGCATGGGGTTGGGTCTGATGGGTTCCATGATTCTAATGCATTTGTGGAGGTGTTTAGGGTGGTTTTCCATTGTAATAGAGCTTGAGCTTGTGAGTCAATGGAGTGACAAGGGTTTATGAAGAAGAAGAAGATGGTGATGAGGATAATGGGGTTTGATGATAAAGTTGCAGGCATTGCTGGTGGTGTAAGATAGAAGAGAAGAAGAAGAGAATAAGATGTGTTTTATGGGGATTGTTGAGGGGGAAACCCCATGGTTTTGTTTATGCAAGAATTGGAGATGAAGGGATCTGGATCCAATCACACTTTTGTTTTTATATATATTTTTTGAGTTTCACTCACTTGTTTAGTCTGATGGGTGTGGAGTGCGTCCCGGGTTGTGATGGCCTGTCGAGACCCGTCAACACCGCCTCCTAGGGGCCCGACACGTCGGTTTCGTTAGCCGAAGGAGACGGGGTTGTGTGTTTGATCGTTGTGATGTGAATATTAAAGGGGTTATGGTCCCCGGTGACGTGACCACTTATGTGTCAGTTCATCACCAAGTGATGGACCACTTTCACACCCACGAGCCTTAGCTATGGGTTGAACCAACATGACTAACTTGTTTGCAGAGGAATCTTACAGACATGCAACTAATTTGAACGTACATATTTTTGGGAAGCACACTTAATCACTAGATTATAAGTATCAGATATTAACTACTGATGTATCATACAACAAAAAATGGTCAAACGAGTCGTATGATGGTCATATGGATTGAATGAAACGGCGGAAATGGTCATATGGATTGTGTGTAAGCTGAATCATATACCGGTATGATGTGGTTGATTGACAAATAAATGACTGATTTACTATTAACAAAGTCATATGGATTGCAAGACTTTTTCGCTCTATCATAAGACCTCTATAAGGTGACATGCATTGGTGTACAAGACTTGATTTAACATCATACGACTCATTTCATATGACAAACATGTAGACTATTGGAGGTGGTGTTTGTATCACGAGACCCCTTGTTTATTTGATGCTTGGTTTTTTTTTATCGAATTAATTCAAGCGTTAGAGGATTCTTATACAAAAAGACTAAAAAAGACGGGTCAACTTATATTAAACATAGTTTTTTATCCGCACAACCTTACGGTGGTACAAAATTTGAACGAAAGTTGTTTACAAAACACATTCTTTTTTATATCTAACTTTGACTAAGTATATTTTTCTGTCTTTATTTGATTTAGTTTTAACATAAAAGTATTATCTTAGCTAGGCTTGTAAACGAACCGAACGTTCAGTGAACTGTAAACGAACCGAACGTTCAGTGAACTGTCTATGAATCGTTCGGCAGAAAATTCGTTCATATTCGTTTATTTAATAAAGGATAGAACTTGAACAATTTTTTTTGTTCATTTAAATACACAAACGAACATGAACAATGTCTCGTTTGTTCATTTACGTTCATGAACGATCGTTTATGTTCGTTCATTTACGTTCATTTATGTTCGTTCATTTACATTCGTTCGTTCGTGTTTGTTTATATTCGTTTGTTTATGTTCATCTTTTAAATGTAGTTATTACTAATTAAAAAAAATCAATTTTTTAAATTCATATTCGACAAAATGCACTTTACATCAATATCGCAGGTAAGCGAGCAACAAGCTGCGCCGCTACCCCTTTCTGGATAGCAAACCCTAGCCTATTAAAAACAAACCCCTGCCCCCCTGTTGATATGCCACTGTTGTGGACAACCTGTTGGACCCTAGTCAGCAAACGGATAGCTTCTGGAGCCAGGGATCCAAAGGTGTTGAAGGCGAAGGGGACAAATGCATGTTGGTTATCAGCACATGCTTTAGCGTGTTTGTCCACCTTTTTAGATTCTGCTTTCTTTACCGCTTGTCCTGCTACAAACTCATTTTCCCTTAACCGAGCTAAGGGAGAGACTCCTGTGAGATCTACACAAGCATGTTTCCCTCCCGCCCAGCCAAAGACGAGCAGATCCGCTGGTCTCAATGTAGATCTCCCTTCCATGGGGTCTGTAAGGAAATTCACAGGGGCCTCCTTATTGGCAGAAATCCACGCTCTCCTCAAGATGTCCCCCAAAACATCCATCACCCAGTCATGCCGGTATTTGAAACCAGGGAGCTCCTTGCAATGAACAGCATGCTCCCCGTATTTATCCATGCAGGCTTTACGGCAGATTGGGCAGGTTTCGTCTTCTGGATATATAGGGATCATCAGCCGGTATTTGAGGATAGCCCTGTACTCAACAGCCGACATGCATTGCCCCAGCCCCTCGATCGGGATAACAGTCAAAAAGTCTTGCGCATGGGGGCCTTTCAAGCACTCAATCACCACCTTCTGGCGGGGAGACAGATCAAGTGTTTCTCCCAGATTCCGAGCGATTTTCTCAAATAGAGCATTCGCCAAAGTTTTTTGTGGCTTTGGGAGGCGGTGTCCATATTAGAGAAACCGCCAATGTCAATAAATTTAAAAATATATTTAATTTTCTTTATCATCCCACAACTATCTTTAACTTTCCAATTTCAAAACTTTATTTTATATGGTATTAATATATTTGATTTATATTTTTCAATTTAAAAGCAATCTTTTCTATCATATGAAACGTGAATTAAGGTGTACCTATATTTAGGTTCTTTTTCTCCTCTACTATTGCTATACAATTCAAAGCCTTGTTCAATTATGTTCGTTATGATTTGTTATGTTCTTTTACGTTCAATTATGTGTGTTTATGTTCGTGAACCGTTCGTTTATACCTTTAGCGAACGAACATAAACGAACATGAACATGTTCATTTTCTTAACGAACGAACACGAACAAGAAAATCCATTCATTTAAATGTTCGTGTCCGATCATTTGTTCGGTTAAAGGTAAATGAACGAACATGAACATGCCTCGTTCGTGTTCGTTCAGTTCATTTACAAGCCTAATCTTTGCCGTGAAATATGAATGAATTATTTTAAGAGTTAATTACTGTTTTCGTCCTTGTGGTTTGTCAAAAATCACTATTTCAGTCCATTAGTTTAAAAATTACGATTTCAGTCCCTATGGTTTCACTTTCGTAACCATTTCAGTCCACCTCGTAACCATTTCAGTCCCTGTACTAAAAAAATAAATAGATTGAAATGGTTACGAAAGTGAAACCACGGGGACTGAAATGGTTACGAAAGTGAAACCACATGGACCGAAATCGCAATTTTTAAACAAACTAACTGGAATAGTGATTTTTGACAAACCACGGGGACGAAAAAAATAATTAACTCTTATTTTAACGTAAAAGTATGATGTAAAAATAAAGAGTTAATTACTGTTTTCGTCCCTATGGTTTGTCAAAAATCACTATTTCAGTCTATTAGTTTAAAAATTGCGATTTCAGTCCCTGTGGTTTCACTTTCGTAACCATTTCAGTCCCTGTGGTTTCACTTTCGTAACCATTTCAATCCAATTATTCTGTTAAGTACAGGGACTAAAATTGTTACGAGGTGGACTGAAATGGTTACGAAAGTGAAACCACAGGGACTGAAATCGTAATTTTTAAATTAATGGACTGAAATAGTGATTTTTGACAAACCACATGGACGAAAACAGTAATTAACTCAAAAATAAAACTTAGTAATATCATATTACTTGCCTCTCAAAAAAATATGAATGAATTATGATTTTTGCTTTGGTACATATAACTCAAATCTTTTTCAAATGTTTTAACTATTAAAATTTCAAATTTTATACTTAGGTTACTCTCCACATATATCAATATTTTTTTTTCCAGTAGTTGGTAATTCTATAACATATTATGGGGTGGGTGGCTTGTTCTTTCTTTTCTTTTTCTTTTTCTTCCCAATTTTAATGTTTTTGAAAGTTACTAACTAGGAAAAGGTAGATATGGGTAGTGTCTTTTTTTCTATTTTTTTGCTTTTCTGTTATGAACATTAAAGGTGTTTGGCAGTTAGCTTTATGTATGTTAATCTAGGGGTTTGTTACCCTTTCTTGCATGTCTTGAGTTATAGTTTTCATTGGAAGTAACTGTCAGCAATAGACATGTTCTTCAATGACACCCCTATGTCTTTTACTTTAATGCCCATCTCCCTGGTGGTACTTTTTCTATTTAAATTTCTGAGTTAATTACTGTTTTCGTCCCTGTGGTTTGTTAAAAATCACTATTTTAGTCCATTAGTTTAAAAATTGCGATTTCAGTCCCTGTGGTTTCACTTTCGTAACCATTTCAGTCCTTGTACTTACAGAATAAATGGATTGAAATGGTTACGAAAGTGAAACCACAAGGACTGAAATGGTTACGAAAGTGAAAACACAGGGACTGAAATCGCAATTTTTAAACTAATGGATTGAAATAGTGATTTTTGACAAACTACAGGGACGAAAACATTAATTAACTCTAAATTTCTATTTCAACCCTTGGCTCGTTTTCCCTTTTAACCCATCTTGACCCAACCTATTTCAACATGTAATAAGATGATTATTTTGAAGGTTTTCGGCTCAACGCAAGCTCTATTTTATCTGATCTCATTAGTCAGCTAAGAACTGATATGATCACATGAGTTTTTCCAAAAAAATAGGTATTCATGGTTACAAAATATGTTGCACAACACATCCAATATGCTCATCTTATCACTTTGACCCGCATTCCTATCATAGACTCGAATCGTGGTTATAAGACCATGGGGTGTGGATCCCTTCCCCCATTAAGGGGTATGGTGTCCCCATTTATCCCCTTCCAATAATATTAAGAGAGAGAGGGAGAGACAGAAACAAGAGAGATAGAGAGAGACATAGAAAAGTTGATCGGGGAGTTCGGGGAATAATCCCCGTGGGCACCAAAATATCATTGGAGGGGGGTCCCCTTGGGGGCCGAAGGCCACATCACCTCCCCGAAGTCTTCCCCCTTCCTACACCCCATGGCCTAAGTAAGTTATACATGTTTCATTGTCACAACATCTTAAAAAGAAGAGAGGAAATATATATTTTTTTCTCGATACCATACAGATAATGACCTTGTTAAAGTTGTATATTTGTTGGTTGTAAATAAAACTTAATGATAACTTAAATAAGCCAAATAGTGTGGTGGTCCAATGATCTTAAAATCTATTTAGGGTGGTCACCACTTAAACAACTCAAATGAGGAGGGGGTCATACCCATGTTACTATAATTTAGGATAATAGGATCCATTGTTTACTAATTGGATTTGGAGTTGAACCACAAGACAAAGACAGCCTACATGTCTCTGGTCACAAAGTTATGTTGCAAACCCTTACTTTTAACTAAATCCAACTATAAAGCAAAAACACACACCCCTTTGACAACTATAAGTTATTATTATAATAATAATAACAATAATAACAATAATAATAATAATAATAATAATAATAATAATAATAATAATAATAATAATAATTACATGGTTAGTACCTGATACAGACCCATGATTACGATATATTTAAGAACAAGGCTCATGACGAAAATTTCAGGAATTCATGTGCGCCATATTCATGTTTGTATTTATGACGAAAAAATCACGAATTCATGTGTGCCATATTCATGTTAATATTGAAGTGTATTTTGAACCAATTTGTTCCTTATAACAAACAGATCACTACATGTTTAATATGTATTCGTGTGTAATCGCATATACGAGTGGATTACGTATTCACCTATTCTTGTAAATGTGTTTGAATGTTTGGTTTGTACATATTTTTCTAAGATATGCATAAGTGATCATAACTTTTATTCATTTATTTTTTAAACAATTTGTTCTCCTACACTATGTAGCAAATATCCGTACATGAATAAAGGGCCTTTGCTACACACACGAAATGTGTATATTTTTTCGTAATTTTTACTTTCTTTTTTAATTTGGTTAAAAGGGTAAACTTTTTTTTTTAGAAAAATAAAAGGGTAAACTTATTGATTGATAAAAAGGAAATATTGGTCATTTGGTCATAAAGATGCTTGGGAATTAGCTCGAATCCCAATGATTTAATATATTTTTGGATCAGAAGTCAGAATTAAGAAAATGAAAGAAGAGAAAGAGGTATGGAAATGAAGCATTGTTTATTGCCAAGATTGAGATCTAAACTTAGGTTTTTTTTTTGTTTTTTTTAATGTGGACGTCAAATCTCATTCGCTAATGTGTGGCACATGCATGTCCCAATTATTCTCATTTTTTTTATATTTTTTAAACAAATCTATAACTACTTAATTTTATATTTTTCTAAATAACATATGTAAATCTATACTCTATAATAAAAGAAACTATTTATGGGACACATGTCACTCATTGAAGCCATCTATTTTTTAGCTCATTAAAATATAAAATTAAATAATTATTTATGAAATATACGAAGAGATATCCATTTACCATACCCAGTATAATCCCACATATACGAAGAGATATCCATTTAATATATATAATTATTAAAAATATTGATAATAAAAAGAGTCATGTACTCATGTTAGATTATATTATACAGTTTTACATGTATGTCGTCCATTTAGGACCCGGTTAGAAGAGCCGGTTAAACAAGATTAATAGACACACCACTGGGTATAATACCCACAAGAAGATACTCTTCTTGTGGACTACCCCTTTTTACATACACAACTGTCAGGTGTATGCCTACACCCCGTGCTATACACTATTAGATTAGATTATATCATGTACTCGTGTTAGATTATATTGATAATACACTATTAATAACTTACTTAGAAAATATACTATTACTATTAAATTATTATTTTTATAATATATTTCCTTAGATATAGGAATATGTTACATTATAGTTTTATTATATCGTAGAGAGATTTTTTTTTTAATATTTACGTTTATACTTTTACATCCAAATTTACGCAATATATTCAAATTGTCTATGACTCTTTATAATCAGTAATATGTTTTAAATTTATTTATTTTAAATAAAATATTATATGTTTTTTAAATATGTTTTATAAAAATAAGAATATGACTTAAGATGTAATTTTAAGGAGAGAAAAATTATTATTATTTAATAGGAGAGAAAATGCAGGAAATCAAAATCTAAAATTAATCAGAACTCAACTCGTGTATTACACGAGGTTTTTTAAAGATATAACTTTTTATTATTTACAATACAAAATTACATTTATTCAACTCGTGTAATACACGGGGTTTTTAAAGATGTAACTTTTTTTATTATTTACTATACAAAATTACATTTATCCAACCAGTGTAATGCATGAGGTATTTAAAAATATAACTTTTTATTATTTGAACTTTTTTTATAAATTACGATACAAAATTACATTTATCCAACCCGTGTAATACAGGAGTTTTTAAAAAATATAACTTTTTTATTATTTGATATATAAAATTAGATTTATTCAACCCGTACAATACACGGGGTTTTTTAAATATATAAATAATTTATTATTTAGTATTTTTTTTCCTTATTTGATGTATAAACTTATATTTATTCAACATGTACAACAATACACGAGGTTTTTAAATATCTAACTTTTTATTTTTTAGTATATAAAATTATATGTATTCAATCCGTGTAATAAACAAAGTTTTTAAAGATATATTATTTTGTTATTTAGTATATAAATTTACATTTATTCAGCCCGTGTAATACACGGGGTTCTAATCTAGTATCTTATATTAAATAATTCGTGGTGAACACGGTTTATAAATTTAAAAGTAAACAACGTTGTGTTTTTTACTTAAAATATAATAGTTAAAAAGACGACTTTGACGTGTTGTGTTTTACGAGGGAAGGATCCATTAAAAATTGGATTTTGTCTAAGTAGTCTAAGAACGATAGTGATAATGACATGTGACACTCCTAATAAATAGGAATAAAGGGCATTTTGGTTCTTATAAATAGAAGTGAAAATGACATGTGGCACCCCTTTTGTTTTTTTTAAAATACAACAAAAAAATGTAATACAAAAAAATCTTGCAAAAAAAATGTAGTACAAAAAAATATAGCAAAAAAAAATCAGTACAAAAAAATATAGCACGAAAAAATTCAGCAAAAAAATGTAGTACAAAAAATCCAGCACAAAAAATTGAGAAAAAAAATTAAGACAAAAAAATTCAGTACAAAAAAATTAGCACAAAAATATAGTACAAAAATCAAGCACAAAAAAATGTTATACAACATAGAAATAAAACACATTTTAGTGGGTTTTTTAGTCTTCATATTGTATATAGCAATATGATACTCAAATTAAAGATAAAAAGACACTCAATTTTATGATGAAATTTTTATGAAAAAATAATGTCGTACAAAAAAATTATGAACGTTTAAAAAATGTATGTGAAATATGCATGTTGTAACACCCTCAAAATTTACTTGAATATAAGTATAATTTTATACAAAAGATAATAGTTTAACATAAGTTTCAGAAGTATCATAAACCTTAGTCAACTAATGACTAGGTTGGAACATTCAAAAGTTGTTTGAGAAATTGTTTACAACCCATGAACAAAGTTTAAGTAAGATTAAAACATAGCGGAAGCTTCAAAAGTCGTGTTCGGTTCTTCAAAAGTTGCTTGATCGTCATCCATAATTTTTGAGTACCTAAGACTGCAATGTTTACATAAACATTTATGTTAGAATGGTCAGAATATTACTTGTTCAAAACTACGATCGAAATGAAATTTAAATTTTTCAATTTCACAAAATTTATAAAAGTTTAGACCCTACCGTAACTTACGGTTCCACCGTAAGTTACGGTGGTCAATGTTCAATAAGTGTCCACCGTAAAGCAGTAGACTCACACCGTAAACATATAACCTCTACCGTAAATTACGGTACTACCGTAATTTACGGTAGTACCTGGAATTTCATGTTTTGTTTTGTTTGTTCATTACACCAAGACCCCAACTCTCGGATTTCAGTTTTCTATGATACCGATACATTAAAATCTCGTATTTCTAATATGTTATATAATATTCAAAATCAACAATCAATCTATCAAAATCCGGAGCATTAACCATGCCTTACTTGATTATCCGACCCGTTTGGCTCGTCTACGGAATTCCTTCCTTTTTGACGACTACCAACGAGTTCTAACCAACTTTTGACCAAATATTCAATATAGCGATATCATCGCTTTAATTCATAGCAACCTTTATTCTAAAATTCAACTATGCATATTACAATGATCTAAATTTACTTAATGTAACGGGTCAAGTTACATACCTTCAAAGTAGCCCTTTTTGACGTGGTTCGCCACCCGCTTGTCCACTTGACGCTCCTGCGCCCGTTCCTATAGAGTTCATTCATCATATGTTTAGAACTCTCTTCAAATCATAATTCGCATAATACACCGAACATCATGATTATGCGTTTAAACTCGATATTTCAGTTTTTAAGCCTTCATAGAGGCATTTCAACAAACACTTCATAAGCAGATTTTTACATGATTAAACATCACATCTTTAGTTTATCATTTAACCCTATTTTCATATAAATCAACCAATTTACATGATTGTTAGCTTCTAATTGTTGAAATCACTTCAAAATTGCCAAATTACACTAGATTAACAATCTACTTTCTAGTGTTCATCCAAATACACATGACCCACTAATCACCTACCATGGTGTTTATGGTTTCACCCAAAATTTCTTATGATTTCAACTTCTATTGATCTAGGGTTTGTCCTTAGACACTATAGTTGTTCCTCAATCATCATAACATACACATGCAACCCTAATTTCAGATTTTTCCCAATTCATGAAAATTTCAAGTTGAGAGTTTTCCTTAAATTTTACATACCTTGTAATCCCCTTGGGATGAGGATCACGATTCTATGCTCGGATTTTCGTTTGGACCAGATTTGCACCTCCAATTTGAGATTTCAAGTAGTTTTTTTGAGATATGGAAGATGGGGGTGTCGCCCCTGGTTCTTCTGATCGACCAGACATACCAATTTTGGTGTGTTTGGTTTGGTTTTGTTACAATTAGTAACTATCTTTCAATTTTGACAAGTTTAAACCCTTAACTATGATTTTCCTTTAAGTTTAAGTGTTTTAGCCATATTATGAATTATTTCAAGACTTGAATTTAACTAGGTTAAGTTCCTAGTTGGTAAATTCTTGTTTGTTATTTCCTTAGAATTTTAATATAAGGATATATATTTTTCGGGGTGTTACAAGTCCACCCCCCTTAAAAGGGTTTCGTCCCCGAAACCGAATTACGTACCAAATAAAGTAGGGTATAGCCGTTGCATTTCTTCTTCGGATTCCCATGTGGTATCAGCACCCTTCTTGTGTTCCCATTTGACTCTTACTTGATTGATCTCTTTATTTCTTAAGGTTTTCACCTTGCGATCTAAAATCGCAATAGGTCTTACCACATAGTTTAATCTGTCATCCACCTCGATATCATCGTAGTGGACATAAGTCGTCTCATCCGCTAGACATTTCCGAAGATGTGACACATGAAAAGTGCTATGAATTCTGCTTAGTTCCTCGGGTAACTCAAGGCGGTAAGCTACCTTGCCAACCTTTCCGATAATTTTAAATGGCCCAATAAACCTCGGGCTTAGCTTCCCCCTTTTTCTAAATCTAATAACACCCTTCCAAGGGGAAACTTTTAGCATGACCATGTCGCCAACCTGGAATTCGATTGGCCTTTTCCTTTTATCAGCATACGCCTTTTGTCTGTCTTGAGCCGCTTTCAAATGTGCTCGAACTATATCGATCTTTTCATTCGTAGCTCGTACTATATCTTGATGAGCGAGTTCACGTGGACCCACTTCCCCCCAACATACCGGGGTTCGACACTTCCTACCATAAAGCATTTCGTACGGTGCCATCTTAATACTAGATTGGTAGCTGTTATTATACGAAAACTCGACTAACGGTAGGTGAACATCCCAACTTCCTCCAAAGTCGATTATACACGCCCTTAGCATGTCCCCCAATGTTTGTATCGTTCTTTCACTCTGTCCATCCGTTTGGGGATGGTACGCAGTGCTAATGAACAATTTGGTTCCCATTTGCTCTTGGAAATCTCGCCAGAAATTTGAAGTAAACCGTGTATCCCTATCAGACACAATGGATACCGGCACCCCATGACGTGCTATTATTTCATTCGTGTAAACCTCTGACATCTTTTCTGACGTATAAGTCTCACGGATCGGAATAAAGTGAGCATTTTTCGTCAATCTATCTACCACTACCCATATGGCATCGAAACCACGATTCGTTTTAGGCATCTTGGTTAGTAGGTCCATTGTGATATGTTCCCATTTCCAAACCGGAATTTCTAACGGTTGGAGTTTGCCGTATGGTTTCTGATGCTCCGCCTTGACTTGTAAACATGTCAAGCATTTTTCCACATACTTCGCCACATCCCTCTTCATTCCGGGCCACCAATAATTTTGTTTCAAATCATTGTACATCTTGGTCGCACCCGGATGAATTGAATAACGGGATTTATGAGCTTCATTAAGTAGAAGCGCCTTCACTCCACAGGTATGTGGGACCCATATCCTTCCGGATCGAGTCTTTAACCCGTGATTCCCATCCGACAAATCTTTCAACTGACCAATTATTCTTTCTTTCTTCCAATTCTCTTCTTTTACTGCTTCTAACTGCGCCTCTCGAATACGTTCAAGTATACCCGAGGTCACCACGAGTTGCATCGACCTTACTCGTATCGGGACGTAGTCCGCTTTTCTACTTAGAGCATCCGCCACTACATTAGCCTTTCCGGGGTGGTAATGTATTTCACAATCAAAGTCTTTCACCGTTTCTAGCCATCTTCTTTGTCGCATATTTAACTCCTTCTGATCGAAGAAGTATTTTAAGCTCTTGTGATCGGTGAATATGGTGCACTTTACCCCATATAAGTAATGCCTCCATATTTTTAAGGCAAATACCACCGCAGCCAACTCAAGATCATGCGTGGGGTATTTCTTCTCGTGTATCTTCAGTTGTCTCGAGGCATAAGCTATAACTTTGCCCCGTTGCATCAAAACACAACCGAGCCCCGATAGTGAAGCATCAGAATAAACCACCATGTCTTCGATTCCGTCCGGCAATGTCAGTACCGGAGCTTGAGTTAACTTCTCTTTTAGTGTTTGAAATGCCCTTTCTTGATCTACACCCCAATTGTACTTTTCTTTCTTCCGGGTTAATTTTGTCAGCGGTGACGCAATCTTGGAGAAATCTTGAATGAATCTCCTATAGTATCCAGCAAGTCCCAAAAAGCTTCTAATTTCAGAAGGGTTCTTTGGGGGATTCCATTTTGACACGGCCTCTATCTTTGACGGATCTACCAATACTCCGTCGGCACTTATGACATGGCCAAGAAATTGTACCTCTCGTAACCAAAAGGCACATTTAGAGAATTTTGCATATAACTTCTCTCGTCTAAGGGTCTCTAACACTTCTTGTAAGTGATGTGCGTGTTCAGCTTCACTTTTCGAATACACCAAGATATCATCGATAAACACGATGACCGACTTATCCAGCATTGGCTTGCAAACCCGGTTCATGAGGTCCATGAAAGCCGCGGGTGCGTTTGTTAGCCCAAATGACATCACGAGGAATTCGTAATGTCCGTATCTCGTGCGGAAAGCCGTCTTTGGCACATCTTCTTCTTTGACCTTTAGTTGGTGATACCCCGATCTAAGGTCAATTTTTGAAAACCAGTTCGCACCTTGTAGTTGGTCGAATAAATCATCTATCCTCGGGAGCGGGTATCGGTTCTTTACCGTGAGTTTGTTTAACTCCCGGTAATCGATACACATGCGCATGCTCCCGTCTTTCTTTCTCACGAACAACACCGGCGCGCCCCAAGGAGACACACTCGGCCTTGTGAACCCCTTGTCAAGCAGGTCTTGGATTTGAGACATCAACTCTTGTAATTCCGACGGTGCAAGTCGGTACGGGGCTTTCGCTACGGGTTTCGCGCCCGGAATCAATTCGATCCCAAACTCTATTTCCCGTTCAGGCGGTATCCCCGGTAAATCCTCCGGAAACACATCTTCATAATCTCGTACTACCGGTACATCTCCAATCTTTCGTGATTCTTTTTCGGGCTCATTAGCGTATATCATGAATGCCTTGCATCCTCGCTTCATAAGCTTGTGAGCTTTCAACATTGTGCACACTATAGGGTTGCCTCCCTTTTCGCCATAAATGGTAACGTGTTTCCCGCTCGGAGATGTTAGTTTTATCTCCTTACGAAAACACACAACATTTGCATGGTGTTGAGATAGCCAATCCATCCCAACAACTACTTGAAATTCTCCCATTGACATCGGGATTAGATTTATCAAATATTCTTCGTCGTCAATGCTCAGTTTACAGTTTTCACATACATCACAAACAATAAAGCTCTTGTTATTACCTATCTCTACTTCTAAGGGCACAGGTAATTTTGTTAGAACAAATGAAGTATGTCGAATAAATCCATATGAAACAAAGGATTTATTCGCACCCGTATCAAATAACACGCGTGCAGGAATTGAATTTACAGCAAATATACCTGAGACCACGTCAGGTTCAACCTTCGCTTCTGCGGCGGTCAATTGAAAAGATCTTGCCTTTGCTTTTGGGGCTTCACCTTTCTGGTTCTGCTCATCCTTCTTTCCAACCAGTTCCGGGCATTCCGACTTTTTGTGACCCGTTCGATAACAATTGTAACAAACCGTCACTTTCTCCGAGCACGATATAGCCATATGTCCCGTTTTCTTGCATATGGGACAAGGCTTATCTTTGTAACGGCATTCGCCTTTATGACCCATTCCGCAGATTCTGCAACTTGGTGACCCGCCTTTCGTATCGGATTTCTTTGCGGTTTCATTTGTTCGTGCCTTCTTAGTAGGGCTTGGTTTTACATCTTGTGCTTTCCGTTCACCCCGTTCAATGCTCTTTTTCAGTTCGATCTCCCTTTCCCGAGTAGCATTTATGATCTCGGTAAGGGTCTCGTATTTTGAAGGGGTGATAAATTCCCTATACTCAGCACTCAACATGTTATGGTAGTAGTATATCTTTTGTTCTTCATTTGTCACTAGATCATCACAAAACTTCATCTTATCCATAAACGTTGCCGTAATCTTGTCTATGGTCTCACCCTTGTGCATAAGTTGCATGAACTCCTCCTTGATTTTATTCATAACCGTCTTGGGGCTATGATGCTTAAGAAATGGCGTCTTGAATTCTTCCCAAGTCATGACCTTAGCAACTTCAATACCGATCTCTCTCTTTTTGTTATCCCACTAATCTTTTGCTTGACTCCTTAGTTGACCCGTACCATAGGCTACGTAGTCTTCTTCGTCAAAATGGGTTCTCTCGAATACCCCTTCGATGTCACTTAGCCATCGTTGGCACACTATTGGGTCAACCTCCCCATTATATATTGGTGGTTTACAGGCCATGAATTCCTTGTATGAACAAGGCTTTCGTCCTCCATGCTTTTCCTTTGCTAAATTTGAATCATCTTCCAATTTCTTGATTCTTTCTTCTACTATTGATAAAACTGTGTTTTGAATTATATCAATAAAGCCCGCCAAACTGTTTTCGATCGCCTTTCCAACCTCTTCGGCAATCACTTCCCTCATTTGTTCGGTGACTCTTGGCACCGCATTATCATTACCTCCATCTGCCATCTCTATTTCTGAAATGTTTACATAAGTTGTTAAACATTCCATTTATAACACATGCTTTACTTGTTTTGATTCAATCAAGTTCACAACTTGATTTAATCGTTATTGTTTTGATTCAATCAAGTTCATAACTTGATTTAATCGTTCTTGTTTTGATTCAATCAAGTTCATAACTTGATTTAATCGCTCTTGTTTTGATTCAATCAAGTTCATAACTTGATTTAATCGTTCTTGTTTCATGCATTTCTTGTATTTAAGTGAGCTTACACACTCTTTTCATGCATATTTGTTCGTTTCTCATTCTTTACATAACACATAATTTATTAACAAAATAAGTTAATTCTTACCGGACGATCGATCAAGCTTGAACCGAACACTTACTGACAACCTTGAGCTCTGATTACCAACTTGTAACACCCTCAAAATTTACTTGAATATAAGTATAATTTTATACAAAAGATAATAGTTTAACATAAGTTTCAGAAGTATCATAAACCTTAGTCAACTAATGACTAGGTTGGAACATTCAAAAGTTGTTTGAGAAATTGTTTACAACCCATGAACAAAGTTTAAGTAAGATTAAAACATAGCGGAAGCTTCAAAAGTCGTGTTCGGTTCTTCAAAAGTTGCTTGATCGTCATCCATAATTTTTGAGTACCTAAGACTGCAATGTTTACATAAACATTTATGTTAGAATGGTCAGAATATTACTTGTTCAAAACTACGATCGAAATGAAATTTAAATTTTTCAATTTCACAAAATTTATAAAAGTTTAGACCCTACCGTAACTTACGGTTCCACCGTAAGTTACGGTGGTCAATGTTCAATAAGTGTCCACCGTAAAGCAGTAGACTCACACCGTAAACATATAACCTCTACCGTAAATTACGGTACTACCGTAATTTACGGTAGTACCTGGAATTTCATGTTTTGTTTTGTTTGTTCATTACACCAAGACCCCAACTCTCGGATTTCAGTTTTCTATGATACCGATACATTAAAATCTCGTATTTCTAATATGTTATATAATATTCAAAATCAACAATCAATCTATCAAAATCCGGAGCATTAACCATGCCTTACTTGATTATCCGACCCGTTTGGCTCGTCTACGGAATTCCTTCCTTTTTGACGACTACCAACGAGTTCTAACCAACTTTTGACCAAATATTCAATATAGCGATATCATCGCTTTAATTCATAGCAACCTTTATTCTAAAATTCAACTATGCATATTACAATGATCTAAATTTACTTAATGTAACGGGTCAAGTTACATACCTTCAAAGTAGCCCTTTTTGACATGGTTCGCCACCCGCTTGTCCACTTGACGCTCCTGCGCCCGTTCCTATAGAGTTCATTCATCATATGTTTAGAACTCTCTTCAAATCATAATTCGCATAATACACCGAACATCATGATTATGCGTTTAAACTCGAAATTTCAGTTTTTAAGCCTTCATAGAGGCATTTCAACAAACACTTCATAAGCAGATTTTTACATGATTAAACATCACATCTTTAGTTTATCATTTAACCCTATTTTCATATAAATCAACCAATTTACATGATTGTTAGCTTCTAATTGCTGAAATCACTTCAAAATTGCCAAATTACACTAGATTAACAATCTACTTTCTAGTGTTCATCCAAATACACATGACCCACTAATCACCTACCATGGTGTTTATGGTTTCACCCAAAATTTCTTATGATTTCAACTTCTATTGATCTAGGGTTTGTCCTTAGACACTATAGTTGTTCCTCAATCATCATAACATACACATGCAACCCTAATTTCAGATTTTTCCCAATTCATGAAAATTTCAAGTTGAGAGTTTTCCTTAAATTTTACATACCTTGTAATCCCCTTGGGATAAGGATCACGATTCTATGCTCGGATTTTCGTTTGGACCAGATTTGCACCTCCAATTTGAGATTTCAAGTAGTTTTTTTGAGATATGGAAGATGGGGGTGTCGCCCCTGGTTCTTCTGATCGACCAGACATACCAATTTTGGTGTGTTTGGTTTGGTTTTGTTACAATCAGTAACTATCTTTCAATTTTGACAAGTTTAAACCCTTAACTATGATTTTCCTTTAAGTTTAAGTGTTTTAGCCATATTATGAATTATTTCAAGACTTGAATTTAACTAGGTTAAGTTCCTAGTTGGTAAATTCTTGTTTGTTATTTCCTTAGAATTTTAATATAAGGATTTATATTTTTCGGGGTGTTACACATGTGGAGAGAGAAAGTCAATAAATTGCACTTCTCCTTTCACCTACATTTTCATCTTAACCATTGATTTGAAAAATAAATGGTTAAGATTTATTCTTATCGTACTTAGGCAAAATAATCTTTTTATTTGATCTTACCCTGTGTTTTACCATTGGTTTTTCATTTCGGCTGTATGTTTAGATGTTACCCCTTTAATCACGTAAAAATAAAGTTTAAGCAAATTTGTAAATTTATTTGGAATCATCTCTTCAAACTATTGTCAAATTTGTATTAAGAGTATAACAAGTGATTAACAACTTTAAAATGAAAATAAGGTATACAACCTTAAATGTATAATATAATATCATACATTATATTATACTGTGTGACTAATCGATCTAGTTGAAGACGTAAATGTGTGTCTTAATTATGTAGATATTTTTTTTTCCAGATTTAACCATGAAGAAAAGTAAAATAGAAGTTTTTTTTTTTTTTTTTGTTTATTGTTGATAAAAGATACATATGTTGTTTAGTAGGGCTTTTGGTGAGAAAAAATGGCATCAAGTGCAAGGAACATGTCCCCTGAGATGCTTTATTTGCAATTTGTTTCCAAAAAAATAAAATGAGAGTTTTCTTTATTTAATTACGTCTAGATCGGCCTCTGCCAGACCTCGTGGGTCATTCTTTAATCACGGACAAATACAAACCATAATTTTCTATTGAGGTAAATGTCATATTAATCATGTGGTTTTAGTCATTTTGTCAATTTAGTTCAAAGTTTCATTTTTCGCCTTTGGTCTAAAAAGGTTTCACCTTTGCCATTTTAGTCCACTGGGTTAACTTCATCCATTTTTTCTCTTAAAAAGAAGGGTAATTTGGTCATTTTATATGTAATTTTGTTAACTTGAAGGGTAATTCAATCATATAAAATGACTGAATTACCCTTCTCGTTAACAGAAATAATGGATGAAGTTAATCCAGTGGACTAAAATGACAACAGTGAAACATTTTTGGACCCATAGACGAAAAATGAAACATTTGGACTAAACTGACAAAATAGATCAAACCACAGAGACTAAAATGACATTTAACTATTTTCTATTAATACATAAAAAAACGATTATTTTATGGTGCACTGATAGCCCTATGACCTTTCAGTGTATAAGTCATCGGTTCGAGTCTCGCCTGAAGTGAAATTGTTCTGGGTTGAGCTAGGGCTTTTACCACAACATGCATTCGAGCAGTGGGTTTCTTTTTTCTAGAATGGTGGCGGGCCAGGTCATCAGCGCCGTCTGCGTTCGCGGGCATTGATGGCCTTTTGTCTTTGGATTTACCCGAACAATCAAGCTTTTGTTGGTCGTTAAAAATCATGTGTTCATGAATACATGTAACAAGTGAAAATCAAATGAACTTAACTTGTTGCACGCTCATCGTAATTTTCATCAACAACCAAACTTGCATTTTGATTTCATTGAGAGGATCTTCCATAGCTAGCTTGACTTGATTATAGTATATTGATAAGATTAGGGTTTCCATATTTGTATAGATATTCATAATTGATCAATAATATCAATACCTTAGGATTCATTTTCATATATTGCCATAATAATCAAATTGGAACACATTATGAGGATATCTCCATGTTTCATTACAAACCGCACAAATCGTGGTGATCTCCATGTTCAACAAAAATCATAGGGTATCATTGGATGTATCGGTAAGCATATATGAGGATATCTCCATGTTTCTCAACAAGGCGCACAAATCGTGGTGATCATCATGTTCAGTTGAAATCGGATGGTACCATTGGATGTGTCACTATGCGGATATATTTCGAATATTATTTCATTGGTTGTGTGACACAACCCTTTATAAGGTAAGGTAAGTTTATAAGTTTGCCTGCATAACTTGTTGAAAATAAGTAAAATTTAAAGTATTCATTTAGGTATAAGAAAATTACCACATATAGTGCCAACAAAATTGAATCCAAATATTTTGGATCCATAATAAATGATTAAAATTGTAAATGATTAAGTAATGAAGTAATGTGGTTCATATGGGTGTACTTGACAAGATGGGCCTACTTAGTTCCAAAGCTACATACAGAAGTAGCATGAAAGGAGGAAAAGGATTAAAACTAAAAGGGAGAAAGAAAGTGATGGGGGATGGGGAAGAGAGAAGGTGGTCAGTCCTTAAAGATAAAATATACATAAAAACACCAAGTATCATCAAAGGAAGAGACAAACACATCTACTTCTACAACCCAAATTCTCACTTTTTCCCTTTTTATTTTATTTTTTATTAGGAAGAAAGGAAAAGAAGAGAAAGAAAAAAAAAATGTTTTTTCTTCGATTTCCTTTTAAATCGGAGGAAAAGAAAAACTAAAGAATTTAGTCTGGTTTTCCTTCTATTTCTTTCCTTAAATAAAACTTGGGAACACAAACATGTTTTATTTTCATTTTTTCCTTTCTTAAATGAAACTCTGTAACACAATATATTATTACTTTCTTTTTATTTCCTTTCATTCCATTAGTGAATTCTGGAACACAGTGTTAACTCCGGTGATTTTACTATTGGAACTAACCACCCACCTCTAATAATAGTTGCATTAGTTACATTGAAAATTTTCAATATTAACTTCGATTACTATTGGAACCATGGTTGTAGAAGTCCCGTCTAGGCTCTGAGGAGTAGTCGCTACAAGGTAGGTTGTCGAGACACGAGTACTGTTCGCTTAGGCCGATTACTCGCCAAGTAATCTGCGCCTATGCCGAGTACTCTCAAATCCGAGTAAGGGGCGCCTAACAACTTTTGCAACCAAAATTGGAACTTACCACCCACCTCTAATAATAGTTGCATTAGTTACATTGAAAAAAAAATAAGGGTTACTGTTTTTTTTTTCAACTCCAAATTGCCCCTTTTTTTCATTATTTATCATATCTATACTACCTTATCAAGTAAATTAGGTTTTCTACCTTTATGGTAATTTTACATTGTGTACATATTTTGAAACAACATATATAAGGGAGCAAGCTATTTTAGACAGGGTAAACTTGCACATTGTCCAAAAATTTAAGACACTTTAGGGGCATTTTAGGGATTTCGACACATTTGTAACCGATAATTAAGATGACATGTGAAGAGTCTTGTAAATTGATTAAATTTATGCATTCTTTTAAATAAATAAAAATTCAGTCACAATTAATTAGGTGTTGAATGTTTATAAAAAGTTTATCATTTATAAGGTATTAATTTTGCTTTTTTAATAGTAGTTTTTGTATAAGGGTTTTAATTTTGGTTTTTAATAAAAGTTTTGGTGTTTTTGGTATTTAATATTCTTTCAATGTCAAGAGAGCGTGTGAAAACAATCTCGTGTTTTTACATTTTAATTTTAGTACTATTTAATAAAAATTTTGGTATATTATTAAATCCTTTTAATATCGACAAAGGTTATCACTTGGGTTGCTGGTCCAGTGCAAGGCAAAGCCTTTCAATACACTTAAGTGTGAAGTCTTGGATTCAAGTCTCACAAGAAGCAAGAAATTCGCCGTAAAAAAAGATTGACAAAGGGTGTGCTATGGTTTTGAAGAGTAAAAAAAGAGACTAATATGTAGGCATTTATATATAATCTTTGCAACCTTTTATATAAAACTAAGTTTTATAAAACTATCTTACAAACATACCGAAGGGGTTGTTTCGCCAAATCATCAAACCTCATCTCATGAGTTCATACCCAGTCACGGCTTCTTGCCTACCATCGTCGGTTTCAATCTTTGCAATCAAAGAGCAATCCACACGGCCATTAAATGGGATGAATGCGACCTTCAATCTCTGCTCTACCCTATCATACAGTTTGATATGGTTTTTAGTCCCGCTGCAACGTGCGGACATTCTCACTAGTAACTTTATAAGAAGTACAAGAATAAATAGTAAAAAAATAAAAATATGTTTTTTCTCTCTCTAAATTCTATATAACTTGATACTCTTTTTTATACATGTCAAATATGCCATGTTTCAACTATGGAATTTTTTTAAGACTGTTCAATCTAAAACCAAATGAAAACCGATTTTTAACAAAAACCTAGAACAAGACTTATTGTAAATTATAGGTATAACAGGTTAATCTTTTTAACTTGAAAACGACATGCATCATTAATATTTTATGTTATCTCGTGTAAAGTAGAGATGCTAATAAAACTTGTCAATTATAGCATTTCTATTTGTTATCTTGAAATATAATCTTCTGATTGTATTATTTATAAAAAAAAAGTAAATAGAATAAAAAAAAGTTACATAAATCAAAAGTTGTGTATTACATCACCTTAACTTATGCTTTAAAGTTATTGATTTGAATATCAATATATTATAATCTATGAGGTATGATCAGATACATAATATTCTTAACCTAAAAACGTAAAAAACGATCTTGATCCTTGATCACATCATTTTAATTACTAAGATTAATTTATTAGTAGTTTAGTGAACACAATAAGTTAGTAAAGAGCCAGAAATTTGATATAAAGAAATTCTTATTATTTCTTACTCCTTTTTCTTAAAAATAAATAAATTTGTTTATTGTTCGTTTATGTATAACCTTATACATATGAAGGTAAATGGTACAAGATTAAAGCATATTTAAAATTAGTTTGGTGGTTTTCTATGCACTTAAATTGACATGTAAAAATTACAAACCTTTACGAATTATTCTCCTAGTAACTTCTAATATAATAAAACTAGGTTAGAACCCCGTGTATTACACGGGTTGAATAAATGCAATTTTATATACTAAATAAAACAACATTATATTTTTAAAAACCTCATTTATTACACGTGTTGAGTAAATATAATTTTATATATTAAAAAAATAACCTCGTTTATTGTGCGGGTTGAATAAATGTAATTTTATATACCACACAATAAAAAAGTTATATTTAAAAAAAAAACCATGTGTATTCACAGGTGGAAGAATATAATTTTATATACTAAATAATAAAAAATTATATTTTAAAAAACTCCGTGTATTATACAGGTTGAATAAATCTAATTTATATAGCAAATAATAAAAAAATGATATATCTTTAAAAACCCTGTGTATTACATGGGTTTATCTATTGTTAAAAAAATCTTTAAAATTATATCTTTAAGAACCTCGTTTGTTGTGCGGGTTGAAGAAATGTAAATTTATGTACCAAACACTAAAAAGTTATATTTAAAAAAAACCTTGTGTATTCACATGTTGAAGAAATGCAATTATATACTAAATAATAAAAAAGTTTTTTATAGCAAATAATAAAAAAATGTTATATCTTTAAAAACCCTATGTATTACACGGGTTTATCTATTGTTAAAAAAATCTTTCTAAATCAAAATGGATTTTTTTATTATTTTTTAAATTAGGTTAATACTATTTTAAATTTTTGGTTTGATTAATAAGTTGTTTAATATAATTCCTAATAGTTAACAATAATAACATTAACAATAAATAATATGCATGTTTATCTACTGTTAAGTGAAACAATATTTTTTAGTTTAGACAAGATTTTACGATTTGAAATTAAGTTTATGCCAATAATTTAGGGTTGATAAGATTTATATTAATTTAATTGATATTTAATAATTTAAATTAAATAATAATTATCTAAAATTAAGGAGGGTTTAGAATAATGACAGGTGTCCTTGGTTTCTTTTATTATGTAGTATAGATATAGATATAGATATAAATTTATATTTTATTAAAGGAAATAAAAAAGTAAAATGGAATTAAAGACCACTCCAAAAAATCTTTATTATCTTTCTTGCGAGAGGTGATATGCATATATCGAAAAACTTAGTTATACTATAAAAACTTTAATTTTTTTTTTTGAAATATATATTAATCTTTTTGTTGTTTGTAGCATAATTAGTTTTTTTCTAATGGAGGTTAAAAAATTAATATAAATTAAGACTTTACGATTTGAAATTAAATTTATGCCAATAATTTAGGGTTGATAAGATTTATATTAATTTAATTTATATTTAATAATTTAAATTAAATAATAATTATCTAAAATTAAGGATGGTCTAAAATGATGACAAGTGTCCCAAAGTTGGTTTTAGGGTAGATAAGATTTATATTAATTTAATTTATATTTAATAATTTAAATTAAATAATAATTATCTAAAATTAAGGATGGTCTAGAATGATGACAAGTGTCCCAAAGTTGGTTTCTTTTATTATATAGTATAGATATTATATGCAGTTTTTTATAGTTTTTTTTTTAATTTTAATACTATAATAATTATTCTTTTCTTTACTTTTTAAGTTTGATAAGCTTGGTGTTAACCGGTATTTGTATCAAAAATACCGGTTCGTTATCGGTACATAAAGGTAAAAACCAGCACCAGACTGGTACATAAAACGCCAAAAGTCGATACCGGATTGAGTTTGATAATCTTATAGTTCGAGAAATTTGGTACTGTTACCCAGTACCATTTGCTCATCCCTGATCACGGGTACCGTACGAACAACAATAGTATCGTACAATTTTTTTTTAGTTTCAGGGGTAGGGATGAGCTCGGTACCAACTGATACCAAATCGGTATTGGTACCGAAAATACTGGTTATGGTATCGATATATGAAGGTAAAAACCGGTAGTGAACCGGTACCAGGAACGCCAAACGTCAGTACCGAACTGGTACTTAGGATCTTTCGGTTCAGGAAATTCGGTACCGGTACCCATTACTATTTGCTCATCTCTGACTACGGGTTTCTACCGAACAACATCATTGCCGTATAACTTTTTAGTTGATTTTCTTTCGGTTATTTTTTAGTGTTTTTTCTATATTTTCTTTTTATTCTTGTCAGCGATTCCGTGTGCAACGCGCTCGTAGTGATTTCAAACACATATAAACACAGACTAAATAACAAAAGAAGTTCGCCGCAACGCGGTGACTGTTTTTATAACTAGTTTATTAAAAAACAATATTGAAAGCAAGCAACGGTAAAATCATTTTTTTCCTTTTTTTTTTGTTTTTTTTTGTTTTTGTCTTTTATTTTTCTTTTCTTTTTTGTGTTTGCTAACCTCAATCTCTCAACATTCTGCCTTATCACTCACACGTTACACCCCTTTAGTTTGATAAAATTTTTGTAAAATATCATTTTGACCCCTTTTAAGTTTTACGTGCTTATTTTTATCTACGTCTGTCAAATATAATACGTCAGGTCAAATATAATACGTTTTCACTATGCGGTAAACATTCAAGTTACTTTACGCTTCAACGTCACCACAACGCACGATTCCATTCTTTAATTTTAAAAAAATATTATTTTCTTACATGCTTTTTTAAATACGTTTCAGAATAAAACTAAGTTGGTTTACTTTGTGACGTTATTTTTCTTGGTAATGAGTCATGTCAAATATAATACGTTTTCGTACTTATTTTTATGTCTGTTTTCAGTTCGTCAACATTTTGTCGTAACTTTTGTTTAGAAACGAGTCAAGTCAAATATTTGACATCACAAATTCGGGTACATTAAGTTTCGACACCATCGGCGGGTCAAAATACTAGTTTGAAAACATTTTACCATCATGAACTATCATGAGAAATATGTTTTATCCAATGTTTTAAATTTCGATTTTTATACCTTGTCGGGTTAAGCTCAGAAACAGTTTAATCAGGTGTATCGGACAGTTTAAACGGTACTACCAGCCGGTTTAAACTGGTTTTTAAAACATTGGTTTTATCACATTAAAATGGTGGGCCATATATTCGTATTTGAACCCGAGTAAAACCCACTTTTGGACTAATGTAATGATGGATTGGATTATCGGAAAGAGATGGCCAAATACTTCAGTCCCGGAGCAAAAACATCATATTCAGGTAATATACGACTTTTAATACAAAACATACAAGTGATTACAACATAATTGGTTTGAATTTAGTAATTTTAGGTCTGGAAGATAGAATTACCTTTAGAAAAGCGTTCTCCTGGTTTTCATGTAAAGATAAAGCGATTTTTTGCCACTTCTTCCTATATCATCTCTTTGACATGTGTTTTATTTTGTATATTTTGTCTTTTAGTACAATTTCGTGTTAGGTTGACGAGTTGAAAATTTTGATATTAAAGATATCAACCCTAACATGTACATAATACTTTAATGAGAAAGTGTTAAACTTAAAGTTAAACATGGAAAATCAACGAGTTGGTAAAGGAAGATGCTTTCATTTGGATGGAAAATAGATCTGCACTAGAAGTGTGAGCTGTTGCGATGTGACGGGAACCTTGTATGACAACCGTTCAAAAAATAAATAAAGGAAAAATTACAAGTTTTGTCCTTTATCTTAGTACCACTTATCAGACGGTGTCTTTTTTAACGAATTTTGATAAGTTTTGCCCTTTACAAGGAATTTTGTTGCACGTTTTGTCCTTCAAGCTTAACTCAGTTAAATTTTCTTGTTAAATCTTGTCACCCAAGGGTATTTTAGTCTTTTTACCCATTTATTTCAAGAGTCAACCCTAAAATAATATTAAATAAATGGGTAAAAAGACTAAAATACACTTGGGTGACAAGATTTAACAAAGAAAATCTAACTGGGTTAAGCCTAAAGGACAAAACGTGCAATAAAATTCTTTGTAAAGGGCAAAACTTGTTAAAATTCGTTAAAAAGGACGCCGCCTGATAAGTGGAATTAAGATAAAGGACAAAACTTGTAATTTTTCCATAAATAAAATAACAATTTTATTATAAATATTCTGATTACAATACATAAAAAAGAACAGAAGCAGACTGAAAGGAAATACAATACAAGAAATGTAAACTAAACTCAGAACAGATTGCAAAGGAAATATAAGGAAAACATAAAACAACGATGACTGAGGCAAGTGAAGATCACGCTTCCCTTAAAACAGATTTCAGGCCACCCAGGTGAACCCGTCTGTTTCCCACGGTACAACAGCCTGAGCAGATTGTACTGCCGGGATTAGCCTAGCACCTGAAAAATTACCTGAAATAAGAGTGGGTAGAGATCCAAAATTAAGGAATTCGTTTGAAGTTGTGTGTGCTGTATGAACCATACGATTTTCAGTGTTCCGTGTGTCTAAAACAAAGCACAAAGCTATGTATATATACTGATTAGAATTCGAAAATGAAAAGTCTATATTGAATGCACAATTCAATAAAATAAATTCTAGAATTCAATGGCACAACGAATTTTAGAACTTAATCATTTGACAGGTAGGAACTTGAACAGTCTCTAGCTGACAACATCAAGACAAGACACATCTAAAAAATACTAAAGGCGGCTCCAAGCGGTGATGCGAGCGTGCGAAGTGCAAAGTGTGTCATCAAAGCGCCACATTTCACCCATCACCCATCACCCTCGTCCCGGTCCCGTAACCGGGCGCGGGCGCGTGTCTGGTGCTTCACACCCTCCTGGCTTCCACTGGGTGTGAGTTGTCATACAACAATACATTCGTGTAGAGAATTCTAATTATAAATCCACAAAAGATTTATCTCTCCATCTATGTGGGACAAGCTCATTTCCCACATATTTATGGTTCCAACACACAAACTTAATGCTCAAGATCTCTCATTCATCTTGGCTTAATTATTAAATAATCATTATATTAACACATAAAATAATATTATTTATAAAATTTCCAACAAACCTTAATGTAAGTTGCCAAATTTTGGTGAGATTTTCTACAAACAAATTTTAATTACGATAACGACTGATATATGTGTACGATTGTTTACATGTGATAACCAAAATTAATAACCAACTATTTAACCTACTAACGACATATAAGTTATTTTTCTTCGTTAACATCGTTTGACCTAGAAAAGCATTCTATAAGCACGTCTACTTTAACTTGTAACGCGGCTTGGTTTTTTGCAAATGCTACTAACCCGTCCGGTTAGCTCATCGATTTTGTTGTTAATTATACGGTCCGACTCTATAACCTACTCAAGGAGATCGGCAAGCCTTTGTAATAAATCCAACTCATTTTTCGAAGTCGACATGCTAATGAAAAATGAAATAACATATCAATCAGTTGGCCCTATAATAGAATTACAACAATTAGATGAACAACTCAATAATCATTGTTAGGTGCTTACAAATTGGCTCGTAGATGAAACTGAAAACGATTAGTGCTATGGTGGTCATTAAGACCGAGAATATAGTTTACTCGTCATCACATATTGTAATTCAAAAAATATGTCATGCAAAAATATATAAACTATAAAATGAAAAGTATTTAAAGCAAACTTAAAAAGAAAATATTGTTGCTTTAATTAAGCCTTTCCAGATTTACAAAACCATATTCTAAACATCATAGCCACATTTTTACCCACAATAAATCGTGAATAAATTTATATAAGTGCTAATTATCAACGAATACAATAAAGAAAACACACTTACGTAATGGGTTCTAACCAAATGAACCCCACAAAAAACCATAACCCACTTATATAAGCAAAGTGGGGTACAACCATTGATGACGGGGGTAGCCCAAATCTCAATAAAATGACTAATATACATAACAGGTTAAAAGGTTGAGAGGTTCAATACGTGCGAACTCAGGAGAACAGTAAAAAGGACAAACACAATGTCCGGTCACATCAACACTTAACGTGTAAACCATTTCTGCACAGACAGAACATGTGCACAGAGAACACCCTTTTGTCCGCAGGTCCAAACCCTTTAACCCCTAAAAGGGTAAGCCCCTCACTGCAAGCCAGGTTTACTAGTTAAAGGTTTCCCCTTTGAGAAACCTCTTCCCCTATAAATTGCAGCCCATGTTAAGCATATGGGATACCCCAGGATCAGCAGATATCACTCTAACTCTCTGATTCTTCCTCTCCCTCTTGAGAACCAGCTTCATGCTTGCTTCTCTTCTTCTTCTCCCATGAGAACTTGCTTCTTACAAGTTCTCTTCTTCACACTAAATAATTCATCTTCTCCAACGATCGCTTTCTGGGCTGATTTCTAATCAGCTCAAGATCTAAGGAAGATAACAACAATACTAGTGAACCTCTCTCCACGTCTTGCAAACGTGGGGGGACCCCACGACCTGCGTTAGGCTAATCGAACCCCTGAACCCTTTTACCCTGGAGATATCGCTACTATCTTTGGTCTATTATTTGTTGCATCAACAAGTTGGCGCCCACCGTGGGGCTACGCCGCTTACTTTATCTTAAAGACCAGTTGTGTAGCTCCATTTTTCTATTTACGTCATGTCTGAAAGCGAATCTCCCGGTAAATCGGGTGCCTAACCACACCAATTTAACACCAAATTCTAGTCGGATCTCACTGGTTAGATCTACACCTCTCTCTACTCCAGGAAGTACTCCAACGGGAACTTTTTCCCGGAGTTCACCTCTTTTCATACACCAACCCCATCCCAATCAGGGGTTGCATCTTCTCAAATCGGTGCAATACGTACATGTTCCAGTACCCAAAAGCACCAAACATGACCCCGTTCCCATCTCCTCGGCTTGGCCATTTGACAAGTAGGGAATGAACATCGTTGGTCCATCCCCACTAGCCAAATGAGGAGTCAAGCTCTTATTGGTAGCTGTGGATTACTTCACCAAGTGACCAGAAGTAAAACCATTGCCAAAAATCTCAGGGAAAACAGGTCATTGATTTCGTTTAGGAAAGCATAAGTTTTGGGCTCCCAGGGGTACTAGTCATGGATAACGGGAAATAGTTTGCCGAGAAGCCTTCTAGTTCCTAGTGTAAGGAGTTCAGAATAACTCAAGTATTCAGCTCGGTAGCTTACCCATAATCCAATGGCCAGGTTGATAGGACAAACCACAACAATGTTGAAGGGATTAAATCTCGATTGGGAAGATACGACAACAACTGGCTCGAATAGCTTCCCAATGTGCTATTGGAAATTTGAACAACCGAGAAAACGAGCCACAAGAAAACACCCTACAGCCTAGTGTTTGGATCAGAGGCTGTAATCCTAGCTGAAATCGGAGTAACAACACAAAGAACAATTAACATCGACCCCGAGCCAAATAAGAAAGAGACGATATTGAATTTAGAACTCCTCATACAGGCTCGTGATCAAGCAGCCATACAAAAAGCAAGGTACAAGCAAAACATGGAATTGTATTACAACACACGGGTGAAGCATGAACGCTTCAAGCCTGGGGACCTTGTGCTTCGAAATAATGAGGCCTACAAGAAAGAAAGCCAAGGAAAGCTTGGCCCTAAGTTGGAAGGGCCATACATTATCCTTAAAGCCCACAAAGGGGGATCATACAAGCTGACAGGTCCGCAAGGCAAAAAGCTTCCCCGCCATTGGGACGGCAAAAACCTTAAAAGGTTCCATGTTTAATCAAAACATGTTACAAATAGTTCCAAAGTTGTTCTATTCCCCTAGTAATCAAAGTACTTTGAAATGAATGAACAATGAATCAAAATTTGTCTTTCTATCCTATAATCAGGTTGAGAACCTAGCAAGAAACTCCATGGCAAGGGCCATGTAAGGGGATGAGCTCCCAGGCCACATCGCTCAATAGGTTCAAGGGTTGAATGGACCTATATAAGGGGTGAGTTCCTAAATCAATATGACTCCATGAGACTCATAGAAATCTTAAAAATCATGTCTCATAGACGGGTTCGAACAGCCTACACCAAATGTTCCTTAAGCCCTAACATTGGCTTACGAACCAAAAAGACTCTAAGTGAATATCATACATAGGATAGAGGTTGCATCTTCTTGTTAAAAATATCGTAAGACTAAGTGACTGCAGCACTGAACCCTTTAAGGTATAAATAACATAAGATGCACCGCCCAAAACAAAGACAACATACAAAACCCATGAAAACACAAGGGAGTAAACAGAACAACACAATAAACATAGCAAGATAAGTTAAAGATAGAAAGGGCCATAATGGCCATCAAACATAAAACATTGTCCACAAGCCTTACAGGCTTTAACCACCAAGGGACCTAAACGGTCCCCTTAAAATAAAAAGATGTTCAAACAAACAACCCATATCATTATTCGACATGCTAAGAAAGCTATGAATTAAGGTTTCTTATTCTCTTTGCAACGTCAGGGATGGTAGACTTTGCTGTATCATCCTTCTTCGAACCTTCATCATCTTGGGTGTTCTTAGCCATCCTCTTTTCCTCCCTACGACACCCGTTGTCTCGGAGGCTTCAAGGCTTGAACCCTTTGAGCCCTCACCACCTTCAGAACACGTTTCCTCGCTATCTCCGGAGCAAGGACGTTTCTTCGAGAGGGACTTCAACACTTCGTTACAAACAGCCTCATTAAGGCCATAGGGTTTTAGCTCCTGCAAGATAGGCAAAGGTTTACCAAAACACTTGGAGACTTCACCCACATAAGGGTAAATCATATGCTCCATCTTCAAAACGGATTTCTTGAAGACTTTGAAGGCTTTGGGTTGAAAAAGAGAAGATTTTTCCTAAGGCTCCCCAGGTTCACAAAGCTTTGTAACCAGCAAACAAACCTTGGTGTCTCCCATGAGCAAGAAGCTCGGTGTACACATCATCCAGGAGTTTGTTGAACTCCGACGAATGGAGAAGATGGGTAACCACTTGCTGAAATCCATGCTCAATGAGCCATTTATTATCACTAGTTTCCTGGGAAAACGAAACCTTTAACCTTTCTTTCTCCTCCAAGAAGGCTTTTTCTGAACGTCCAAGGCAGCCTTAAATACCCTGACTTGAACCGTGTCAGCTTCCAAGCGTTTTTCCAACTCAACCATTTCAGTCTTGTGCTGGGAAGAAAGCTCATCAATCCTCAACATCAGCTTTTCTCCCTCCCAGCATAACCCTCTGCCTCCTTCTTTAGAGTAGCTAGTGAAGCCTTCATCTCATCCCTCTTCTTTGAGAAGACATCATATTCTCGCATCCTCTTGCGAAATCGGGATACACCCTCTGGAAGCAAGGCAACAAGGTTACAAGCACCCATTACCATTTTTCGAAATCATCAGGTCATCATCCATAGATGAGCAAGAACCTCGAACAACAGGAGAATCAAAGTGGGTAAGAACATCCTCACAAACGGATGAAGGCTTGAAGCTGTCACCAACTGTGACCTTCCAATCCGGCACATAAACCTTCCATGGATTAACATTGGTGGAACCTTCACAACCCTTCCTGGAACCCTTCAACCTCACAGCCTTTTTACCCGCCAAACCACCAAGGGCCGTCCCTTGTCCTTTTTTGATTTTCCCCAACCCCAACTTCTAAATCATCTGAAGCCTCTATGTCATTACTTAGTTCCACCGGCTCAGAAGCCGATGGTTGGTCAGAAGTCTTTATCAAACAACAGCTCGAACGACGAGTAGAGACTTTGGAAGCAACAACTTTGGTGAAACCCTTGACATTGGGAACGTTCACATAGCCTGAACCCTCGAACCTATGTTCAGTGCCCCTAACAACAACATCTTCGCCGGATGTAGCCTCGGCATCTCCAAACACAACATCAGATGTGTCATCGCTCTTGATAAAGTCTAAGGCAAACATAACTGCAACAAATAAAATATAACATAAGCAGAAAATACAAAATATCATACCTTGATCATCTCTCACGAGCACAGGGTCACGAACCGGCTTGTCCCACAACTTGCTAACATCCATCAGCACTAAAAGATGTTCGGGAAAGGGACAAAGCCTGGAAGGACACCCACTAATAAACTTCAATAACCATCTATCTCCTGTTTGAAAGGTTCAAGCTCATTCAAAACAGCATAAGGATGCCTCCAAACAAGCCTGAAAAGAACAATGGACTCAGAAATCTAGGAAAATCGGTCCTCCCAAGAACCAAGGGTAGTAACCATAGACGAAATTAAACACACATCAACCTGAGATGTTTCAAAGGTAAAACAATCGCCGTTCTTGGCTAACTGGAAGAAACGGCGGAACAACAACAACGATGGGCCATACCCTATCGCTGGAGACAAAACATCAAAGTCTAAAACCCTAACAAGACCTTAAGGGTATAACTGACCAAACGACACACGATAATACTATAAAACATTCAGAACAAAGACCGAAAACGGATGACGCAAGTTGGAAAACTCAGCAATAAAGAGCAATCGAACCAACGGGACACTAATCGATCGATTTGCCAAAACCCAGAGCCACCGGATTAAACTTTAGATCGATCCCCCATTCTTTACAAAAAGCCTCAACTTCCTCTTAAGTAAGATTAGTTGAAGCCTTTAAAGCCTTTAAAGCCTTCAAGCCTTAAAACCTTGAAGCCTATCACATCTACTATCATTCCGAAATTCAAATCTCAAAACTCAAACGCCTTAAAGCCTTGAAGCCTTTAAGCAATAAAAAATAATGTGTAAAAGTCAGAAGCATTTGAGCTTACATCCCAAACACCTCTGACTTGGGGGGCTGATGACGGGGGTAGCCCAAATCTCAATAAAATGACTAATATACATAACAGCTTAAAAGGTTAACAGGTTTAGAGGTTCAATACGTGCGAACTCAGGAGAACAGTAAAAAGGACAAGCACAATGTCCGGTCACATCAACACTTAACGTGTGAACCATTTCTGCACAGACAGAACATGTGCACAGAGAACACCCTTTTGTCCGCAGGTCCAAACCCTTTAACCCCTAAAAGGGTAAGCCCCTCACTGCAAGCCAGGTTTACTAGTTAAAGGTTTCCCCTTTGAGAAACCTCTTCCCTTATAAATTGCAGCCCATGTTAAGCATATGGGATACCCCAGGATCAGCAGATATCACTCTAACTCTCTGATTCTTCCTCTCCCTCTTGAGAACCAGCTTCATGCTTGCTTCTCTTCTTCTTCTCCCATGAGAACTTGCTTCTTACAAGTTCTCTTCTTCACACTAAATAATTCATCTTCTCCAACGATCGCTTTCTGGGCTGATTTCTAATCAGCTCAAGATCTAAGGAAGATAACAACAATACTAGTGAACCTCTCTCCACGTCTTGCAAACGTGGGGGGACCCCACGACCTGCGTTAGGCTAATCGAACCCCTGAACCCTTTTACCCTGGAGATATCGCTACTATCTTTGGTCTATTATTTGTTGCATCAACAAGTTGGCGCCCACCGTGGGGCTACGCCGCTTACTTTATCTTAAAGACCAGTTGTGTAGCTCCATTTTTCTATTTACGTCATGTCTGAAAGCGAATCTCCCGGTAAATCGGGTGCCTAACCACACCAATTTAACACCAAATTCTAGTCGGATCTCACTGGTTAGATCTACACCTCTCTCTACTCCAGGAAGTACTCCAACGGGAACTTTTTCCCGGAGTTCACATCTTTTCATACACCAACCCCATCCCAATCAGGGGTTGCATCTTCTCAAATCGGTGCAATACGTACATCGAAATTCATATAACTAACACCCGAGGGAGTAGCTAGAAATTTCTCACAACTGAGATCTTTTCTCAATTAGCATGTGAGCCTAGAAAGGAAGAAAATGGTAAGAATAAGACTAAATTATGAGAAGTCTAAACCCTCATTAACACCTGGCCCTCCATCTCTTCCTTTTAGCAGCTCACGTTCAGCCACATCTTACATTAAAGCTGGCCCTAGTGTGACAGACCAACCACTCAAGCCCTTTAGCTTTTGGGGAGGCCTAGTCCAATTGTTTTTCCCTTATTTACCTCCCAACCCGTTACAGCTGGTGCACCTATTGAGCATGAAACCACTCTTGATCAATTATGGCAGTCACCAGCTTCAGGTGTTCCTCCTCCCATTGCTACTTCGTGGCCACCCAGTCTTTGGCTCGAGGTACGGTCATGAGCACATCCATGGGAATGCCTTATACAGTACCATCAGAAAGCCTTCAAGGCTTTAACCTTATGACCCAGCTGATGACACAGATGATAACATCTTTTATGATTACCATCAGAAAGCCTTTAAGGCTCTAACCTTATGACCTAGCTGGTGACGCGGATGATGGCAAAATTACCTTTTCAGCACATAAAAGCTGGATGATGACACAGAAAGCCTTCAAGGCTTTAACCTTAACTTCATCAATCAAGTGCCAACCACTTACCTGGGTACCTCAAGCGGTAACCCAGCTTCAAGGGTAGTAAAATACCTCTCAAAACCTTACAAGCCTAATGACTTATCTTGCTTCTCCCAACATATTGTTGAGTACGAGTTTCAAACCCAGATAAAGATGCCATCACGGTACTGAAGACTACCTCCAAATCTTCGTCGGAACTGCAAGAATTGAAAAATGACCCAACTCCGAATGTTGTCTCATGTTCAAGCAAACCCTTGACGGGTCTTCGCGCATATGGTTCAATGACCTTCCTGGACGAAGCATTCAGGCCTTTGACGATCTTAGCAAAAGTTCCCTATAAAAACATAGGTATGTCAAGAATGCCACGATAATCTTCCAGATCAAACAACGTGATGATGAAAGTCTCAGAGACTTCATCGAAAGTTACAAGAAGGAAGGATTAACTTACACCGATGAAAAGATTAGGGTTGCAGGGTTCATGAATGCTATAAATTCCAAATATCTCACAAGAGACTTCAATAAATGCCTGCCCAAAACCCTTGAAGAAACACTCGAAAGGGCTAAAGCCTACATTCGAGGAGAATAAGCTCTAGACATCAAAGAAAAAAAAAAAGAGAGAGAACTCTTAACTGGAGCTTCTAGTTAGGCTCTTATGACAAATGGTTCAAAGGTTCAGATTCCTGAAGGCCTGAAGGCCGGAACCCTCCAAGCCGAGAAAAAACCATAAACTTTACAGCCTTAACCAAGGCTCCATAAGAGATCTTGGCAACCGAAGAGGTAAAACACAGCTTCCGCGCTCCTCCACCTTTACCAAAAAACAAAAGATTGAAAAAATTAAACCAGTATTGTGAGTTTCACGAATAGAAAGGTCACCATACCAATAATTGCTTCCAACCCAAAAAGAGGATCTAAAAAGCCGTCAAGTCCGAACTGGCTCACTTGGTTAAAGGGGTCAAGGACAAAATGGTTGAAGAAAAAAGTAGGAAGTGAACATGGTCGACCTTAAAAACAAAGCTTCCCACAAACGCCATCATTTCAAGGCATGGAAACGTCAATATGTTTGCTTCCCACCACCAGAAGGAGAGTTACTTTCAAACCCTCTGGTGATGGAAGCCAACATATGATCCATCAAGACACAAAAGGCTTACATTGACACCGGTGCAACCACCAAAGTCATGCTTGAGAAATGCTTTAACCCTCTCAGCGACGATGAACGTTCAAAGCTTCAACAGTTTGGATCCTCCATCGAAGGTATCGTAGACATACCTATCAAGCCTTTAGGCCAAATAACCCATAATGTTTGTTTAACGAGAGAACAAAAGGATGAACCGAACAACTCACCTTTGCGATAATCAATATCCTTTCCAACTATGATATCATCATAGGAAGGCCAAGGCAAAGTGTGTTCGGAATGACAGTTTCAGTTGGTCAGGGCACTGTGAAGTTTCCCACTGAAAAAGGGATAACAACCCTTCAACCTACCCAAGAAGCTTTTGTGGTTGAAGGGGAAAGCTCAAGAAAGGACGAAGACGATGAACAAGGGTTGGACATAAACCCAAAATATCCTCAACAGGGGATAAGGGTAAACACTAACCTTTCCAAAGAAACCATCTCATACCTTAAAAAGCTGCTCTTGCACTATGTCTTTGCTTGGTGCCCAGAAGATATGACCGGCATCCCTCGTAGCATCGTTGAAACATGAGTTATGGATCCCACCTAATGTTAAGCCCATTATACAAAAGAAACGGAGTCAAGCCCCTAAAAGAAGCCTTGTATAACGCCAAGAGAGGGAAAAGTTTGTTCTAGCCGGAATCCTTCGAGAGGTCAAGTATCAATTATGGGTAGCCAATGCGGTAATGGTTCGAAAACCCGACAAGTCTTGGAGAATGTGTATCGATTTTAAAGACTTGAACAAAACACGCCCAAAGGGTTGCTACCCGCGGCTCGAGATAGACTTCAAGGATAACTCGCTCACAGGCTTCCCATTCAAGTGTCTTCTTGACGCCTAAAAGGGTTACCATCAGATCCTAATAACAAAAAAAAAGAGATGAAAAAAAAAACCACATTTCACACTAATAAAGGTATATCTTGCTATCAAAAAATGCCTTTTGGTTTAAGAAATGCAGGTGCCACTTATCAACGTCTGGTTAACAAAGTGTTTGCCGGACAAATCGGCAAGAACATTAAAGCTTATGTTGAAGATTTGGTGATCAAGAGCAAAACGGAATACAAAATGCTCGATGACATACAAGTAACTTTCCAAAACCCGAGAAAGATCAACATAAATCTTAATCCAGTCAAGTGCTCGTTCGGTTTTGAAGAAGGTAAGTTTGTAGGACACATCGCGGGGAAACAAAGCATAAAAGCCAACCCTCAAGGGATGTGCTAACAAGAAAGAATTTCGATGGAAAGCTTACAGCTTTGAAGCGTTTTACCTCAAAAGGAAGCCTTCAACCAAATGAAGCAACACTTGGCTTCACTCCCAGCCATTTTGGCTCCGGAAACAGGAGGAACGACCTCTATCTACCTTTCGATTACTGAAAAGACCATAAGTACGGCTCTGATCATTGAACGAAACAAAGTTCAGATACCCGTTTACTTTTTCAAAACTTCAAAATTAGCAGAAATCAAATATCCTTCTTTAGAAAAACTTGCTCTAGACTTAGTCCAAATGGCTAGAAGGCTTCGAAGGTACTTTCAGTCACACCCGATACAAGTGGTCATTGACTAACCTATTCGGAATGTCCTTGAAAAACAAGAAAATTCGGGACGATTAGCCAAATGGATTGTGAAATTAGGTGAACACAAAATCACCTATGTCCTGAGAAAAGCTGTCAAAGCTCAAATCTTGGCTGACTTCATCTTGTAAGTCCCTAAAAAAAAGCCATAACAGAAGTTAATACAACTGCAGCTGAACCCTCCAACCCTGATACCTGGAAGCTTTTTACCGATGAGGCTTCCAGTATCGAAGGGTCAGGGGCTGGGCTAGTTTTAATTAACCCTGAAGGGTTAGAACTTACATACGCTCTTTGGCTTGTATTTCAGACTACCAATAATAAAGCCAAGTACGAAGCATTGATCACTGGGCTAAAGCTAGTCAACGAAATGGGGGTTCAAAAGCATCAAGTGCTCACAAACTCTCTCAAGCCAAGACAATAACAGCTACATAGCAAAAGAACCCAACATGAATAAGTACCGAGAAAAATCAAAGGAATTGATGAACGCATTTCAAACATGTGCCATCAAATAAATTCCAAGATCTCAAAATAAGAGAACTGATGCACTAAGCAAGCTTGCATCTCTTACGTTTGCCCACCTCACCAAGAAGGTACTAGTTGGGGTATTGAAAACCTCATCCATCCAAAAACTTGAGGTTCAAGACGTGATCACTAAAAAAGGGCCAAATTGGATGACTCCCATTGAAAGGTTCCTCAAAATGGTGAATTACCTAATGACCAGACTGAGGCTAAAAGGGTTCGTATCAAGTCAAGGCAATATGTGTTATAAGGAGATATCCTTTACAAAAAGGATACCTTGCACCACTACTTCGATGCGTTGGCCCAAAACAAAGCCAATATCTGATCAAAGAGGTTCACGAAGGGATATGTGGAGCTCATTGTGGCCCAAAATCGGTAGTGTCAAAGTTGATGAACCTTGGACACTTTTGGTCTTCCATGCATCGAGATACCTCCGAACAACTGCGGAAGTATGAAGCTTGTCAGTTACATGTTCCAGTACCCAAAAGCACCAAACATGACCCCGTTCCCATCTCCTCGGGTTGGCCATTTGACAAGTAGGGAATGAACATCGTTGGTCCATCCCCACTAGCCAAATGAGGAGTCAAGCTCTTATTGGTAGCTGTGGATTACTTCACCAAGTGACCAGAAGTAAAACCATTGCCAAAAATCTCAGGGAAAACAGGTCATTGATTTCGTTTAGGAAAGCATAAGTTTTGGGCTCCCAGGGGTACTAGTCATGGATAACGGGAAATAGTTTGCCAAGAAGCCTTCTAGTTCCTAGTGTAAGGAGTTCAGAATAACTCAAGTATTCAGCTCGGTAGCTTACCCATAATCCAATGGCCAGGTTGATAGGACAAACCACAACAATGTTGAAGGGATTAAATCTCGATTGGGAAGATACGACAACAACTGGCTCGAATAGCTTCCCAATGTGCTATTGGAAATTTGAACAACCGAGAAAACGAGCCACAAGAAAACACCCTACAGCCTAGTGTTTGGATCAGAGGCTGTAATCCTAGCTGAAATCGGAGTAACAACACAAAGAACAATTAACATCGACCCCGAGCCAAATAAGAAAGAGACGATATTGAATTTAGAACTCCTCATACAGGCTCGTGATCAAGCAGCCATACAAAAAGCAAGGTACAAGCAAAACATGGAATTGTATTACAACACACGGGTGAAGCATGAACGCTTCAAGCCTGGGGACCTTGTGCTTCGAAATAATGAGGCCTACAAGAAAGAAAGCCAAGGAAAGCTTGGCCCTAAGTTGGAAGGGCCATACATTATCCTTAAAGCCCACAAAGGGGGATCATACAAGCTGACAGGTCCGCAAGGCAAAAAGCTTCCCCGCCATTGGGACGGCAAAAACCTTAAAAGGTTCCATGTTTAATCAAAACATGTTACAAATAGTTCCAAAGTTGTTCTATTCCCCTAGTAATCAAAGTACTTTGAAATGAATGAACAATGAATCAAAATTTGTCTTTCTATCCTATAATCAGGTTGAGAACCTAGCAAGAAACTCCATGGCAAGGGCCATGTAAGGGGATGAGCTCCCAGGCCACATCGCTCAATAGGTTCAAGGGTTGAATGGACCTATATAAGGGGTGAGTTCCTAAATCAATATGACTCCATGAGACTCATAGAAATCTTAAAAATCATGTCTCATAGACGGGTTCGAACAGCCTACACCAAATGTTCCTTAAGCCCTAACATTGGCTTACGAACCAAAAAGACTCTAAGTGAATATCATACATAGGATAGAGGTTGCATCTTCTTGTTAAAAATATCGTAAGACTAAGTGACTGCAGCACTGAACCCTTTAAGGTATAAATAACATAAGATGCACCGCCCAAAACAAAGACAACATACAAAACCCATGAAAACAAAAGGGAGTAAACAGAACAACACAATAAACATAGCAAGATAAGTTAAAGATAGAAAGGGCCATAATGGCCATCAAACATAAAACATTGTCCACAAGCCTTACAGGCTTTAACCACCAAGGGACCTAAACGGTCCCCTTAAAATAAAAAGATGTTCAAACAAACAACCCATATCATTATTCGACATGCTAAGAAAGCTATGAATTAAGGTTTCTTATTCTCTTTGCAACGTCAGGGATGGTAGACTTTGCTGTATCATCCTTCTTCGAACCTTCATCATCTTGGGTGTTCTTAGCCATCCTCTTTTCCTCCCTACGACACCCGTTGTCTCGGAGGCTTCAAGGCTTGAACCCTTTGAGCCCTCACCACCTTCAGAACACGTTTCCTCGCTATCTCCGGAGCAAGGACGTTTCTTCGAGAGGGACTTCAACACTTCGTTACAAACAGCCTCATTAAGGCCATAGGGTTTTAGCTCCTGCAAGACAGGCAAAGGTTTACCAAAACACTTGGAGACTTCACCCACATAAGGGTAAATCATATGCTCCATCTTCAAAACGGATTTCTTGAAGACTTTGAAGGCTTTGGGTTGAAAAAGAGAAGATTTTTCCTAAGGCTCCCCAGGTTCACAAAGCTTTGTAACCAGCAAACAAACCTTGGTGTCTCCCATGAGCAAGAAGCTCGGTGTACACATCATCCAGGAGTTTGTTGAACTCCGACGAATGGAGAAGATGGGTAACCACTTGCTGAAATCCATGCTCAATGAGCCATTTATTATCACTAGTTTCCTGGGAAAACGAAACCTTTAACCTTTCTTTCTCCTCCAAGAAGGCTTTTTCTGAACGTCCAAGGCAGCCTTAAATACCCTGACTTGAACCGTGTCAGCTTCCAAGCGTTTTTCCAACTCAACCATTTCAGTCTTGTGCTGGGAAGAAAGCTCATCAATCCTCAACATCAGCTTTTCTCCCTCCCAGCATAACCCTCTGCCTCCTTCTTTAGAGTAGCTAGTGAAGCCTTCATCTCATCCCTCTTCTTTGAGAAGACATCATATTCTCGCATCCTCTTGCGAAATCGGGATACACCCTCTGGAAGCAAGGCAACAAGGTTACAAGCACCCATTACCATTTTTCGAAATCATCAGGTCATCATCCATAGATGAGCAAGAACCTCGAACAACAGGAGAATCAAAGTGGGTAAGAACATCCTCACAAACGGATGAAGGCTTGAAGCTGTCACCAACTGTGACCTTCCAATCCGGCACATAAACCTTCCATGGATTAACATTGGTGGAACCTTCACCACCCTTCCTGGAACCCTTCAACCTCACAGCCTTTTTACCCGCCAAACCACCAAGGGCCGTCCCTTGTCCTTTTTTGATTTTCCCCAACCCCAACTTCTAAATCATCTGAAGCCTCTATGTCATTACTTAGTTCCACCGGCTCAGAAGCCGATGGTTGGTCAGAAGTCTTTATCAAACAACAGCTCGAACGACGAGTAGAGACTTTGGAAGCAACAACTTTGGTGAAACCCTTGACATTGGGAACGTTCACATAGCCTGAACCCTCGAACCTATGTTCAGTGCCCCTAACAACAACATCTTCGCCGGATGTAGCCTCGGCATCTCCAAACACAACATCAGATGTGTCATCGCTCTTGATAAAGTCTAAGGCAAACATAACTGCAACAAATAAAATATAACATAAGCAGAAAATACAAAATATCATACCTTGATCATCTCTCACGAGCACAGGGTCACGAACCGGCTTGTCCCACAACTTGCTAACATCCATCAGCACTAAAAGATGTTCGGGAAAGGGACAAAGCCTGGAAGGACACCCACTAATAAACTTCAATAACCATCTATCTCCTGTTTGAAAGGTTCAAGCTCATTCAAAACAGCATAAGGATGCCTCCAAACAAGCCTGAAAAGAACAATGGACTCAGAAATCTAGGAAAATCGGTCCTCCCAAGAACCAAGGGTAGTAACCATAGACGAAATTAAACACACATCAACCTGAGATGTTTCAAAGGTAAAACAATCGCCGTTCTTGGCTAACTGGAAGAAACGGCGGAACAACAACAACGATGGGCCATACCCTATCGCTGGAGACAAAACATCAAAGTCTAAAACCCTAACAAGACCTTAAGGGTATAACTGACCAAACGACACACGATAATACTATAAAACATTCAGAACAAAGACCGAAAACGGATGACGCAAGTTGGAAAACTCAGCAATAAAGAGCAATCGAACCAACGGGACACTAATCGATCGATTTGCCAAAACCCAGAGCCACCGGATTAAACTTTAGATCGATCCCCCATTCTTTACAAAAAGCCTCAACTTCCTCTTAAGTAAGATTAGTTGAAGCCTTTAAAGCCTTTAAAGCCTTCAAGCCTTAAAACCTTGAAGCCTATCACATCTACTATCATTCCGAAATTCAAATCTCAAAACTCAAACGCCTTAAAGCCTTGAAGCCTTTAAGCAATAAAAAATAATGTGTAAAAGTCAGAAGCATTTGAGCTTACATCCCAAACACCTCTGACTTGGGGGGCTGATGACGGGGGTAGCCCAAATCTCAATAAAATGACTAATATACATAACAGCTTAAAAGGTTAACAGGTTTAGAGGTTCAATACGTGCGAACTCAGGAGAACAGTAAAAAGGACAAGCACAATGTCCGGTCACATCAACACTTAACGTGTGAACCATTTCTGCACAGACAGAACATGTGCACAGAGAACACCCTTTTGTCCGCAGGTCCAAACCCTTTAACCCCTAAAAGGGTAAGCCCCTCACTGCAAGCCAGGTTTACTAGTTAAAGGTTTCCCCTTTGAGAAACCTCTTCCCTTATAAATTGCAGCCCATGTTAAGCATATGGGATACCCCAGGATCAGCAGATATCACTCTAACTCTCTGATTCTTCCTCTCCCTCTTGAGAACCAGCTTCATGCTTGCTTCTCTTCTTCTTCTCCCATGAGAACTTGCTTCTTACAAGTTCTCTTCTTCACACTAAATAATTCATCTTCTCCAACGATCGCTTTCTGGGCTGATTTCTAATCAGCTCAAGATCTAAGGAAGATAACAACAATACTAGTGAACCTCTCTCCACGTCTTGCAAACGTGGGGGGACCCCACGACCTGCGTTAGGCTAATCGAACCCCTGAACCCTTTTACCCTGGAGATATCGCTACTATCTTTGGTCTATTATTTGTTGCATCAACAAGTTGGCGCCCACCGTGGGGCTACGCCGCTTACTTTATCTTAAAGACCAGTTGTGTAGCTCCATTTTTCTATTTACGTCATGTCTGAAAGCGAATCTCCCGGTAAATCGGGTGCCTAACCACACCAATTTAACACCAAATTCTAGTCGGATCTCACTGGTTAGATCTACACCTCTCTCTACTCCAGGAAGTACTCCAACGGGAACTTTTTCCCGGAGTTCACATCTTTTCATACACCAACCCCATCCCAATCAGGGGTTGCATCTTCTCAAATCGGTGCAATACGTACATCGAAATTCATATAACTAACACCCGAGGGAGTAGCTAGAAATTTCTCACAACTGAGATCTTTTCTCAATTAGCATGTGAGCCTAGAAAGGAAGAAAATGGTAAGAATAAGACTAAATTATGAGAAGTCTAAACCCTCATTAACACCTGGCCCTCCATCTCTTCCTTTTAGCAGCTCACGTTCAGCCACATCTTACATTAAAGCTGGCCCTAGTGTGACAGACCAACCACTCAAGCCCTTTAGCTTTTGGGGAGGCCTAGTCCAATTGTTTTTCCCTTATTTACCTCCCAACCCGTTACAGCTGGTGCACCTATTGAGCATGAAACCACTCTTGATCAATTATGGCAGTCACCAGCTTCAGGTGTTCCTCCTCCCATTGCTACTTCGTGGCCACCCAGTCTTTGGCTCGAGGTACGGTCATGAGCACATCCATGGGAATGCCTTATACAGTACCATCAGAAAGCCTTCAAGGCTTTAACCTTATGACCCAGCTGATGACACAGATGATAACATCTTTTATGATTACCATCAGAAAGCCTTTAAGGCTCTAACCTTATGACCTAGCTGGTGACGCGGATGATGGCAAAATTACCTTTTCAGCACATAAAAGCTGGATGATGACACAGAAAGCCTTCAAGGCTTTAACCTTAACTTCATCAATCAAGTGCCAACCACTTACCTGGGTACCTCAAGCGGTAACCCAGCTTCAAGGGTAGTAAAATACCTCTCAAAACCTTACAAGCCTAATGACTTATCTTGCTTCTCCCAACATATTGTTGAGTACGAGTTTCAAACCCAGATAAAGATGCCATCACGGTACTGAAGACTACCTCCAAATCTTCGTCGGAACTGCAAGAATTGAAAAATGACCCAACTCCGAATGTTGTCTCATGTTCAAGCAAACCCTTGACGGGTCTTCGCGCATATGGTTCAATGACCTTCCTGGACGAAGCATTCAGGCCTTTGACGATCTTAGCAAAAGTTCCCTATAAAAACATAGGTATGTCAAGAATGCCACGATAATCTTCCAGATCAAACAACGTGATGATGAAAGTCTCAGAGACTTCATCGAAAGTTACAAGAAGGAAGGATTAACTTACACCGATGAAAAGATTAGGGTTGCAGGGTTCATGAATGCTATAAATTCCAAATATCTCACAAGAGACTTCAATAAATGCCTGCCCAAAACCCTTGAAGAAACACTCGAAAGGGCTAAAGCCTACATTCGAGGAGAATAAGCTCTAGACATCAAAGAAAAAAAAAAAGAGAGAGAACTCTTAACTGGAGCTTCCAGTTAGGCTCTTATGACAAATGGTTCAAAGGTTCAGATTCCTGAAGGCCTGAAGGCCGGAACCCTCCAAGCCGAGAAAAAACCATAAACTTTACAGCCTTAACCAAGGCTCCATAAGAGATCTTGGCAACCGAAGAGGTAAAACACAGCTTCCGCGCTCGTCCACCTTTACCAAAAAACAAAAGATTGAAAAAATTAAACCAGTATTGTGAGTTTCACGAATAGAAAGGTCACCATACCAATAATTGCTTCCAACCCAAAAAGAGGATCTAAAAAGCCGTCAAGTCCGAACTGGCTCACTTGGTTAAAGGGGTCAAGGACAAAATGGTTGAAGAAAAAAGTAGGAAGTGAACATGGTCGACCTTAAAAACAAAGCTTCCCACAAACGCCATCATTTCAAGGCATGGAAACGTCAATATGTTTGCTTCCCACCACCAGAAGGAGAGTTACTTTCAAACCCTCTGGTGATGGAAGCCAACATATGATCCATCAAGACACAAAAGGCTTACATTGACACCGGTGCAACCACCAAAGTCATGCTTGAGAAATGCTTTAACCCTCTCAGCGACGATGAACGTTCAAAGCTTCAACAGTTTGGATCCTCCATCGAAGGTATCGTAGACATACCTATCAAGCCTTTAGGCCAAATAACCCATAATGTTTGTTTAACGAGAGAACAAAAGGATGAACCGAACAACTCACCTTTGCGGTAATCAATATCCTTTCCAACTATGATATCATCATAGGAAGGCCAAGGCAAAGTGTGTTCGGAATGACAGTTTCAGTTGGTCAGGGCACTGTGAAGTTTCCCACTGAAAAAGGGATAACAACCCTTCAACCTACCCAAGAAGCTTTTGTGGTTGAAGGGGAAAGCTCAAGAAAGGACGAAGACGATGAACAAGGGTTGGACATAAACCCAAAATATCCTCAACAGGGGATACGGGTAAACACTAACCTTTCCAAAGAAACCATCTCATACCTTAAAAAGCTGCTCTTGCACTATGTCTTTGCTTGGTGCCCAGAAGATATGACCGGCATCCCTCGTAGCATCGTTGAAACATGAGTTATGGATCCCACCTAATGTTAAGCCCATTATACAAAAGAAACGGAGTCAAGCCCCTAAAAGAAGCCTTGTATAACGCCAAGAGAGGGAAAAGTTTGTTCTAGCCGGAATCCTTCGAGAGGTCAAGTATCAATTATGGGTAGCCAATGCGGTAATGGTTCGAAAACCCGACAAGTCTTGGAGAATGTGTATCGATTTTAAAGACTTGAACAAAACACGCCCAAAGGGTTGCTACCCGCTGCCCGAGATAGACTTCAAGGATAACTCGCTCACAGGCTTCCCATTCAAGTGTCTTCTTGACGCCTAAAAGGGTTACCATCAGATCCTAATAACAAAAAAAAAGATGAAAAAAAAAAACCACATTTCACACTAATAAAGGTATATCTTGCTATCAAAAAATGCCTTTTGGTTTAAGAAATGCAGGTGCCACTTATCAACGTCTGGTTAACAAAGTGTTTGCCGGACAAATCGGCAAGAACATTAAAGCTTATGTTGAAGATTTGGTGATCAAGAGCAAAACGGAATACCAAATGCTCGATGACATACAAGAAACTTTCCAAAACCCGAGAAAGATCAACATAAAGCTTAATCCAGTCAAGTGCTCGTTCGGTTTTGAAGAAGGTAAGTTTGTAGGACACATCGCGGGGAAACAAAGCATAAAAGCCAACCCTCAAGGGATGTGCTAACAAGAAAGAATTTCGATGGAAAGCTTACAGCTTTGAAGCGTTTTACCTCAAAAGGAAGCCTTCAACCAAATGAAGCAACACTTGGCTTCACTCCCAGCCATTTTGGCTCCGGAAACAGGAGGAACGACCTCTATCTACCTTTCGATTACTGAAAAGACCATAAGTACGGCTCTGATCATTGAACGAAACAAAGTTCAGATACCCGTTTACTTTTTCAAAACTTCAAAATTAGCAGAAATCAAATATCCTTCTTTAGAAAAACTTGCTCTAGACTTAGTCCAAATGGCTAGAAGGCTTCGAAGGTACTTTCAGTCACACCCGATACAAGTGGTCATTGACTAACCTATTCGGAATGTCCTTGAAAAACAAGAAAATTCGGGACGATTAGCCAAATGGATTGTGAAATCAGGTGAACACAAAATCACCTATGTCCTGAGAAAAGCTGTCAAAGCTCAAATCTTGGCTGACTTCATCTTGTAAGTCCCTAAAAAAAAGCCATAACAGAAGTTAATACAACTGCAGCTGAACCCTCCAACCCTGATACACACGTTGCCTAGCCAAATAAACGGCACCATCATAGTAATTATAGGTTTTCACCAATACCATGTGATCCTAAAGCAACAAAAGGTTTGTAATACGCATGAACAAACAACCTTAAACAATTAGATGAAGAGGGGCCATTAACGCGCAAAGTCTTAACACGGCTACATGTAAGCATGATATGCCAAGTGAAAAGAAACATTATCGCATTTATAATCATGGTATGTAATGACTCTTGGATGCACTTATAGCCATCCTCATCAAGCCAGCAACCAACAAGCCAACAATAAAGGATCTCGTGTGAAATCAGACATTCATAGTCGTCGGAAGCTGTAGGATCGTGTTTGGTGCGCAGAAACACATAATATGATATCTATACCACTCGGAAATGTGCGGAATCCATTTCAAAGTATAAGAATATGTAGGATTCTAAAATCTATCTCTTTTTTATTAATTTGGGCAGCATAACATTTGGATATACAAAGTTTGACAAAATGTTCTCCAAGTCCAGATGAGTGAAATGGGAAAAGTTCCAAGAGCTATGAAGTCATGTGCCCCAAGCCTCTATATATAGGCTGCGTATGGTGACTAATACACACGTACGACTCCTACGTGCGTATGAGTCTTTTATAATATCAGAACAAACTCAAACACACTGCCCTATAACTATACAGACACAAGACTTAGACGTGGGCATTACACATATGCATCAACAAATAGGCATGTAAACGAACTGAATGTTCATGAACTGTTCATGAACTTGTTCGGCGGGAAGTTCGTTTATGTTCGTTTATTTAATAAACGAACGGACACAAACAAAAAAAAATTGTTCGTTTAATTAAATGAACGAACATGAACACATCTTGTGTTCGTTCATTTATGTTCGCGAACGTTCGTTTATTTACATTCGTTTATGTTCGTTTAAATTTTAATAAATACATAAATAGTTATATTTATATAAATATTAGGTTTTCTAACTAGTTATATAAATATAACTAATTAGTATATCTATGAACCCTTATTTAGATGTGTTTTCGGATGAAATGTAATATATTAGACTTGTTTCTTCAATCATGTTAATTTATGTTTATTCAAATATCTTCAGTTAATTTTTTTTATGTTCGTGAACTGTTCGTTAAGGCTTTAAACGAACGAACATAAACGAACACGAACATGCCCGATTTCTTAATGAACGAACACGAACAAAAAAAATATGTTCAATTATATGTTCATGTTCGTGTTCGGTTAAAGTTAAATGAACGAATACGAACATGCCTATGTTCGTGTTCGTTCGGTTCGTTTACAGGCCTATCAACAAACTCCCCCTTGAATATTATCGCAATCTTGTCTTCTTGGTCTTCAAAATCTTTCAATAATCTATCCCGAAAATCAGTCTTCGGTATTCCTTCATATGCTCTTCAAACTTCGACGTGCCTTTTTGCGTTTATCCTCTACCTTTTCTTCCTCGTTATCTGAACCACTATAATCGTGATTCCATTTTCCATTCGTCGGGGCTTCATAATCAGGTTTCTTGAGGTGACCAAACAAACCCATAAATGGTGCAATATCTGCTTCATCTTTATACTTATAAGAACCCAGACGTTCCAGTGTGTGATACTATTCATATCTTCTCATTCTCTCTTTTCTCCAAGTCAGGAAATTGATCATTAATCAGCATCTGCACAAACCTAGGATACATTAACCATCTTCCTTCAATCAGGTTGCTCCTCATATTGTCAAAAATCATTCTTGAGAAGTTAAACTTCAGATTCAAACACAGAGCTGCGTTAACACACATCATATAATTTGTTGCCACGTCGTATCCTCCTTTGCGGTGACTTAGACATTGAATAACCACGTTGATGTGCTTGAAGTAGTTCAAATAAATAAACTAAATTAAACCTAAGTTTAGACTCAAGAAATAATAATCTAGACTCTCTAACTCGACTAAACTACTCACCGGCAAGTGAACCGGTCGACTCTAGCAAAGAAAAAAAAGTTCGGATGTCGAACCCACAAGGACTCTAATTAATTACGTTAATGACTTTATTTAGGCTAACACTGACACGACTCAACTATTTTTTTTGTGTTTTAAAGGGGGATTTTACTAAAATCCTAAAATTGGAATTAAAATAAAACTAGACTAAGACACGAACAAGAAGTAAGGTTTAATTCACTAGAGACTAACGACTACCTAGGCTTGAATCCAGTTTAACTAGGAATGGATTTCTAACGGTACTATTGTGGTATGGAACCGGGAACGTAAAGTACTAAATCCTAAGGTGTCTCATGCTAAGACCTCCCGACCCTTCTCATGAAGAAACCTAGTAAACCCTACAAGGCTGTTATGAACACCGATTGTTAGACTTCCTCTCAGTCCTCTAACGTCTCTAAAAGTGCCCTAATATGACAATCTACCACTCAGCGCGAAAGTCTAAGGCAATCCTAGATTCTAACATGGTTTAATAGACATAGGTGCAATTAGGGAACTAAGACCGACTTCTCTCAAAACCTATCTTAGCTATATCTCGCACCGAGACCTACTAACTAACTCGAGCCTCTCAGCGACAAGTAAAGCAGAATACTTAATTCTAATTGAATTTTAATTACTGTTTCTAAGGATATCGGCCGATTTACCCAAAGATCACCCGAACCCGCAAAGATACGAATAATCAACACAAATTCATTATGTGAAAGACATCCATCAAAATTTATGTGAAACAGCAAATAATCAACAATCAAAATTAAATATGCATACGCACCAAATTAAAGGTTCTAGAATTATTTACTTTCAAAGATCAATCCATAACCAAACAATAGAAAACCATTAAAAATCCAAACTTTATTAAACTATCATCTAACCTAGGTAGTAACAAAGGTTTTAGCCTGAAAACATGATGTCTAAAGTCAACAAAATAAGTTCAAAACAAGAATTCATCATTAAAGTATCGAAACAAGAAAATAACGAAAACCGGGAGATAAGACCCGAACAATCTTCTTTCCTATGCTCTGAGCTTCAACCGGATGATTCTTGCAAGCCAAAGTACTCCGAAAACCGTAAAATCTGCTCTGAAATTCGCCTAGGGTTTCTTGAGTTCGTAACTTCGGTTTAAAGTTAAGTTTCTTGGTTTTTATAGTTAACCCTAATGAAGTAACGAAGATTCGCTGACTTTTCACCCCGTCGCGTCGCGCAACGGGTATTGGTCTCAGGCGTGGCGTGACGCGACTGCTACAGAAGCCAGAAATTATTATTTAAATCGTGGCGAGGCGCCACCATGATGCTGTTCTCTCGTGGCGCAGCGCGACTGCACAAAATCCACAGAATGTTGCTTAAAATTTGCAGCTTGAACTTCTCAAAACCTTCAAAATATTTTCTAACTCTTTTAAACTTGTTCCGAGACTTGGTGTTTCAACATTATAGCTCGTTTTCACTCCATTTTCAACAATATTCAGTACCAAGACCTGGAAACACAAGATTTTATCAAAGTATGCACATTCTCACTAAAACTAAACTAAAAATAACGGGAAATTGTACAAACTATACATGAATAAAGGATGTATTTTGCAATACATCAAATATCCTCACACTTACTCTTTTTTCGTCATCGAAAAAGAATTATGCAACGGAATCATAGATAAACAATCACTCGGGTCAAAAGCATATGTATATTTTATTAAAACCAAATCTTGCGTTAGCTGCGATTGCGAATATACTTGTCCCCTTTAAACCCAAATCCGGTCCTAAGCCCTTATCATGTGAATTTAATTTAAGTGCGGTCAATCTACCTAGGGCCCCACACTAGAATCTACAGTCCACCTACTCCCGCCTCAAGCTTATAGAACTAAAGGAACGATCACTGGACCAATTCCCAACCGTCTTATATCAAAACCAATAGAGTTTACAATCAACTTTTTTTTTCATTTTTTTTTCTCTTTCTCTTTCCTTTCCTTCTCTTTTTTTTCTTCTTTCAATAAGCGTAGACGTTGCTTTCCCTAACCAAGAGGCAATCCGGCTATAGAGTCGCTATCCCCAACTCGGATTATTTAAACTTTGTTACTTTTTACTTTTATTTGCAAGGTCGATTTCACACACTAGCGGTAATCCGGTTGTAAAGTCACTATCCTCAACCCAGACTACATAGGAATGCACTACTTTCATTTAGTTTCTAGCTCACTTTTTTTCTATTTTTTTCGCATGATCACAAACTCTAACAGTTTTAACTTATAACGGTGTCCCTTATACTATTATTGGCAGTTTTAATTTCCCATATCTCCCAGGTGAAAACCCACTAGCAGACCGACAATTAAGGTGTATTAGCTCAAAGGGACCTAAAACCAAACCCGGGCCTATCCACATATCCCTAGCTAGACGCAAGCTCGATTTATTTTAATTTCATATTATTATTATTCGAACCCAAGCAAAAATTCATCTTTTCTGTCATTTTCTGTTTTTTTATGCAAACTTCTCATTTCAATGGACATTTTTCTAATTTTTCATTTTTTTTGGATTTTTCAAATTTTTTATTTTTTATTTTTTTCATATTTAAAACTCGATTATTTACATGTATCCCATCCCCACACTTAGAGATTGCATTGTCCCTAATGCAAGAACGGAAATACGACTCAACACTACCTAAGAAAAACAACCACTAAACTACTAACGAACTAAATAAATAAATAACGAACTAAAGACGAAATAAATAAATAAAATACAACAACAAAAAGGGAAATGACTTAGCTGAATATGTGAGACTGTCAAAGTGCCAGTCGTTTCCACATAAGCCCTCCAATTCGAAACGCGCTCAGCAAACAACTCCTAACCTCGGACACGCGAACGAAAGCGGCTAAACAATGAACCTATCAATCATCAACACAAGCTACCAAAACATAATAATATATATATCATCAAAAGATCATCAGTTTTAACATCAACCAACCCAACCTCCCTAACCAACCTGTTCACAGTATATCAGTATAAGTACAGACCAACTAATGAGGATCAAAAACAACATAAAAGAAAAATAATCAAACAAAAGATATAGTTGTCAGCTGCTGCTTCATCCTCATATCATTCCCACACTAGTCCTCATCATGCTCGCTAGCAGTCTCGTGACTGCTCTCCTCTCGCCCACCTGCACCTGAACTGCCCTCTCCAAATACACGAATCGAGGGAATCGGATCAAACCTCTCAGCAGTACCAGCCGAGCTACCCTGCTGTCCCGGCTGGAAGAAGTCTGGAATCCCCATGCTGTGCCTACTCATAATATATCGGAGGGCATCCTCCTGCCTATCCTGACCTGTCAAAATAAGGTGCTCCAGCCTGTCAAACCTCTGCTCCACATACACAGAGAATGACTCCAAGGAAAGAGGTACAGGTGGTGGCTGTCTACGAGGGTACTGGTGTGCTGGCAACTCGTGTCGCTGTGGTGGCCGCTGTCGGTGTGTAGGATCAACCTGAAGCATCACATCCTCCGCTGGATGTCCCTCCGGCGGCTGCACCTGCGGACCCTGCCTGATCGGCTCCCAGCCGTAGGGCTCCATCCATGACACTATACCTGCCTGCTGCAACTCCTTCAAACCAAATGTCACCGTCTTGGGCCCCTCGTGTAGAAATTCGAGGACATACTTGGTAAACACCCCCAAATTTCATGCAATCCGAGTGATATAGGGGCCCATATCTAAACCAGCACGAGGACCACCTCAACGACCTTTACTAAAAGAATCTGCTAAGACCGTAGCCAGATTCATCTCCCTATTCTCCACTCGACACATGAGAATGAATAGCTCTATCCAATTCGCCTTATTCTCCCCAGATTTCCGACCCACCAGTGTAGTAGACCAAATCTTCAACACATACCTGTAAATCAGGTTACGAACCGAAGTGATCAAGTTCGTAGTAGTGAACGGGTGGTCAGATATCGTCTTCCAAAAATTCCTCAGCTCAGTCGCACCAACACCATAATCCCTAGGCATAGAATAAGCACCCCTCAAACTAGTAACAAATTCCGGTCACTTCACTTCCTCTTCAGTGTAAAAACCCGACACTATGGCAAACCTCACCATATTCTTCTCATAAACCTGCCTACCTAAGCTGAACGACACAGCTGTGTTGTTATCAAACTTCCCCTCCTTATGCATCCAAGTGCTATGAAACTCTAGCACCAACTCCTCATACTGCGGCTGCGTACACTCCAACGCATCTACCAACTTCGGACCCAAAAGGTCCGCCACTTCATGATTCGAGCCTATCTCACTGAACCACAACCAATCTATAACCCTGTGCTGAAGTAGATCAGTATTCTTTAGTTTATCATGCTTGTTCCATTCTGATGTACTCGGCTCAAATTTCAATATCGGGTGATTGGCTCTACGCATTTTCATATCTGGGATAAAATTATAAGACGATTGATACCCGATCTTTCTCAACTTAGGATCATCGGCAGCTATCTGAATGATCGGAGTTGTAGGTCCCCTAAATCCGTGCGGATCGTAACAGAATCGTCGATCTAACCTAGAGTGCGGAATCCCCTAGATCAGATTTCACAGAAAACAAGTAGAAACAGAATCAAGAACACGATGCACTTTCAATCCGGTCTTCTATTGATTATCCAACACGAAGTTTACAATTAAATCAAGACCCACAAGAAATCTCTCAGCCACTCTCTGTAGATTTCTCTAACTCTCCCTCAAACTCTATTCACTAGCTCTAGATGTCTACCAGTGTCTAACCTAAACCCTTATGCCAAGCCTTGTTTATATAGGACAAGGTTTGCACATGGGCTTTGGTCTGGGCCAGGCCATTCTCCAAGCCCATTACACTAAATAACTCCCTAACCAATAATGCTAAGCCCAATACAAAATATCCAAAGACTAAATAATCAAACTATTAAGCTGTTGTCATAAAACATGCACCAACAAACTCCCCCTTGACAATAGCTTCATAGTGTAACTTTGTCTTCAAACATCTTGCCGTCTTTTGGTCTTTGGATAGCGTCAGCTACACAGTTTCTGACATAAACAAACTCCCCCTTAGCTGATGCTTCCAATCTCCAAAACTTTCATTCGTTGTAGATCAGTGAACTAGCAAACTTTGGTTAAGCAAGTAATCTTCAACGCTTTCAACTCTCTCTCTCTGCAATGTAGTAGAAGGATCCTACCATGCATCTTCACACATCTTCACTTCACTTTCAATCTGCACTTTACTTGTATTCTGCACTTCATTTTGACAACTGCATCAATCTGTTTAGCAACACAAGCAAGTATCTCGAAAAACCATTAGTCTTTTTCACATTTAAAGATAAACCAATATTTTATCTTAGTTTGCAAAAACAACTACCAGTCAGTTCAAAATGGGAGATCTTTTAAAAGGAAATCTTTTTGGTATTTTTAATATTTTTCAACAACTAAACAAACTAAACTAAACAAAAAAATATTTACAATAAATCTTTTTGTGAGAATCACCGGTAAGAAGATCATATCAGCACAATCAAACTGTTTCACACCATTAGTTAATTCTTTATGTAATTTTCCGTGAAAAGCAGTTCAAGACTATTACCAGTATGTTTGTCCACCTAAACAAAATGCATGAACATTTCAAGTACCATTACCGTATGATACGTTAAGGTAATATTAAATCTGATATATTAGTGTGTCCCACTTCAGGATATACCCCCGCGATCAAGGTATGCACAAAGATTCATCGTAGTAGGTGAGTATACTGAATTCATCTGTTTAGTTTTTCAACGTTTAGATAATTAGTGATCAGGTCAATACTTCCGTACAACAAAGAGACCAAAATATCTAACGAGGGCTAAGACAAATACCATTTTTGGTATGATTTATGCATTTTGCACTTTTTGAATGACTCTCTATGAGAGCTTCTTCATTTTCTGGGTTTTGGCATATTTAGCTCTTTTAAGATATCCTGGTTGTGCCTAGGTCAGCATGTATCTGGATGCAGCAGAATGACAACCCTGATATCCCCAGATGAAATAACAGTATAAAGACCCAAAACTTCAGATTTTGGCAATCTATCAACGCAAGATTTAAGGTCATTAAACCATACACCACTGATGTGTTCCCCACTCATACACAGTTCTTTTAGGTTTATATCACATTGGTAAGTTGATTATTTCATGCTTTTGCCTACTCGTACATCATATGATGAAGCTGCTATCACACTTAAGCAATTTAATTCAGTTTGAGTGTGACAGTCTAACTTGCTGATGTACTATCATTTCTTCCTTTTCACACAGTGATAACTCATTTTTGATTTTCTATTTTTTTTATGTTTTTGATTTTTCAATGTTTTTGGATTTTTGAAATTTTATAACTTACTCCCCCTAAACACACGCACTAACTAAACTCTTTTTGGCTTAGAGGAATTTCTCCCCCTAAATTTTTGTTTTTATGGAGTAAGTTTCAAAAACACAAATTTGAAAACACACACAAACTCCCACCTTAACCTGACAAAAGTTTTTCAATGTTAAAGGCTAAAATAAACAAGACAATCACAAAAGTAAATAGTTCGTTACCCATGTTAACCTACTATTTACCTCAGATGCTTTACAGGAACAACCACTGTCAAACACATCAACAGTCCTTCTTTGTCATCCTACATTCACTCAACAACTCAGTTAGACTTTAGAACCCAAACCCTGATAGTCTTGGGTTTTCCAAATTCATCCATTACAGGAACATCCATCCAATATCCATCACTCCTCAGTGGAGTCTTGGATTGCTTCCCCATTGTTGAACAAGATTGATAATTTCCACTAGGTCTTTGATTGCGAGAGTTCCAATAACCTCTCGGATTTTCTGACCTTTGAAAATTATTACCTTGATACCTTCTTCTCCTATTCTCATACCACGAATTTTGGAAAAATTTTGGATGTTGTTGAACATTTGAGTTACTGAAACTCCTATGTTCGTTTCTTCTTTGAAAATTTCAATTACCAGAAGTCTGGTATCGATTTTGATATCCAAAATTTTTATTTTGACTTTGAAAACGATTTGATTTACCATTATAATAACTAAATTGTGGTGAAATACTTCCTGGTCTATCAAATCTTTTCGAAGTTGAGGGTTTAGATTGAAATTCAGGTTTCTTTGTCTGACAACTTGATTTTACATTATTGTTTGACCCAACCTGATTCCCGTCTTTAACCTCATCAACTTTTTGCTTACCTTTCTTCAAAGGACAACAACTCGCCACATGTCCTTTGTTGTGACATCTAAAACAGGATCTTTTCTTATAACTTTTCTTTTTGTTTGATCCCTTTTTAAATGTGTTGGCCTTTTTGTCTTCAGTATCCTCATCCACTTTATGAGGTGTACTGTTAGACCCAACAGATTCTTTCAAAGAAACTGGACTATTTGGCAAGTCCACAGCTATCGGATCCACTACTACTTGTGCAGTGGTTACAAAATCAGTTAGCTCATCTTCAGTTGGTAAAAATGAGTAATCTTGATGTTTAGAAGATGAAGCTTTACTAAACCCCACCCCTGTTTTATCATTACTCCTTTTTAAACCTTTTTGAATATGGGTCCTGACTAACGAAGAATTTCCAAATTTGTCTAACTTACCCTGAAGTTCTACAATTTTGGCTTGTGCATCAGCCAATTTTGTGCACTTTTCTGAAAGCTCGTTAGTCTTTTCTTTCACAGTTTCACGAGCCAAATCAATGATCTGCAACAGTTCATTGACTTTGCTTGTCAAACTGGTAATTTCTTGTTCATTTGATTTGAGTTTATCTAAACAATTTGACTCTCTTTTAATCAAAAGAACATCTAACTCTTTTCGGTTTTCCAAATCAGCTAACAGAATTTTGTTTTGCTCCGACAGTCTGTTAACTTTACCCTGTAGTTCAGTGCAATTAAGACATGTATGACTTACAGATTCTGATGATACCTTTACCTCTGATGTAAGTCCATTCACATCCTTCAAGCTCTTTGAAACTTCTGCATCCTTCTTCTCAACAGTTTCCTTATCAGCTTTCATCTTCTCCTCTACCTCAACAGCTACCTCTCCTATCTTCACAGCTGCAAGCTCAGCTACACATGTTTAATCACATGTATTCAATCTTGAAGGAATCTGATAACGTTTTTCTAAAGCTTCCCACAGCTCTTGAGAAGTTCCATACTTCGTAAAGGTATGTTTAACGCCCTCAGGCAAGGACTTCTTTATTGCTGCTAAAGCTTTCTTCTCAGCTTCAACCACTCGTTTCTCAGATTCATCCATCTTATCATAAGACATCACTATAACTCTTCCATCAACACGACGTGTGGGAGCAAAGTATCCATCTATCATACACGTCCACATTTCAATATCTTCACTTTTCATAAACAACTCAAACTTCTCTTTCCAGTCAGCATATTCTTTGACGTTTGTAAGCTTTGGCCAGTTTTTAACAACCTCACTTCCATTTTTCTTCTTAGCCATCACGCAGCGTAAAAGTTTAAATGGATTTTGGTAACCTGAATCAAAATCCAAATCTAACAACTATACTGGTCCTTGTCTAGCTTTTACCGTAACCGTACTGTCAAAACCGTACAAAAATTATCCGAAAACTGTTTTTATCAAATTATACCGTTAGATTCGTCTCGAAATTACGATTCCAATGATATATAATGTTAAAAATTATCTGAAAACTGTTTTTTTTACCCTAAAAATCCAAGGATTCCAACGGTGCAAACGGTTTCCTGATATGAGCTACAGATAATTTTCAAAACTCGAAACACTGAAATTTTTCTTACGCAAGCCAAGAAAAATTCCACCACTTCCGAAATGATTCGAAATTGTCCAAAATGGCCCTACACCCGAAATGGTTATCCGAAATGAACCGTGATCCTTCAAATTGATCCGAAATGCAGCTAATCTGGTCCGAAATTCAACAGTGTGATCTGAAATGGTTGAATTCTGGTCCGAAATGGGTTCTTCTGATCCGAAATGGATCAGACTAATCTGAAATGATCCAAAATTGATGCCTTTTTGTCCAAAATCCAAGTTGTTAATCCGAAATGACTGATATTTGGTCCGAAATCTAAGTCTTTTGATCCGTAATGGTCCGAAATGCTTGATATTTATCCGAATCCTTGTTTTCTAATCCGAAATGATTCGAAAATCAAGTTTTCTATCCGAAATCAGCAGCAGAACTCAAGAACAGCCTTCAAAAACATCCAAAAACTCAGATTTCTGTAAAAACGATTCTGAACCAAGCCAATCAAGAGCCTAATGCTCTGATACCAATTGTAGGTCCCCTAAATCCGTGCGGATCGTAACAGAATCATCGATCTAACCTAGAGTGCGGAATCCCCTAGATTAGATTTCACAGAAGACGAGTAGAAACAGAATCAAGAACACGATGCACTTTCAATCCGGTCTTCTATTGATTATCCAACACGAAGTTCACAATCAAATCAAGACCCACAAGAAATCTCTTAGCCACTCTCTGTATATTTCTCTAACTCTCTCTCAAACTCTATTCACTAGCTCTAGATGTCTACCAGTGTCTAACCTAAACCCTTATGCCAAGCCTTGTTTATATAGGACAAGGTTTGCACATGGGCTTTGGTCTGGGCCAGGCCATTCTCCAAGCCCATTACACTAAATAACTCTCTAACCAATAATGCTAAGCCCAATACAAAATATCCAAAGACTAAATAATCAAACTATTAAGCTGTTGTCATAAAACATGCACCAACAGGAGTCTCTTGCGGAACCGGGTCTTGTTGGGGTGGATCCTGTTGCGGTGCTGACTGACCCGCGCTTGTCTTTCTAGACAAGCCTCTGCGCGAACTGCTCGCCATGTCTGAAAAACAAATATAATCAAGACAAAACAAGCAGACAATCAATAATAACAAACTATTTTTGGTATTTTTTAAATTTTAAAATTTTTTTTTTTGAATTTTTTTGAAATTTTATATTTTTTTGGATTTTTATAAATTTTTCGAAAAACTAGAATAGCCGTATAGCATTTCATTCACGGCTAAATTTGAAACAAATGGGTTACCTTTTACAATTGCTAAGTGATAGTTAAACTCGCCCGAATGGAGATTGAGAACGGGCGAGCTTAAATCACTTGTACGTGCAAGTAAACCCAAAAACAACTAACTATGACTCGAACTATTCTAAAACTTGACTAAAAACGACACAAAGACTCTAACTTGGACTCAATGTACACTACCCCCCTCGGTACTTTAATTGTCCGCAATTAAACAATGACATTGAAGTCCAACCTTGCGTAAATTCATTTGCTTTTTAGGTTTAAAATCAAAATTTTATCGATTGGAAAAGTCCGCCTAATTAAAGGAGGGTTTTTCGTTTTGCAAAAATTTCATTTTAATGTGCAAGGTTGGAGCTTTATGTGTCAACCCATACCAAACCATTCAAGCATCAAGCAAAGCAAGTTCCAACACCAACCCGACAAACATAACCACCCCGAAACTAAACCAGAAACCAATACCAAATTCGAGTGTAAACCACATTAAAGTTAAAAAAACTTTAGTATGCATTAGTGAAACGGTTCGAACCAATGAATAAATCTGATGTTTAGCTCAAAAATTCACCCAACCGAATCCCCACACTCAATATTGCAATCCCAAACCTAAGATATGACCAACATAGCAAGCATACCCCAACCCGAGCCATCCGCAACCCGCAAATACTCAAATGCCCAAACCAATCCCATGCCGCAACCTACATTAATACTAGCATATCTACACTAGGCGTGAACTAAATCGGCTCAACATTAGACTACAAAAACGACTTGAGCAAAACTCGACACAACTGACCTAAAAAACATATGACAGAACCTAACCTAAACAGCCGACTAGACCCACCAAGGACTCGACAAACTGCCTCGACAAGACTCACGGACCGACTCAAAACTGACACGACACAACTGACCACAAAACGACTCAAACAAGACTAACTCGACAATCTATGGACTCACATAATGACTCTAATTAGCAAATACACGAGAAAAATGCGAGGAGACATACCTGAAACGCTGATTTTTGTAAGAAAAAGAACTTGAAATTTTCGGTTATGGTGAGCCCCGAATCGATGGGTTTCAGCGGATAAAGGTTCACGATTTTGGTTGGGGTGTGTTCAGCTTTGAAATCCGCTCACAAGGGTTCAAAAATGGTGGAAAACGGTGAGGTGTAGGCTGGGTTATGGTGGTAGGGGGTGGGTTTCGGCGGTAAGGAGAAGGAAAAGAGGGTTAGGTTGAGTTTGGAGAAGAAAAGTGAAAAGGGCAAGTTTTATCCGAACTGGGGTATGGTCGCGCGACACGACCGTGGTAAACAAGAGGCGTGGTGTAGCGCCATGGGTAGGTTCAAGTGTGGGGGTTCAGGTTATGGCATGGTTCAAAACAGTTTTCTGACCCCAGGGGTCGCGCTGCGCCACTAGGTGAGGCTTTTATGGTGGCGTGACGCCACGACCGTTTTTTAACAGAATGTTTCGAAAATTTTCAAGTTTTATGACTTAGAAAAATTTCTAAGTGTTACTAAACCTTCCCCAAACCATCCCAAATTTTTTCTAAGTGTTGGGACTTACCTGGAATGTTGTTTTCCTTGCAAAATCAGCTCCTCGACGGTAGAATTCCTGCAAAATTTCTCAAACACACAAAACACAAACATGAAAAACTACGAGAAATACGAAAAATTAACGAAATTTACAAACGGTACATACTATACAAACGAAGCTTTTCTCAACTCATTGCTCGGTGAAGGTGGGTGGGTCCTCCAGAGGAATTTCTTCCTCCTTGGTAGTATCAATGGGACCTCCCAAGTAGTGTTTCAATCGATGACCATTTTCCTTCCACACACCTTTATCAACTTCGTCATACAACTTGACGGTACCGTATGGAAACACTTCCTTTACCACATACGGTCCGGTCTATCTCTATTTCAACTTCCCCGTTATCAATTTCAATCTTGAATTGAATAAGAGCACTTTATCACCTACCTTAAACTCCTTCAACCTTCGCAACCTCCTATCATGCAACTCCTTAGTCTTTTCCTTGATACTCCAAGATCGTTCATAGGCGGCATCCCTTAGAGCCTCTAATTCATGGATTTGGAAGAACCTCCTTCTTGCGGCTTCGGTAAGGTCGAGGTTAACAGTTTTCAATGCCCACAAAGCTCTATGTTCTAACTCCACCGGAAGATGGCACGCTTTGCCATACACAATCATGAAGGGCGTGGTTCCTAACGGTGTTTTGTAGGCGGTGCAGAATGCCCATAATGCGTCATCGAGCTTTTCCGACCAATCCTTTCTACTTTTTCCAACCGTTTTTTCCTAATATTCTCTTCACCCCTCGGTTTGCATTCTCTACTTGGCCACTAGTTTGTAGGTGGTATGCGGTAGAAAGACGGTGAGTGACACCGTAGCGCGCAAGTGCCTTTTCCATGGCGGAATTGCAAAAGTGCGAACCACGGTCACTTATGATAGCTTTAGGGACTCCGAAACGTGTGAATAACTTCTTAAGAAATCTCACCACCACTCGGGCATCATTAGTGGGCAAAGCTTAAGCTTCCACCCACTTTGAGACATAGTCAATGGCCACGAGGATGTACATATTCCCACTCGATGAGGGGAAAGGTCCCATGAAATCAATACCCCAAATGTCAAAGACTTCAAGAACTTGGATGGGATTTTGGGGTATTTCATCCTTGGATGAGATGTTTCCAGTACGTTGGCAACGGTCACATGTCCTAACAAACTCTATGGCATCTCTAACTACCGTTGGCCAATAGAAGCCACTATCAAAAACCTTTTGCGCAGTTACATTTGGCCCATGATGGCCTCCCGTTAAACCCTCATGCACATGTCTAAGGATGTCTATCCCATCCTATTTTGAAAACACCTCCTAAGTACTCTATCACCACCTATTCTGAAAAGGTACTGGTCATCCCAAATGTACTTCCTAGCATCCCTAAGAAGCTTTTTCTTTTGTTGGTAGGACATACCCTTCACAATATCGCCGGTCGCTAAATAATTTGCCAAATCCGAAAACCATGGCAAACCCTCTACCCCGGCACTAACAAAGTCTATGGTTTCATGAGGAAAAGTGACTCCTATTGAATCGTCACGAACCTCCTCTCTCTTAGGATCCTCTAGACGTGACAAATGGTCGGCGGCTACGTTTTTCGCTCCCTTTTTATCCTTAATTTCGATATCGAACTCGGAGAGCAAAAGAATCCATCTAATGAGATGTGGCTTTGCGTCTTTCTTTTGGAAAAGAAAACGCAAAGCGGCGTGGTCGGTGAACACAGTGGTTTTGGAAAGCACAAAATATTAGCGAAATTTATCAAACGCAAACACTACGGGTAAGAACTCTTTTTCCGTGGTGGTATAGTTCTCTTGAGCATCATTTAAAGTTTTGCTCGCGTAGTAGATTGGATGAAAATGTTTATCAACTCTTTGACCTAAAACCGCACCTACGGCATAATCACTTGCATCGCACATGAGCTCGAAAGGCAAACTCCAATCGGGCGAAACAAGGATAGGGGCACTAATGAGTTTCTCCTTCAAAAAATCAAAAGCCTTGACGCACTCTTCGTCAAAGACGAAAGGTACGTCTTTCTTTAGAAGTCGGGTCATGGGGCGTGTAATCTTAGAAAAATCCTTAATGAAACGCCTATAAAAGCCCGCATGACCTAGGAAGCTACGAACGGACTTAACACCAGGTGGAGGCAATCTACTTATGGTATCTATCTTGGCCCTATCCACCTCTATCCCCTCTCTAGACACCTTGTGACCTAAAACTATCCCCTCCGTCACCATAAAGTGACATTTCTCCCAATTTAGCATAAGGTTTGTCTCTATACATCTCTTAAGCATCCTATCAAGATTGAGAAGACATTGATCGAAAGTGGTACCATAAACCGAGAAGTCATCCATGAAAACCTCCATAGAAGTCTCAAGCATGTCTTGGAATATAGCAACCATGCATCTTTGGAAAGTAGCCGGAGCGTTGCATAACCCGAAAGGCATGCGGTGATACGCATAAGTTCCGTAAGGGCATGTGAACGTCGTTTTATCTTCATCCTCCGGGGCGATTGGGATATGAAAATAACCCGAAAATCCATGGAGAAAACAATAGAATTGTTGACCCGCTAGACGCTCCAACATTTGGTCAATGAATGGCAAGGGAAAATGGTCTTTCCGGGTGGCGTCATTCAACTTCCGGTAGTCTATGCACACACGCCAACCGGTAACGGCCGCATATGTCGAAAAAGAGGGAGCGGGGAAGGAAGAACAACCGTTTTACTTTGGCACATGAGGTGGCGGGTTTGGCTAGGTAACATAATGGAAATGTATCGGTACGAGAAGGGATTAATTCGTTCTTTTCGTTCATGATCACCATCATCCCACCTTTCTTTAGGTCGACTTGGGTCGGGCTAACCCATGGTGAATCGGAAATAGGGTATATCACCCCGGCATTTAACAACTTGAGTACTTCCTTGTTAACAACCTCTTGCATGTTCGGATTTAGGCACCGTTGAGGTTGCACCACCGGCTTATAATCATCTTCCATGAGTATCTGGTGGGTACAATAGGCGGGGCTTATGCTCTTGATGTCCGAAAGTTGCCATGCAATGGCTTCCCTATTCTTTCTCAAAACCTCTAACAGCCTACCCTTCTCCCCCTCTTCTAACTTAGACGAAATAATGACGGGAAAATCGGACCCCTCACCTAAGAAAGCATACTCTAAGTGGGATGGGAGAACCTTAAGCTCTAATGGGGCGGGTTTCTCTATAGGTGTACTCTCAATCTCACTTTTTACTTCACTCAACTCTAGCACTTCGGGGACCCACTCGATCTCTTCTCCTTCCCCACTCTCACTCACAACTTCCTCTACTTTCTCAACTACCTCATCTAACTTACCCTCAACTAGGTCGGCTCCACTAATATAGTCAAAGCAATGGTCAACATGTAACAACTCTCATCAAAAGTCATATTTATTAAATTAATTTGTCCAAAAGGAAACCCTAATTGAGACACCCAAGTGATTCTGCACAAACCATAAAATTTTCAGAACAATCAGAATTAGGATCAGGGCCCCTAAAACTCAAAGGGGGTAAAACCCTATTAACGATTATCATTATAAAACGCTGTCAAATTCGAATTTTACGAAGTTGTCGACTCATCAGGGCTAGATAGGTGACGAAGCAGGCCTACCCTATTTTGACATCCCAGGCAATACGCGGCACGTACCGCGGATTCTTCCGCGACTAGCGGGAGGTGCAAATTTTGGGTATAAATAGAAGGGCCTGGCACTTGCATTCTGTTGTTCGTTCGACGAAGAAATTCGTTTTAGGCATTGAGTTACGTTCTGTTTACCACAATTAACACACACGGATCACTAATCGACGCCGCAATCAGGGTAATAACTCGATCGCTATTACGATTCATTGTCCGATCGATCAATATATCCAATGGATGTTTAAGTACTGCCCACATTAGGGTTATCCTTTGTCATTCGTCGTGATTCCGACAGGATGTTTGAGTACCACCCGAACTCGGGGAATACTCTGTCATTCGTTGTGACTCCGATGGATGTTTAAGTGATTGCACTTTGTCATTCGTTGTGAGGGTTTGATCTCGTGAGTTATCGTAAATGTTGTATTGATTACTAACCCAGAATTGTGTGCCTGTTATTAAATTAGGTTAAAAGGCTAATCAGTAGGCTATACTCTGCTCAAATTAAATCTGCATTGTGAGTCATTCTCTTTTTATCAACTATTTTACAATACCTCAAATTATTTTCAAAAGTTATAATTACAGGGACTAAGTCGTGGATATCTTGAATCACTGGCTAGTGGGGTATTGTGCACATTACTAATTTTCTCCCAGTTAGGTTCATTGACCTACTAGGGATAATCATCACTATTTAGGTTCATTGACCTAATAAGTCGTATCACCATCGTCACCATTGTGACACGGCGCCAGATAAAAATAAGATAGAAGCCATTGTAATCGCTCTTATGCTGTAATTAATAACTATGCATCATTTTATGTAAATAGAATGATTCACTCAGTATTTCCCGCTGACAAAACCTATTTCAAACATGTTTCAGGTGATCTGTTATGATCCAGGAAAAGTATCGTGAAGCACTACAAGCTTGAGAAAGTGGCTCAGGATAAAATAAAGAAACATGTTTGTAAAATAAAAGATTTCTTCGTGAAATCAAATGATTAATACCATGTGATTTCTGTCCCGCGGCTCCTGAAACGGGTCAAACCGGGTCGGGGGCCGTGACAGAAAAATGTGGTATCAGAGCCACTGATTTAAGCCAATTAAGTATTTAGAAAATACTTAATTTTTATTAATTGCTATTTTGTGATTATGTGTTTTATTATCTGACTAATTTTGTACAGTATGGGCAGATCTTTATATGCTAGCCAATATAGCAATTAATGCAAATCCTTAAATAATTTGACCCAAGTTTTAGCACCCTTATTAAATATAAGCCAGAGACCTGATTCAGTAAATAAATAAATTTACAATAAAACCTAGTGTATTTTAACTTTTCAGTTGTTTTATAGTTACCTAGTATGAAATAATATTTAAAGGTTTTCTATGAAATTTGATATAATTTTTAACTTAGTATTTGTGGGTATTTTGCATAACAGCATGAGTGATTTGTCTGACGCCCTTCAGAATTTAAATCTCTATCCAGTAAGAATAGAGGTTTCCAGAGATTTCAATAGGTATATACCAGACATAGAAGAACCTATAGAATTCAACGCTTTACCTCTCGAGAAATCCAAGCCTAAGAAAATGGAAATTGGGGAAAGCTCTAGGCAAATTGAGGGGTTACCATCTCAGGAAGAGTTAGATTTTATAATGGCAAGCTGTAATACTATTAAGCATGTTAATGAAAATGTTTTTATTCACTCTTTTGAAACACAACTACCAATGAACTTAGAACCAGCTATTTCAAACCTTTCAATCCACTCGCAAATAGACGAATGGTTGACTAATGAAATACAACTCCAAAACCATCCCTATAAGCTTTTTCCTCAGTTCAATCCAGAACCTTTACCAAATCCACCAATGAGTAACGAGAATATGGCTGAATTCCACCATTTTGGTGAAGAACTAATGGATGCTGGGAATAGGATCCAAGAGATTGGGGGACAAATCTCCTGGAAATACGATGAGAGGGAATGCCGTTACTAGAATATCATCTGACAAAGGATAGGGGATTTATGGAACTGAGAGTGTGTAATAATAATAGTAAAAATCAGTCTGTAAAATAACTACAAATAAAACTTTGTAAGATAATGGTGTGTATTGATGCATACTATTAAATATAAATGGAAATCGAGAAATCGATAGCTTTGGCTATATTGATGTTATGAACTCTATATAATTGTTTTGTGTAATTATTATTTATTTGATACTAATAAAATATATATATTAATTATCAGATGGAAAACGCTAATAATGAACCAGTTAATGAGGTTAATCAATCTGAGCAACAACCGGGAGATCAATATATGACTAGACAGGATATAGAAAATATCGTTGCTCAAGGGATAGCCAACGCTATTCCAGCAATAGTTGCTCAAGTGATAGCCAACGCTATTCCAGCAATCGTTGCTGATGTTAAAAATCCAATCGAACCGCAACAAATCGTTCCTAGCAAACGTATTTCTGAAGATAACTTCAGTAATAGCATAAACGGAGGCAATAATCATACTAATCATGAGAATGAACCACGGCAAGCTCCTCCCCCTAAGAAAATGAAAGCTGCAACGCCTGGTTGCACTTACAAAGAATTTCTTGCTTGTAAACCCACTGAGTTTGCAGGCAATGAAGGAGCGACTGCAGAACTGCGTTGGTTAGAGAAAACCGAGGCAGTAATTGCCATAAGTAAATGTGCTCAGGATGATCAGGTTATGTACGCGTCGAACCTTTTCAAAGAAGGGGCGCTAGAATGGTGGAATACGGTGTTACAAGAAAAAGGAAGAAGAATGGCGTATGCCATGAACTGGGAAGAATTTAAGAGCTTTGTAGAAAGAAAATTATGTCCTGAGTATGAAAAGGAACAAATGACAAATAAGTTTCTAACCCACCGGATGGTGGATGTAGATTGTCGAGGGTAGACTTCGACATTCTTCGAGTATGCTCGAGTGGTACCAACACTAGCTTCGCCAGAGCCGGTACTTATTTCTCGATATATTTGGGGATTGATTGCCGAAATCCGTAATATCGTCAAGGCTGCGAAACCTCGTACGATTGATGATGCGGTGGGTTTAGCCAATACTCTGACTGACGAACTAGTACGTACAAGAGAAGAAAATAGAAGGAAGGAAGTAGCCCAAAAGATTACCCAAGGATTCCGTCCGGGTAACCATAATAATTTCAAGAAAGGAGGGAATGGGCAATCTTCCACTAGCTCATTTTGCAATTTTTGCAAAAGGAAGCACTTTGGAATATGCAAAGGATATTGCAATTTTTGCAAAATTCTGGGGCATCAAGAAGAAGACTGCAGGAGGAAGAAATTTTCAGTCTGCTACAACTGTGGAGAAGCTGGACATCTTAGGCCAGATTGTCCAAAACTGAACAAACTATCTGACAATAAAGCCAAACCTGCAGAAGGAGCAAAAAGGAATGTAAGAGCCTTCCAACTGACTGCTAAGGAAGCAGAGCTCATTCCAGATGTGATAGCCGGTACGTTCTTAGTTCACAACGTTTACACAAAAGTATTATTTGACTCTGGTGTAAACCAAAGTTTATAAATACTTCATTCTGCCAAACTCTTAACTTACCTTTAACCAGCATTAGGCAAATTTCTACAGTAGAAACGGCAGATGGGAATTCATTTAAAATAAATAAGGTTCTGCAAAACGTGGAAATAGAACTTTTAAGTCATAAATTTTCTACAACCCTATTATCTATGAAATTAGTTGAATTCGATGTTGTGTTAGGAATGGATGGGTTAGTAAACAACCATGCTCGAATTATCTGTGATAAGAATTCCATAGAAATTTGTGCACCCACTAGAAAAGTAATAATGATTACAGGAGAAAGCCATATAAACTCATAAAGTTCATATCAGTAATGAAAGTTGCTAATTATGAACTAAAGCAAGGAATAGTATATATGATTTCAGTAATCATTAATACTAAAGATAAAGAACTTAAGGAAATTTCTGTAGTTACAGATGTATTCCCAGAAGAATTACCAGTATTATCATCAGATAGGGAGGTAGAATTTAGAATTCATCTAATTCCAGGAACTATACCGATAGCCAAGGCACCTTATCGGTTAGTACCCACAGAAATATTAAAACTGAAAAAGCAATTAGATGAATTATTAAGTAAAGGTTTCATACAACCTAGTTCATCCCCGTGGGGAGCACCAGTGTTGTTTGTTAAGAAAAAGGATGGTTCGATGAGAAGGTGTATTGATTATATTAAATAAGGTTACAATTAAGAATCGATACCCATTACCTAGAATTGATGATCTATTCGATCAATTCCAGGGAGATAGATATTTTTCTAAGATCAACTTACGTTCTGGATATCATCAATTGAAAGTACAAGAGGAAGACATACCTAAGACTGCTTTCAGAACTAGGTATGGTCATTACGAGTTTACAGTCATGCCCTTTGGGTTAACGAATGCACCTGCAGCATTCATGGACATGATAAATAGAATCTATAAATCGTATTTGGATAAATTTGTAATTGTCTTCATAGACGATATACTTATTTATTCCAAAAGTCAGGAAGAACATTGTCAGCACTTGCATGCACTCTTAACTTTGTTAAGAAAAGAGAAGCTTTACGCCAAATTCTCGAAGTGTGAATTTTGGCTGCCAAAAGTGAAAATTTTAGGTCATATGGTGAATCATGAAGGTATTCATGTAGATCCTGTTAAGATTGAAGCAATTACCAAATGGAAGATTCCGCAATCCGCAATGGAAATTAGGAGTTTTGTAGGTTTATCTGGATACTATAGACGGTTTATTAAGGATTTTTCCAAGATAGCTATACCATTAACTAAGCTAACCTGTAAAACAGTTAAGTTTGAATAAGGACTTAAACAAGAAGAAGCCTTTAGGATCTTAAAGCATAAATTAACAAATGCCCCAATCCTAGCCTTACCAGAAGGAACAGGATATTTTAAAGTATACGGTTATGCTTTAAAGCTAGGATTTGGATGTGTATTAATGCAACGTAAAAAGGTAATTGCGTATGCATCAAGGCAATTGAAAAAGTACGAAGAAAACTATACCACTCATGACTTAGAATTAGGAGCCATAATTTTTTCCCTTAATATTTGGAGACATTATATGTATGGAAGTAGGTTTACTGTCTAAACGGATCATAAGAATTTAAGATATATATTTGGGCAAAAAGAATTAAACATAAGGCAAAGGAGATGGATGAAAATCTTAAGTGACTACGACTGTGATATTCAGTATCACGAAGGAAAGGCTGAAAACGGCTAGAGATCGCCAGAAGAGTTATACAGATAATAGACGAAAGTTGTTGGAATTTCAAGTAGGAGACAAAATGCTATTGAAAGTATTTCCTTGGAAAGAAGTTGTTAGATTCGGTAAGAAAGGAAAGCTAAGTCCAAGGTATGTAAGACCATTTCCAGTGATCCAACGTATAGGACCAGTTGTTTATCGTTTACAACTACTAGGAGAGTTAGCTGGAGTATATGATGTATTTCATGTATCCAATCTCAAGAAATGTCTATCAGACAAATCTTTGGTAGTACCTCTCCAAGATATAGAAGTAAATGAAAAATTAAAATTTGTAGAGAAACCTCTTCATATAGAAGATAGAAAAATCAAATGATTAGTATTAGTTCAAGTAAAGTAGGATTCAAAGATAGGACCCTAATACACTTGGGAACTGGAATTAGAAAAGAAGCGAAAGTATCCTCATTTATTCCAGTAAATCTCGAGGACGAGATTTTTATTAAGGTAGGGAGAATGTAACAACTCTCATCAAAAGTCATATTTATTAAATTAATTTGTCCAAAAGGAAACCCTAATTGAGACACCCAAGTGATTCTGCACAAACCATAAAATTTTCAGAACAATCAGAATTAGGATCAGGGCCCCTAAAACTCAAAGGGGGTAAAACCCTATTAACGATTATCCTTATAAAACGCTGTCAAATTCGAATTTTACGAAGTTGTCGACTCATCAGGGCTAGATAGGTGACGAAGCAGGGCTACCCTATTTTGACATCCCAGGCGATACGCGGCACGTACCGCGGATTCTTCCGCGACTAGCGGGAGGTGCAAATTTTGGGTATAAATAGAAGGGCCTGGCACTTGCATTCTGTTGTTCGTTCGACGAAGAAATTCGTTTTAGGCACTGAGTTACGTTCTGTTTACCACAATTAACACACACGGATCACTAATCGACGCCGCAGTCAGGGTAATAACTCGATCGCTATTACGATTCATTGTCCGATCGATCAATATATCCAATGGATGTTTAAGTGCTGCCCACATTAGGGTTATCCTTTGTCATTCGTCGTGATTCCGACAGGATGTTTGAGTACCACCCAAACTCGGGGAATACTCTGTCATTCGTTGTGACTCCGATGGATGTTTAAGTGATTGCACTTTGTCATTCGTTGTGAGGGTTTGATCTCGTGAGTTATCGTAAATGCTGTATTGATTACTAACCCAGAATTGTGTGCCTGTTATTAAATTAGGTTAAAAGGCTAATCAGTAGGCTATACTCTGCTCAAATTAAATCTGCATTGTGAGTCATTCTCTTTTTATCAACTATTTTACAATACCTCAAATTATTTTCAAAAGTTATAATTACAGGGACTAAGTCGTGGATATCTTGAATCACTGGCTAGTGGGGTATTGTGCACATTACTAATTTTCTCCCAGTTAGGTTCATTGACCTACTAGGGATAATCATCACTATTTAGGTTCATTGACCTAATAAGTCGTATCACCATCGTCACCATTGTGACACGGCGCCAGATAAAAATAAGATAGAAGCCATTGTAATCGCTCTTATGCTGTAATTAATAACTATGCGTCATTTTATGTAAATAGAATGATTCACTCAGTATTTCCCGCTGACAAAACCTTTTTCAAACATGTTTCAGGTGATCTGTTATGATCCAGGAAAAGTGCCGTGAAGCACTACAAGCTTGAGAAAGTGGCTCAGGATAAAATAAAGAAACATGTTTGTAAAATAAAAGATTTCTTCGTGAAATCAAATGATCGTAAATTACCGGGTGTTTATCCCGCATTGTGAAATAAAATCGGGAAATATTTCAGTTTTAAAAAGATCCTGATAATAAACTTCCGCTGTTAAACTCAATTAATTAAATACCACGGGATTTCTGTCCCGCGGCTCCTGAAACGGGTCAAACCGGGTCGGGGGCCGTGACACAACACATGATAAGAAAGACTCTATGAAATAGACTGAATGACAAGGACTCAAAGATCATCGGAACCACTAGGGTGTTCCATGGAGCGTGCTATCTCGAAAAGTGACTCTCTCCTCACCGACTTGGAGTGTGATTTTACCATTGAAGACATCGATGATAGCCTTGGCGGTACACAAGAATGGGCATCCTAGAATGATAGGAACCTTCTCATCGGCTTCCATATCAAGAACGGAAAAGTCTACGGGAAAAACGAATTTATCCACTTTAACTAGAAGGTTTTCGATTATGCCCCGTGGATACTTCACTGATCTATCGGCTAGGGACAAAGACATACGTGTAGGGGATAACTCTCCTAGACCTAACCTCTTATACATGGAATATGGCATGAGGTTTATACTCGCTCCTAAATCGGCTAAGGTCCTACACTCGGTATCACTCCCAAACTAACATGGAATGGTAAAAAGGCCCGGATCTGTCAATTTTTCCGGGACCTTGTTCAAGACTACGGTGGAACACCCTCCACTAAGGGGAATGTTAGAAACCTCCCCTATCATATCTTTACGTTTTAGAAGGTCCTTTAAGAATTTTGCGTATTTAGGCATCGATTGGAGGGCTTCTATGAAGGGAAGGTTAATTCTAAGTTTCTTAAAGATTTCTAAGAATTTCCCGTACTCTTTAGAATAAGTTTGGTTTTTAAGACGGGATAGGTATGGAGCACGGGAAAGATCAACAGTGGGTGATGGAACAACTTGTATGGGCCGTTTCTCTATACTATTCTCACTTGAAGGCCCCCCGGTGTGTGCGGTACTTGCTGGGATTAACCTAGGTTGCACTTTACCGGGAGCCTCCATATCAATCTCTTCATCTACGATCTCCTCATCTTCTACCTCAACACTCTCGGGTCTCACAACCTCTCCTAAGGTCCTACCATTACGGGTCGAGATTGCCTTCAAAGTACCAGATGGGTTTGGCTTTGTATTTCCCGAAAATTGACCGGGAGGTCGTTCTTGCAACTGGCGTGCAATATCCCCAACTTGCCTATGAAGGTCTAAGAAATTTGAATGGTTATTCTTTAGGAATGTAGCGTGTTCTTCTAAGATACGTTGGGTGGCCTGGTCCTTAACCACTAGCTGGGTAAGAAGGTCCTCTATCCTAGATAAACTACCATTTGACCCCTCATTCCTAGGTTGAACCTCTTGGTTTGACCCCTCACCTCTGAACTGCCCCCTGAACCTGAACTAGCAAACTGGCCTGTTTGACTCGAACCCCCACTAGAATAGAAACCTGGCCCCCTGCTTTGATATTGGTCTGATGGAAAACCAGGGGGTTACCTGAAGAGCGATAATTATTAGCACGCCAATTAGAGTTACTATTGTTGAATGGGTTAGTTGGACCCCTATTTTGACCTGTTATGTACTCCACCTGTTCTAGGGTAAGTGTTGGGCAATCTATGGTGTCATGACCACCTCTACAAATTTCGCACCTATCGACCTTCATCTTAATTTCTAATAACTCTTTGGTGATATAGTCAAGTTGAGATGCTACCTTTGAGTCCGAGACGACTTGGTTTACTCCTCGGGAAGATGAGAAAGTAGTCACAGGAATGGAATTCCTGCTGGTAGCACTATGATCTATATCAGCATGAGCGAAGCTCTCAAAGAGATCATTGCAGTCGGCCACATATTTCTTTCCCATAAGATCGCCTCCTGCAGATGTGTCGAATCGGGCCTTACACTCGGGGGTGAGACCATTGTAAAATTTTTCTACTAAAGCCCAATCCGAAAGCCCATGTTGGGAACAACTCGAGAGTAAAGTTTGAAACCTCTCCCAAGCTAAGTGATATGGTTCGTCAGGATCCATTCTGAATGAATGGATCTGATCTCGAAGGCGAGATGCCTTCGCATGTGGGAAATACTTAGCAAGGAAGGGATCTCGAAGTCCAGCCCAAGTGGTATAAATACCTGCTGGCTGCGAATCGAGCCATGTGGCTGCGCGGCCAGCAAGCAAAAATGGGAAGACTTGGAGATAGCGGGCATCAAGATTAACACCTTCGATACCGAAGGTGCTGCAAAGACGGGTGAGACGGTTGATATGTGCAGGCGCATCCTCATCATCATGACCGTGAAACTGACAAGAGTTGTTAATGGCGGTCATGATGTATGAAGGAATTTGCCAAGACTTGTCATTGGTGATTTCAGGGAGGGTGATGGGTGAGTTTGAGGTAAAACCCGCGGTGGAGCGTTGGTGGACAGTTTGGTTATCGGCCATTTGGTGAACTGGTGGTGGACTAGTTGGACGGGATGATGGTGGGGTGTTGTGGGGTGACGACTTCGGGGTGAAGTCAAAGTTTGGTGGTTTAGATTGTAGTGTAGAGTCAGAAGGGGCTAAAGATTAAGTTGAAGATTTTCTAACCTGTGAACTAGATGTGGAGAAGGAAGACTTGTCGATCGGCGGCTTCACTGGTCCCAGAGAACGTGTGTGGGGCATGAACTGCAAAACCGAGAACAAACAAGTAAGACGACTCCAACAAAAGACCTTAAAAATAAAAAGATACTAAAATTACTTGGACTCCTACGACTCAAAAACACCCAAAAAGCACGTATAGATATAAGTTGAAATCCAAACAAAGTGATTAACGCAATTGCCAAGAGTCCCTGGCAACGGTGCCAAAAAATCTTGATGTGCTTGAAGTAGTTCAAATAAATAAACTAAACTAAACTAAACCTAAGTTTAGACTCAAGTAATAATAATCTAGACTCTCTAACTCGACTAAACTACTCACCGGCAAGTGAACCGGTCGACTCTAGCAAAGAAAAGCAAGTCCGGAACTCGGACCCACAAGGACTCTAATTAATTACGTTAACGACTTTATTTAGGCTAACACTGACACGACTCAACTATTTTTTTGTGTTTTAAAGGGGGGTTTTACTAAAATCCTAAAATTGGAATTAAAATAAAACTAGACTAAGACACGAACAAAAACTAAGGTTTAATTCACTAGAGATTAACGACTACCTAGGCTTGAATCCAGTTTAACTAGGAATGGATTTCTAACGGTACTATTGTGGTATGGAACCGGGATCGTAAAGTACTAAACCCTAAGGTGTCTCATGCTAAGACCTCCCAACCCTTCTCAGGAAGAAACCTATGAAACCCTATAAGGCTGTTATGAACACCGATTTTTAGACTTCCTCTCAGTCCTCTAACGTCTCTAAAAGTGCCCTAATATGACAATCTACCTCTCAGTGCGAAAGTCTAAGGCAATCCTAGATTCTAACGTGGTTTAATAGACACAGGTACAATTAGGGAACTAAGACCGACTTCTCTCAAAACCTATCTTAGCTATATCTCGCACCGAGGCCTACTAACTAACTCGAGCCTCTCAGCGACAAGTTAAGCAGAATACTTAATTCTAATTGAATTTTAATTACTGTTTCTAAGGCTATCGACCGATTTAACCAAAGATCACCCGAACCCGTAAAGATACGAATAATCAACACAAATTCATTATGTGAAAGCCAACCACCAAAATTTATGTGAAACAGCAAATAATCAACAATCAAAATTAAATATGCATACGCACCAAATTAAAGGTTCTAGAATTATTTACTTTCAAAGATCAATCCATAACCAAACAATAGAAAACCATTAAAAATCCAAACTTTATTAAACTATCATCTAACCTAGGTAGTAACAAAGGTTTTAGCCTGAAAACATGATGTCTAAAGTCAACAAAATAAGTTCAAAACAAGAATTCATCATTAAAGTATCGAAACAAGAAAATAACGAAAACCGGGAGATAAGACCCGAACAATCTTCTTTCCTATGCTCCGAGCTTCAACCGGATGATTCTTGCAAGCCAAAGTACTCATAAAACCGTAAAATCTGCTCTGAAATTCGCCTAGGGTTTCTTGAGTTCGTAACTTCGGTCTAAAGTTAAGTTTCTTAGTTTTTATAGTTAACCCTAATGAAGTAACGAAGATTCGCTGACTTTTCACCCCGTCGCGTCGCGCGACGGGTATTGGTCTCAGGCGTGGCGTGGCGTGGCGTGGCGTGACGCGACTGCTACAGAAACCAGAAATTATTATTTAAATGGTGGCGGGGCGCCACCATGATGCTGTTCTCTCGTGGCGCAGCGCGACTGCACCAAATCCACAGAATGTTGCTTAAAATTTCCAGGTTGAACTTCTCAAAACCTTCAAAATATTTTCTAACTGTTTTAAACTTGTTCCGAGACTTGGTGTTTCAGCATTATAGCTCGTTTTCACTCCATTTTCAGCAATATTCAGTACCAAGACCTGGAAACACAAGATTTTATCAAAGTATGCACATTCTCACTAAAACTAAACTAAAAATAACGGGAAATTGTACAAACTATACATGAATAAAGGATGTATTTTGCAATACATCAAATATCCCCACACTTACTCTTTTTTCATCCTCGAAAAAGAATTATACAACGGAATCATAGATAAACAATCACTCGGGTCAAAAGCATATGTATATTTTATTAAAACCAAATCTTGCGTTAGCTGCGATTGCGAATATACTTGTCCCCTTTAAACCCAAATCCGGTCCTAAGCCCTTATGATGTGAATTTAATTTAAGTGCGGTCAATCTACCTAGGGCCTCACACTAGAATCTACAGTCCACCTACTCCCGCCTCAAGCTTATAGAACTAATGGAACGATCACTGGACCAAATCCCAACCGTCTTATATCAAAACCAATAGAGTTTACAATCAAATTTTTTTTTCCATTTTTTTTCTCTTTCCTTTCCTTCTCTTTTTTTTCTTCTTTCAATGAGCGTAGACGTTGCTTTCCCTAACCAAGAGGCAATCCGGCTGTAGAGTCGCTATCCCCAACTTGGATTACTTAAGATTCGGTACTTTTTACTTTTCTTTGCAAGGTCGATTTCACACACCCTAGCGGTAATCCGGTTGTAAAGTCACTATCACCAACCCAGACTACATAGGAATGCACTACTTTCATTCAGTTTCTAGCTCACTTTTTTTTCTATTTTTTTTCGCATGATCACAAACTCTAACGGTTTTAACTTATAATGGTGTCCCTTATACTATTATTGGCAATTTCAATTTCCCATATCTCCCAGGCGAAAACCCACTAGCAGACCGACAATTAAGGTGTATTAGCTCAAAGGGACCTAAAACCAAACCCGGGCCTATCCACATATCCCTAGCTAGACCCAAGCTCGATTTATTTTAATCTCATATTATTATTATTCAAGCCCAAGCAAAAATTCATCCTTTCTATCATTTTCTGTTTTTTTATGCAAATTTCTCATTTCAATGGACATTTTTCTAATTTTTCAATTTTTTTGGATTTTTCAAATTTTATATTTTTTTTTATTTTTTTTCATATTTAAAACTCGATTATTTACATGTATCCCATCCCCACACTTAGAGATTGCATTGTCCCTAATGCACGAATGGAAATACGACTCAACACCACCTAAGAAAAACAACCACTAAACTACTAACGAACTAAATAAATAAATAACGAACTAAAGACGAAATAAATAAATAAAATACAACAACAAAAAGGGAAACGACTTAGTTGAATATGTGAGACTGTCAAAGTGTCAGTCGTTTCCACATAAGCCCTACAATTCGAAACGCGTTCAGCAAACAACTCCTAACCTCGGACACGCGAACGAAAGCGGCTAAACAATCAACCTATCAATCATCAACACAAACTACCAAAACATAATAATATATATATCATCAAAATATCATCAGTTTCAACATCAACCAACCCAACCTCCCTAACCAACCTGTTCACAGTATATCAGTATAAGTACAGACCAACTAATGAGGATCAAAAACAGCATAAAAGAAAAATAATCAAACAAAAGATATAGTAGTCAGCTGCTGCTTCATCCCCATATCATCCCCACACTAGTCCTCATCATGCTCGCTAGTAGTCTCGTGACTGCTCTCCTCTCGCCCACCTGCACCTGAACTACCCTCTCCAAATACACGAATCGGGGGAATTGGATCAAACCTCTCAGCAGTACCAGCCGAGCTACCCTGCTATCTCGGCTGGAAGAAGTCTGGAATCCCCATGCTGTGCCTACTCATAATATATCAGAGGGCATCCTCCTGCCTATCCTGACCTGTCAAAATAAGGTGCTCCAGCCTGTCGAACCTCTGCTCCACATACACAGAGAACGACTCCAAGGTAAGAGGTACAGGTGGTGGCTGTCTGCGAGGGTACTGGTGTGTTGGCAACTCGTGTCGCTGTGGTGGCCGCTGTCGGTGTGTAGGATCAACCTGAAGCATCACATCCTCCGCTGGATGTCCCTCCGGCGGCTACACCTGCGGACCCTGCCTGATCGGCTCCCAGCCGTAGGGATCCATCCATGACACTATACCTGCCTGCTGCAATTCCTTCAAACCAAATGTCACTGTCTTGGGCCCCTCGTTTAGAAATTCGGGGACATACTTGGTAAACACCCCCAAATTTCATGCAATCCGAGTAATATAGGGGCCCATATCTAAACCAGCATGAGGACCACCTCGACAACCTCTACTAAAAGAATCTGCTAAGACCGTAGCCAAATTCATCTCCCTATTCTCCACTCGACACATGAGAATGAATAGCTCTATCCAATTCGCATTATTTTCCCCAGATTTCCGACCCACCAGTGTAGTAGACAAAATCTTCAACACATACCTGTAAATCGGGTTACGAATCGAATCGATTCTTCATAAATAATAATCTTCTTTTTTTGGACTTCAGAATGTATTTCCGACGGTGTGATTTGGCACTCAGTCTTAGCATTATCCCATAACTCCTTGATAATTGACAAATAAGGCAGACACTCTTCCGTGATGGCTTTATAATCCTCGACCTCTCTAAAAATGGAAATATAAGCTCGAACGGTTTAGATTTCTTGTCTTTTCGTCAATCAATGCTATGATGTTATGCTTCATGTCTTTATCCTTTAGAAATTTAGGTTTCACCATCTGTAAACACATGAATAATCAATAAATCATCAAATGTATAACCTTTAAGCGTAGGACTCAATCAATCGTAGGACTCTCAGATATGGATGACTCTTGATACGTATGATTTATTGAAACGGATGACCAAATAAAATGAATGACTAATGTAATGGATGAACCTTGACACGTATTAATGATATCCATCGTATGACAACATTAAACGAATGACACAAGAAACGGTTGACACATCGAACGCAGAACCTCATTGAGCGTATGATACATCTAAGAGGATGACATGTTATTGTTGATGCATATTTTAGTGTCTGTAACTTGTCTTTAGTATCGTTGTATTTTATACGGTCTTTTAATGATTATCGAGTCTGCATTCGCCGTCGACCTTAGTTGGATATCCTCCTATCTATCTAAGTGTCCGACAAAGTTTGTCTCGTTTAAAATGTAATGTTTAATGAACAACGCATATTGCATGTAAGTTTATATGTATGGTTGTGTGTTTATGTGTTTTGCTGCAAACTGTCTGTTTGCAGCAAACCAAACAGCAAATGCAGCCCTCGACGAAACTCCCAGGTTTCGTCGAGCACTACATGACGAAACCCCCTTATGGACCTAACTTCCATGTTTCGTCGTGATGGATGACGAAACTCCTAGAGTTTCGTCGTCCAGGAGGTTTCGTCAGGCCCAATCCAGGTTTCGTCAGGCCCAATCCAAGTTTCGTCGAAGTTGGGCCTGGGCTGCTATATAAACACCACATAGTTTCACTTTGAAGCAATTATGAGAGCATAACCATTACTGAAAGTCTACTGTCAAACTGTGTGTGTATCTGTTTGATCATTGTTCTCATCCCGTTAATCAATTGACTATGATTCATTGGTTATATCGTGTTATTACTATCTATGTTTGGTTTGGCATAGTCACGGGGATTCCGCACTCGTGACCGTGTTTGTGATAAACAAGAGATTTGGTTTCGTTATTGATCCTCAGAAATCGAGACCTACAAGTGGTATCAGAGCATTGGCTCTTATCCTTGTTTAAAATCAAACATAGTTCGGTTTTTATCGAGTGTTAAAACTGGTTGTTGTTGTTTTTCTGAAAATTGTTCTTGAAAAGTTCATGCATTTCTGGAAAAGTTTTCATAAAAACTGTTGATCTTGTTGATTGCTAAAAAGTTTTATCAAAAACCTTGTTAAATTGATTGTTCACGTGATAAACCGGGTTTTTAGTGAAAGTTTTAAGCAATTTCGTGTTTCGGAAAGTTGTTCAGTGACCGGAAAGTTCATATATTCTGGATTTGGTCTTCATATCTTCAAAGAACCTTCAAAGTGTTCTTGTGATATTCATTGAATTTACAATTAAAAGGAAAATGAAAAAGGATTAAAATGGATTAAATATTGTGACCATACTTGTTTGGTAAAATAGGTATGTTGTGAGTTGATATCGGGTGTACCTTGTCAGTCAAAAGATAAGATTTCTTTGAAAAATCTCACCAACTATTTCACCAACTGTCTGAGACCTTATCCCGACGAAACCTATATGCGACGAAACCCCTTGAGTTTTGTCACAAGGATTTTCGACGAAACCCCTATAGTTTCGCCATAAGCAACTTCGACGAAACCCCTAGAGTTTCGTCAAAGTCACTTCGACGAAACTTTTGAGTTTCGTGGAGAGAGTTTCGTCGAGATCATTGTCATTTTTAAACAGAGGACTTGAAAAAGTGATTTAACATTGTGTTTTCAAGTGTTTGATCAGGAATTATCATTCATATATCAAATATGAGTAGTACAAATCCATGGGATTGGAGTACGGACCCACGACCAGGTCAAGATCAAACCACGGCAGCCGCGTGGTTAAGGAATGTCATGCCTCCACAATCTATAAGTGCAAGTCAATGGGCATTGGTGTCGAATCAAAATCAAAGCATTCAAAATCTTTTGCTTAGCGAGAGTGAAATGGGCAGCAACAATCGCCTGCCAAAGTTGAATCACATGAACGACTATCCATCATGGAAGGGTCGTTTCCATACTTACGTTTTAGGGCAAAACACCGAACTATGGACGTGTTTCACTACTCCATACAACACTGCCCTCGAAAAAGCAAGATCAAGTGCAGCAGGTTTTGCTCATTTGTTAGAAGATGACAAGAAAGCAAATGATCTGGAGAAGAAGGCGTTTGCTATTCTTACACAAGCGCTTCACAAAGAAATATATCATCAATTCGCTTATTGTACATGCACGAAAGCTTTATGGGATGCCTTGGTAGCGAGAGGAGAAGGAAATACGGCGACAAGAAAGACACGCCATGATTTGTTGAAGAAGGAATTTGAATCATTTCAATTCTTGGAGAATGAAACCCTAAATGATACAACTACTCGTTTTATCATTTGATTAGTGAAATGTATTCTTATGCTGTTCTTGCAACTAAACAGGAGATGGTTGCACGGTTTGCTGATGCTCTACCTCTGAAGTGGAGTCCTTTCATTGAACTGTTAAAGCATACGGGCATCTTGGATGCTGTTAGTATCTACGAGTTCGTTCAAAAGTTGGAGCATAAAAATGACGAGGATATCCGCAAAGCTAAACGGATAGCACTTCCTCAAAACACGGAAATGTATCTAGGAGGTTTTATTCCTGCGGCTAGTTCCAGTTCCATTCAGCAACCGAAGCTTCAAATGGCGTTTATGTCAAATACAAGCTCTTTTCCGTTTCCACAATCAGCTCCACCTCAGGTTTTCGATCCGAGTGCTTATCATCCGCCAGCGCATATGATTGCTCAAGCTCATGTTTTTTCTAAACCAGATCCGAGTGCATGGCTACCAAAACCCCAACCTCCACCTCAAGTTACCACTACTCAACCTCAGTTCGATCCAAGTGCTTATCTTCCACAATCTCAACCACAAGCCCAACAACAACAACAACAACAACAACAAGCACATTATACCAATAATCCTCCACCCCAAAACACCAACATTGTCAGAGTTGATACTTCAAACCTCTCGAAAGTTAGCATTGAAGTAGCGAAGGAGCATATGGAACTCATTAACACAATGGTCAGTGCTTACTGTGGTTTGGTCGCAGGTCAAATTGGAAACATCAATATGACCAATGAAGATTATCAACAAATCGACCATGATGAAATGGAGTTAATGGATATAAAGTGGGCGTTTGCAAGTGCTGTTAGAAGGGCAAAGGATTTCATGAGTAGAAGTGGAAGAACTTCGTTGGAAAGTAAGAAGGATACGAAGTAAGGATTTGATAAGGAAGTGGTTACATGTTTCAATTGTGGCGAAAAGGGTCACTTCAAGCGTGAGTGTACCCGACCGAGCAGACAAGGAAATCAAAATCCTTTCCGTAATCAGACGAGTACTTCCAATGCCAATCAAGACAATCGTGAAAGAAGGATGGTAGCGGTGAACAACAACCAGAACCAGAACCAGTCTGGACCTTCAAACACCACCAGAGCATTAGTTGTGCAAGCTGATGAAGGGTGTAATTGGTCTGTACAATTTGGGGAAGGTGATCAAGAAGGAGGAGGAACAACGTGTTATGCAAAGATCATCAATCACATCAAGCACGTTCACAGGGAAGAATTTTCTGAAAGTGACGACAGTTCGGGTTATACCAGAAGTTCTGATGAAGAAAGTTCTAATTCGGGTGGTTATAATTCGGAATCTGATGTGAAAGAAGAAGCGAGTTCTAATGTTGTTGATTTATTGAATGAAGCAGAGGAGTTGAAGAGTCAGAAATCTATTCTCATCAAGAAGGCTGGAGTCGCATCAAAAGAAATGGAGAAGTTCTTCTCAGAAGACGGATCTTTTTCTTATCAGACTGCCTTTATGGCAAATGTCTCAGCCTCTACGAGTCAGGTAAAATCTGAAACTCCTGCTCCTAGTGTTTGTAATGTTTGTGCAGATTTGAAGCTTGAATCCGAAAAGGTTCATAGCCATAATCAAAGTTTGGTTATTGAGTTGTCTAAGTGCAAAGAGGCAAATATGGCTTTAGCAAGAAATGAAAAGGATTTTAAATCTGTGATTGAAACCTTAAAGAAAAGTGTTTCCGAGCTAACAAAAACTGTTTTCAATAAGCAAATTGGTATTAACAATTACATTAATATCATCGAGGAAACCAAAAAGGAGCTAGCAATTGCCAAATGCGAGCATGGTGCAATCAAGCTCAAATTGGAGAGTTACTCTAACTCCCGATATGTGGGCGATCACATCATTGATGCTCAACAACTGAAGGGAAATAAGAAAGGTGTTGGGTATAAGAAATGTCTGCCCCCTTTGAGACACAACTATACTCATATGCCCGATGAAGAAGAAATGCCACGTTTTGAACTCAGTGTGCCTCTTGATTATGAGGAAGTTACTACTGGCCTAGGGTTCAAATCGGACAGTTCCTCGAGTACTTCATCTGATGAAACTGAAACTTCAACATCGACGAATCAAAGTGCTCCAATTATTGAGGACTATGAGTCGTCTGATGATGAATCAGATGTAAGTGATCAGGATAAATCACTTGATAAAATGAAAGGAGTAGATATTCCAATTGAGAATTACATTCTTTGTGATCCTCCTACTCCTGCTGTTCAATCAGTTGTCAAACAAGTGATAGATCCTGTCAAGGATGTCAAAGATGACAAGGAATGTGTGTCTCCTGTTAAGAGCAATAACGTGTTGTATACTTTGGTCGGGGATGTTAAAATTTATTCAGACAACGATTTTCCAATAAAAAATGTCAATCCATCTTCAATTGACAAAGTTTTTGAAGATAACACAATCAAGTTTTTGGGAAAGACGATCCCGGGAGTTACTGTAACTCAATGTGATCCAATTCCTAAAGCTGAAATCAAAAAGCAATTTGGAAATCAGAAACCACCGACAAAGCAACAACCTATTGCTGCTAAGAGTAAACAACCAATTCAACGAGCTCAAAGGCCTAACGTTTCTAAATCAAGGTTTGAAACTAAAGGAGCTCGTTACCAAAAGAAAGGCAATGATGTCAAATTTGTAGCATCTAAGGGTACTGATAAAATTGAGACTTTTGAAAACAAATCAAACACCAATTTTTTCCAACAAGTCACGATTTTAAAGCATAACAGTCAAAACAATTACACTCAACATATAAACGGGTGTGATGAAAAAGCAAGTACCTCAGGTTCTACGGGTTCGACATTTGTTCGTCGATCAGATTCTCCTAAGTTTGTGGAAAGGAGAACGTGTTTTAAATGTGGGGACTTTGGACACATCATTAAAAATTGTATAAACACTCCCAAGGATAAATTTGTTGAGAAAGCACCACCTGAAAAGGTTCACCCTCAATGTCGTCCCGTTTCACCAAAACATGATAAAAGAATTGTTAAGGAACAAGAAACGAAACAACAACGTCAAAATGTTAAAGCAATTGAAAAGGCTTTAAAATCTGAAGTCAAATCTGTTAATAGGGAACCAAGTTCATCAAAATCTTTAAAACCAGAAGTTTTAAAATCTTTTCCTAAAAACCAAACTGGTAAACAAAATCAAACTTGGAGACCTAAGACGGGTGAAAGTTCAGGGGGAGGTGTTGTGTTACAAAATCATCAGGAAATCGATATCACTTTTCGTGATGCTCAGGGACGACCCAAGACCACTAAGGCTTGGGTCCCCATCCTTAACTGATCATTGGATGATATGTGCAGGATGTTCCAGGAGGAACTGTTAGAAGTCATTGGATTGTTGACAGTGGAGCATCTAGGCACATGACAGGCGACTTACGGCTTCTGTATGATATGAGAAATATTAGAGGAGGATATGTCGTGTTTGCTGGAGACAAAGGCGGATACATCACTGGAGAGGGAATGATCTCCAATGGTGTTGTATGTTTCGATAAGATCAATTATGTTCACAGTGATCCTTCCGCAGGCAATTCGAGCGTGTGATGCAAGAAAAGTTTGAGATGAGCGCAATGGGGGAAATGAATTTCTTCTTGGGCCTTCAAGTACAACAAACCAAGTCTGGAATATTCATCCATCAGACTAAATATGTTGGTGACATCTTGAGCCGATTCCAGATGTCTGATGCAACGCCCATTGGTACCCCACTTCCGCAGAATCACGGGATTACTCCGGATCTGAAGGGTGAAAACGTTAACTCTTCATACTATCGCGCTATGATCGGATCTCTAATGTATCTCACGGCCTCGAGGCCTGACATCATGTATCCAACGTGCCTGCTTGCAAGATATCAAGCCAACCCGAAGGCCTCTCATCTGTCAGCTGTCAAAAGGATTTTTCGCTATTTGAAGGGATGCCCTGACACCGGTCTATGGTACCCTAGGGATGATAGCTTCGACTTAATTGCATACAGTGATTCTGATTTTGGTGGTTGCAAAATTGATGGCAAATCAACAACAGCTGGATGTGAATTCTTAGGAAATCGCCTGGTCATGTGGCAGTGCAAGAAGCAAACACGTGTTGCTACATCAACTTGTGAAGCAGAATACATTGATGCCTCTAGTTGTTGCTCTCAAGTCTTGTGGATCCAACAACGAATGCGCGACTACGGTTTTGAATTCCTATCTACTCTATTTTTTGTTGATAACAATGCTGCCTTACAGATCACTAGAAATCCTGTGCAGCATTCCAAGACCAAACACATCGAAATTAAATATCACTTCATACGTGATTGTTTTGATAAAAGATTAATCGATGTTGTTAAAGTTCACACTGATCTCCAACGTGCCGACCTGTTTACAAAAGCTTTTGATAAATCACGTTTTGGTTATCTACTTTTGGTCAATGGCATTAAGGTGATACCCGAGTAACTTCTTTGGCTAATTGTTTTGTAAATATTTTCTTTAAGAACTCTAAAAAATTCAAAAAGATTTTCACCTTTTAGCATTTTAGGGGGAGTAAATTCAAGAAAATACAAAAACATTTGAAAAATCAAAAATCCAAAAATATGTCTTTACTTTCTGTATTTCCGTTTAAAAAAATTAAAAAAAATAGAAAATCAAAAAATGAGTTTCTTGGAAAAAGGAAGATGATGATATTCACTGGTGTGGTAGGTCAACATGTTCAAAATGTAAAACAAAAAAAAATGAGAAATGATAAGTATCTCGTACTAACGATGTATCGATAGGCTCACAATCAGACTAAAATGTGCAGGATGATACAAACCTAACAGACTTCAAGTCAGGTGGGAACCATTCATTGGCATATGGTCTTAGTACCGAAATTTTGTTTGAGAGATTGCCGAGGTTCTGAGATATTCGGTCTTTATCCTGCTTATCATCTGGGTATCATGGTTGTATCTTTTACCGGAAAAATAACGGAGACGAAGTCTAGATCTTTCATGATACTATACATACGTGTACATATTGCATACGACCTCAATAAGTGATCAACAATCACATGTCCAACAAAATAAGTGATATAATATCACATTTATCCGGGAGTCAAGTTCGTCTCTTTGCTGTACGATGTATTGACCTGTTCACGGACTTGCTCCTGTGCCCTCATGCATTGAAAATCAAGTTCCTCATCAATAAGTGATTCTATCACATAGGGCTTGTTTTCAATCAAAAATAAGTGAGTATCTCACATTCTTTTATACGGTCAAACAGATGATAAACGGTATACTCACCAGCAAGATGAACTCTCGTGCATACCTTGATACGGGAATGTGTCGTGAGTGGATGAACATCGACTTGTAAGTATAATCCTTACCGTAAATCGTATCTCCTAATTATGATTACATCTGATCAGTTTGAGCTTATGTGGACAACAATACCGATAATTGTCGTAGTATACTTATCCAGAGCTTTAAACCGAAATCAAAATCATGTTGACTAAGACCGTAAGCTGGTATGATTCCTTATCCTTGAAATTCGCAAAAAGATTGTTTTTGTACAGTTGTTTATTGCTATTTATGTCTTTTCGATTAGTTTACCACGCTTTAAATTCTGTTATAGTGTAGTTGTATAGTTCATTTTTTGAATTAGCCAAAGTTGTAACTTGGTGTTTACTGCAGAAATCCTGAAACCTACTTCATAAAATGTCCTTGCATTTGAAAAACTCAATCAAAATAGAAATGTGTTCAAATAAACAAAAACTGTTCAAAAAGTGTGCAAAATTTCAAGTTTTCCAACACTTAGTAAATTTTGAGAAAAGCTGTCGACGAAACTCCTTTGAGGTCGACGAAACTCCTTTATGTCGACGAAACTCCATGGTCAAAGTCAACTTTTTCAAACCTTGGTCAAAATTGGTCAAAATTGTTTGAGTTCACGACGAAACTCCTAGTTTCGTCGAGGATGTCAACGAAACCCCACTGGCCCTTTTAAGTTTCGTCATGGGCTAAATGTTCAAGCCCAACCTAAGGTTTCGTCGAAGCCCACATAAGGTTTCGTCGAGATAGAGTTTCGCCGAGGTCATGTATATATAAAGGGGTCCCAGGTTAAAAAGTTGTATCACTTTTTCAAACCTCTCCACTGTTTACCCCTTCATTTTCTCTCCATTTTTATCAAAATTGAAGGTATTCAAAGGCTCGTTCAAATGTTTTGAACCTTTATAAACCTGTCGGAATTTGTTAATAAACCCTCAGAGACCTCTCTTTTTTGATCTCTGCATATGAACCATTGTTTATTGTTATGTATTTAATGAAATCTGATAATCTTTGTGTTTGTATGTGTAGATTTTAACTGATTTGGGTTGGGTTTTGATTAACAAAAACAGGGGATCGGGTATTCGTTTGAGGTTTAACCATTTGGGTGGATTTCTGTTAAAACCCTTGTTGGTTTTACAGTCTAGGATGTTTCGGTTTGTTTGGGTAAATACCAAGTGTCATAATATTGTTTTGATGATGAATCTTTCATTGTGTAAACAACAGATTGACGAAACCCTTGATTTTAAAAACCCCCAAATGACGAAACCCTAACTGTGATGAAACCTAAGTTTCTTCAAACTGGTTGATGATGAAACCCCCTTTGACGACGAAACCTAAGTTTCTTCACAATGTTGACGACGAAACCCCCATATGACGAAACCCTCTTTAAACTGGAACAAGTTTCGTCGAAAGGATGTCGGATCTTTCACACGAGCAGTTGTTAGCTCTGAACGCAATGAAAGAGATTGATGATGCTGAGATTGATAAAATGCCAAGTGAGCCTGAAACTGCCGATGTTGAAAATATTGAAGAGATCGTGTTTGAAGGAAATGAGAAGAAATCAACTTATGTTCGTGCTGACGGAACAGAGTTTGATCCATTTGATGAAGAATGGATGCAAGAGAATCAGGAAGACATTGATGAACAGTTGAAGAATCGCACGTCTTCTGATAATCCGGCTGATGCATTCCAAGAATGGAGAAAACGTTTCTTGTCCAGAGTTGAAAAGCCTACACCGCCGGAAGCACAGGTTGATTTTCTACAGTTTGAGAAAGTGAAGCCGCATGGAAGAATTCTCTGTTGGATGTTCGTAAAGGAAATACATTGCGTCGCCATCAAACGGGAATTCGGTATTCAATATTTCCGATCGCTGCTGAGCATATTGTCCTTACCTTTTTTCGATGTTGCAGCTTTGACGAAGCTTGAGCTCATTAATCGCTCAAACTTCGAAGGAGCTACATTGTTCGAGCGAAAGATAAAGTTTAACAAAAGGACAGGCTGGAAAGATGAGTCGTACAAGCCGCAGTTCCCCATCTATCAGCAGATCAAATTCACTTTAGATCCAGCGACCAACACGGCGCGTTACAAGCTTATCTACCAACCGCCGAAAGTCATGAACAAGATACCGTTGATGCCTATGGAGCATAAATTTCTCGAAGAAATGGCTTTGTGGTGCTATGACTCAGATACTCGTGAAGCGGTGATCGTGTTTAAAGGTGATCGTGATAACTTTCGGATGTTGGATCCGATGTGGATTGTTAATATGTCAGCAAACGACATCAGCAAGTTATTTCGGCATGATATATTTTACGAAGACAAGGACGCTCATCAAGTGCTTCGATTTCAATGTGTCGCTTGTTATTGCTTTTACCGAGGAATTCATGCGGGAAGCACCTGGACGCTGAAACACTAGAAGACGGAAGATTGAAGACCGAAGATAGTAACAGACAAGGGGGAGTTTGTTGATGCATATTTTAGTGTCTGTAACTTGTCTTTAGTATCGTTGTATTTTATACGGTCTTTTAATGATTATCGAGTCTGTATTCGCCGTCGACCTTAGTTGGATATCCTCCTATCTATCTAAGTGTCCGACAAAGTTTGTCTCGTTTGAAATGTAATGTTTAATGAACAATGCATGTTGCATGTAAGTTTATATGTATGGTTGTATGTTTATGTGTTTTGCTGCAAACTGTCTGTTTGCACCAAACCAAACAGCAAATGCAGCCCTCGACGAAACTCCCAGGTTTCGTCGAGTACTACATGACGAAACCTCCTAATGGACATAACTTCCATGTTTCGTCGTGATGGATGACGAAACTCCTGTCCAGGAGGTTTCGTCAGGCCCAATCCAGGTTTCGTCAAGCCCAATCCAGGTTTCGTCGAAGTTGGGCCTGGGCTGCTATATAAACACCACATAGTTTCACTTTGAAACAATTATGAGAGCATAACCATTACTAAAAGTCTACTGTCAAACTGTGTGTGTATCTGTTTGATCATTGTTCTCATCCCGTTAATCAATTGACTGTGATTCATTGGTTATATCGTGTTATTACTATCTATATTTGGTTTGGCATAGTCACGGGGATTCCGCACTCGTGACCGTGTTTATGATAAACAAGAGATTTGGTTTCGTTATCGATCCTCAGAAATCGGGACCTACAGTTATTACGTATGAGACCTTTGATACATATGACAAATGACTGTGTATAACCTTTAGGTACGTATGACTCAAACAACGCAGAACCTCACATTTTAGTTTACTTTGGTCAACGTGATAGCCCTTCACACGCAGGACTCCTATGTTTGACTCAGTATTAGTTTAGGTTCATTTTCAACTTTATTTAATTCAGTCCAATTTATCATCACAATTCATCAATTTGTATTCAGAAAACATCAAACAATCTAAGCCTATCATCAATTTTATCTTAACCCTAATTAGATGTGTCTAATTTTAGATATAGGGTTTCATAAGTTCAGTTTTAATCGATAATGTCGAATTAGTTGTTGTTAATAGATGTATTATATGTCAAAATGCTCAGAACAACATCGTGAATAAAACCCCTATATTATGCAACATCTTTTACACACCAGATCTGTAAAACAAAATCAACAAATCAAGAACAGTCGATTCGATGAATGTTATTACCTTTTAATCTAATAGTGATGTGTTAGCCAACACTATAGACTATGTTTTGATGAAATTTTGGCAGCAATTCGTTTGTAAACCAAAGTTTTTGTAAAAGCTCCGTTTGAACACGTATGAGGCAAGCGGAGCGTATGAGCTCAAAACAAATGGTTTTATACCAGCGAATGAGTCCTATGCATGGAGGACACTCCTGTTCACGTAGGAGTCATGCATTGGACTAATGTGCTGGATGTGCTCCTGCGCGCGATAACCTAAATTTTCCAGTTTCGTTCAAAAATTCACACAATTACGTTTAACCAAATTCAATTTAATGACCTTGATTTAACGTGTCTAGCAACAACCATCTGATTTTTTTCAAAAAATTTGTTTTTCCAAGTCCATATTAATGACCTTGGTAAATAATTTCTTGTTTAAAACCATGTTTCATTCAAACCCAGTTTAACATTCAATCCATTCTCTTTCAAATTGACTCCCACCCCGTTGTGTTCAGGTTTACCAGCAGTTTGTTCAAAAGATTTGTATTCTAACATCGGTAGTCGAAAAATAAATTGAAATATAAAATCTTTTTTGGTTTTCCAAACTTTAAGCTAAAACACATTGAAAATCCTTTTGTTTTTTAAATGAAATGCAGCAACTGAAATGTAAAGTATCTAAAGACATATTTTTCTGAGTTTGTGCTAGAGGATCATGTCAGCTCATTGAGACATATTAGTTTCACCATTAAGCTTTAGTACATATTCAGTATCAAACAATTCACGTCGATTATCAGTATTATTTATCCCTATAAACTCAAACATGTTTATATCTCAGATAATGCTTAATATGATATGACTTAGGTAATACTATAACACATTAACCAATGGTTCCCATCACACAACATGCTCATGTATCTAGATATGCACAAGAATATCATCTTACAGGTGAATCTATTAAGTTTACATCTATAGGGGAATGCAAAGTATTCAGCGACTCAGTTTAGTACCACCTTACGGACAAAGAGTATGAAGTTCGACTTTTAAAGTGGTGTACCTCATAGGTATCTTTTTTGAGCACAAGTTCTTATCTTTTGATAATCATTTAGCTTTTGAGGGTTACGCTTTTTGCGTTGTGTATAAAGTATTATAGAAGTTCTAGGTTAACACCACCGTGTAGACAAAAAAACTTGTATAATACTCTATATGTTAAACTAATACAAGGACCTAATACCTCCGTATCTTGGCAATTCTTTCAAACGAAATTACGGTACTAAGACCATATGCCAATGAGATGTGACACACACTGTGACAACCCGAGTTTTCAAGGTCTTTCCTCGACACGTTATTTGTTTCACAATTATGTTTGCATAACTTGTTTGCTTTGTAATTGTACACGTTCGATTATATGTTTGAGATATTGTGTTATTCGTTAATATATGATTAATGTGATTAGGATGTTTGGTTTTATAAACTTTTGAACTGTTTGCAATCAAAACCATACTCAATGAAACTTAGGTGTTCCACCACAAACCATCTCTACGAAACATTGGGAGTTTCGCCATCTCTCACTCGACGAAACCTAGAGGTTTCGTCATGTGCATATCAACGAAACTTAGGGGTTTCGCCAGTTGGGCCCATGGCCCAAGCAAGGCCCAGTTATGAGTCGGTCATGTTACCCAGTTTCTTTATATATTCGCATAACTGTATGATAGCGAAACCCTAACCTCTCTTCCCTTGAAACCTAACGGCAACCATCATCTCTCTCGAATTCTTGCTAGTCTCATCTTGCAACCGGTTAGTATGTGCTTAGATTTCCCGACTTAATCTGCTTGATTCCTTGTTAATGATTGTTATGGTGCTTTTGTGAATATATGATTTTGTTAGATACTGAATTATCATATTGTGTGGATTAGGGTTTTGAATGTTTCCTGAATCTTACATATTGTTATCGGTTTTTCATGTTTGACGAAATGCTCGCATAGGATCTGATCAGAATGTTTAAATCATATTCATACGATGATTCTTGATAGTAAGGAACCAGTAGATCTAAGTGGTCATCAATTACAAATATGTTATGATTGTGGGAATTGTATGAAAGCTTGTGAACTGTTATGCATAGGGTGCAAGTTTAATGTATGATGAATTACTGTTATACTTTGTAAGCATGATAATAAATAACTAGGATACAGGATTATCGCTGAATCTGTTGTTAGATCTGTTGAGTATTGATGAAAATAATAACTTACGGCTGAATGAAAGAGAAGATAACTGTTTGGCTAGGGTTGTGACGAAACACTAGAGGCTTTCGTCACACCTCGTCTCGGCGAAACTATGGATGTTTCGCCATCTTGGGTCTCGACGAAACATTAGATGTTTTGCCACCATGTATGTCGACGAAACACTATAGGTTTCGTCACCTGGCATCTCGACGAAACTCTATAAGTTTCGCCATATGAAGTTTCACCACCCTGGGTGTAGTCACAACAGACTGTAGGTTAGAACACTTGAGATAATAAATAACTATGTTGTTATTGATGATAGTGAAGACTGGTTTTGCATGAACTTGAATGACTGATAAGATGTTCGAATGCACACTGTGATTTTATGTTATACGTGAACCTTATGAATGTAAACTGATTTCGTATGTATGCATACTATAGGCTTTGACTGATTAACTGTGAACAAGTAACTTAACAAACCGGGCAAACCAGGGTGAGTTCACACTTTCTACAAGGCATGGGATTCCCGGTGGTTGGGAATGGGTAAAGGATTTAATTGGAAACTGTGTGATCTCCTGGTTTGGAACACATACTACATCCTCTTTATTGAAGGGTGATAACATGTACTAAGGGTTTAATCGAAACCTGCGTGATCTCCTGGTTTGGGTTATTGAAGGGTGATAACATTGATACTAGACCAAAATATCTATCATGAAGTCCCTCATTTTTATATCGACTTAATCGCCGGGCCAATGGCGAGCGGGTCATTAGTTAGATAGCACTATTTAGGTTTAACAAGCCTCACACCGTGTCGCAGAGGACGGGCGTGAACTAATGGATCTGGGCACTAGTCAATGATGATAGACATTGACGTTAGGGCACCAACTTACTTCAGTCAGTGGTCGATATGGTAATGGGTCTAGTGGATAACATGGGGTAGCCCCCACTGCTTATGGTTTGGGAAACAAGAATCTGATTAACTACTGATTTTCAATTGAACTTATGGCTTTTGGAACAACTCTAAAATGAACATCAATTGTGAACTCGCTCAACTTTGTTGTTGACTCGTTGTTACATGCCTTGCAGGTCATTAGGTATTTATATGGAGCTTGCACGAGAAGGTGGAGTCGTTGTGGGACATGGACTATTGAGTTCCATGTTTAACATTTGAACTTTTATACTTATACTTTGGTTTTAAACTTTATGCTTCCGCTGATGTTTTGAATTCGATTAACTTGTTTTGAACACCAATTATATTGTGTGGTTGGACTTTTATTTATTTAATTAACTTGTTCAATTTGATTGGTGGCTGGATCCTGGTCAGTCACGCCTCCTGCGGTGATACTCCGCTTGTGGATTTTGAGGGTGTGACACACACTTTGTTAACTGTTTCATTATGTTTGTATCATATATGCAACCCTTTGATTAACACTGAGACTACTGATACATCGATTAGTGATATTGTTATCAACTTTTAAAATCTTTCCAATTCTTTAGCATGTACTGATAGTCCACTGATGTACTATCATTTCCTCTATTTGCAACAAAAATTCATTTTTGTCTTTTTACTGTTTTTTAGAATTTTGGCATTTTTCAATGTTTTTGTATTTTCCCAAACCATTCTTATCCAAAAATCAAAACCATCCTTTTGAATTTCAGGATTAAAAGACAAAAAAAAAAATGTAAAACAAATTAACTTACGATAAGGTCTACTGAATATCATCATCCATAATCCCGGTTTCACCCTTTTTACCCTTTTCACCACCCGAATTAAGTTCTTTTATAACATTAATTTTCAAAATATAGTTAAATCTTCCTTCCTCGAAAGCTTTGGTAAAAAGATCAACTTTTTGTTCATCAGTGAGAATTTTCTGAACACGTATCAAATTCTTTCCGTAGCAATCACAAATGAAGTGATAGTGTGTTTCAATGTGTTTAGTTTTAGAGTGAGTAACCGAATTTTTAGTTATGAAGATTGCAGCCTCATTATCTTCGGAAATTGGTGTAGTTAGAAACTGCAAACCGTAATCTCTCATCTGTTGTTGAATCCAGAGCACTTGTGAACAACAACTCGATGCCGCTACATACTCCGCTTCACAGGTAGAAAGAGACACAGTGTAAGACCCGTTCTTACTTAACAAAAACTTTACAAAAATCTTACATTTATATAAATGTAAAACAATTAATCATCCTTACAAAATTTCGGGTTTAATAAAACTTCATACGTATTTAAAACGTTTCAACACGCAAAAGTAGTTCGGTTTATAAAAACAACTAAACAAAAGCAGAAACTTAATCTTCGGTTATGTTCGGTTCTTCATTATACTTGATCTCCATCCGTAATGTCATAGCTATCACCCATACATCAAATATCATCACATACGTTAGTTTTATGATGCTTAAACATAGTTTGGTAACCCAACTTTACCAAAACAAACAAACAAAAACAAGATGAGAAGACCCGCCGTAAGCTAGGGCATGTGTGTCATAGCCTATGGCACCCTCAACAACAAAAAGGCAGAATGATGCTGCCGTAGCCTACGGCAGGCAGCCATAGGTTACAGCTTGGTGCTGCTGATTCTTTTTTCCCGTTTTGCCCTTCTATACAAAAAATTCCATATCTTCTTGGATACTTATCCGTTTTACCTCAAATGTGTTTCTACTTGATCGAAAATTGATTATCCACATTTTAAACTCAAATTCCTCAACCCGGATTAAAGACTCTTACACTTTATGATATCGGATCGCAAATTAATCATGCAATTATTCGACTCGTTTACATATTTAACTATATTATCCGCATTTCATGGTAAAAATTATTTCCTTACAATTTTTGTATCCCTTCTCCGGGCTTACTAAACTTGTGTTTACGCTCCTGTTACCCGGTTTGCGTCCGCATTATTTTGACCTGTTTGGTTAACTTTAACCAAACGAAAGCTTTACTTTTTTTTATCTTGAGGAATTCACATCCTCCATATTTTGACCCATTTATTGGATTTACCATTTATATCGTGCGTTCCCATTACTCGGTTTACGCTTTCGACTCGTTTGGTTGTTCGTGTGAAAAACATCACTTATAAACTAACCAAACATATCAATATCTGCTACTTATCTATTCGGTTCATTCGTGTGAAATCCATCACTTATGAATGAACCGAATTTAGCGAGTATTACTTCATTGTTCAACAAACTAACCATACATATCATTATTCGCTATTTTGACCCGTTTGATTGTTCGTGTGAAAACCATCACTTGTAAACTAACCAAACATATCAATATTCGTTAATTATCCATTCGGTTCATTCATGTGAAATCCATCACTTATGAATAAACCGAATTTCGTGAGTATTACTTCATTGTTCAACATATACATCAATACAAAACCATTAAAGAAATCCTACGAAACATAAAAGCCACGTACCTTATAGCTTATCCTTCAACCGTGTGTTTGCTCCGGCTTAACTTCCCGATGCTTCACTTGCGTTGCCTAAATTGTACAAGCCAAGTGTCGTTAGGACCTCTCGGCACATGATTAAGGCATATAAATTGCCAAACACACTACATCGTGTTCTCAACAACATTTTCTATTCGTTAATTAAATTGGCAATTCTTTTAGGCAAATTGTCAAACACCTTACGTGCATAACTTTTATCTAGCTATGTTCAGTCAAATTTTACAAACTTCTAACCATGAAAACTCATTAAACAAGAAGGTACATTTGCTATAAATTCTTTAGCATCATAATTCAGTTTGTTATGAGTTCATATACCCAAATTTAACCCTCTAATTTCATAGACTAAATCATTTATCAAAACCCACTTACACATACATGTGCATATTACCCTAATACTTAATCATAGCATTTGTTCTACCTTCATTCATCAAGGGTTTTGCCTAAAATCATGTAGGCATTACAATTTCTATCACAATTTCAACAATTCCTATTTCGATTGTACATCATAAGGTTCATCAAGAAATCACTACTTCAATATACACTTGATTTTTGACATACCTTATGATGAGATGATGTTGTAGACTCTAATTAATCAAACATGCATCAAAATCACTTTGATCTTTAGATGAATTTGGTGGATTTTGTGGTGATGAAAAGGAACTAAGGCTTTCCTTCCTTCCCCCCCCCCCCTTCTGGTCGCACACCCATACACGCACACATTAGTGTGATGTGTATTTTTGTTTTCCCTTGTTTTAACTAAAAAAGTTTTCTCATTGACACACTTTAGTCCCTCATGTTTGTTTCCCTTTTTATAAAAATACCACCAATCCATTTTTTTATAAGTTTACTAAATATTAACTAAGTTATTTACCCCCAGTTATTTTACTTTAATTAGTAATTTGAAACGTATTCCTAACCGTATATTTTGATATTTTTGGGGTGTTACACACAGTCGTTTGCTTCTTGCATTGCCACATGACTAACCTTGACCCGAAGAATTGACAATCGGCCGTCGTAGATTTGGCGTTTAGCTTGCAACTCTTGAAATCTGAATCCAAGTATGCCTCAGAATGAACTCATCATCTCTCGGATCCCTTTGAGATAGCGAAGAATTCTTTTGGCCATCATTAGATGCGATACTCTTGGATTAGCTTGATATCTCGCGCAGAGACAAGTAGGATACATTATGTCGTGCCTTGAAGCTGTCAGATACATTAATGAGCCGATCATGGTCTAATTCCATGATTATGAGGTAGTGGAGTACTCATGGTCGTTGTTCCTGTCATCTTAAACTTCGAGAGAATGTCATTGACATACTTCGTCTAATGGATGAAAATACTGTCGGGTAGTTGATCCACTTGTAAGCTAAGAAATAACTTCATCCCCCCCCCCAATCGAACTCATTTCGAATTTCTACTTCAAATTCTTTGCATGACTCATCACTTGTTGACCTGAAAATAATATCGTCTACGTAGACCTGCACAATTAGGATATGCCCAACCGTTTCTCGAGTGAAAAAAGTACAATCTACCGTTCCTCGAACAAAATTATTATCCAACAGATGTTGAGATAACGTCTCGTACCAAGCTCTCGGGGCCTGGTGTAAAACATAAAGTGCTTTGTCGAGAAGATACACCTTGTCTTTGTAGATCGGATCGACAAACCCCGTGGCTGTCCTATATAGACTTCCGCTTTCACCTTGCTTTAGAGAAAGGCAGATTTGACATCCAACTAGTAAACTTTGAAACCTTTTCAAGAAGCAAAAGCAAGAAAGATCCGTATTCCTTCAAGCCTTGCAACTAGAGCTTAGACTTCGGTAAAATCTATTCCATCCTGCTGGCAAAACCCTTGCACAACTAGCCGAGCCTTGTTTCGCAAAATAACACCTCGATCATCTCTTTTACACTTGAAAACCCATTTTGTTTTAATTATCTTTTGATTCTCAGGTAAATCCACCAATTTCCATACTCCTGGCTTCTCAACTGCTGCAACTCTTCTTGCATTGCATTCACCCAACTTTCTTCAGTTAACGCTTCTTTGTAATGTTTTGGTTCTATCTGAGAAATAAAACATCGAAAGGAAAACCGATTTTGTAGTGGAGCAACTTGTGAATAAAAAACAACACAAGCCTTGATTAATATGGTTTCGTGTCTTTACCTCACTTTGCAATTCGCCAATGATCTACTCTGTAGGATGATATGACATTGTTCTCAAATCCAATGGGCGTGACCCATCCAACATGGCAACGCTTTATGGGCGTGAAAGGCGCTATACGTTGCGTCGGTGGGGGCGTGAGAGACGTGAAGAGAATTACGGGCGTGATAACATTATATGCCCGAGACTTATTTAAGGGTGGGGGGAGTGGTCAATCACCGGTGAGTGTTTAAGTTATTTTCTAGCCAATAATATTATGTCATGCCAAGTCCCCACTCCACTCCCCATTTTGCACTCAATCACTGGCAATGGTCAAAAACATGGAGAGTGGTAAAGAAGTTAAAAAGAGTTAAATGCCATTTTAGTCCATGTGGTTTGGGTCATTTTGCCAATTTAGTCCAAATGTTTCATTTTTCACTTGTGGGTCCAAAAAAAGTTTCACCGTTGCCACTTTAGTCCACTGGGTTAACTTCATCTATTTTTTTCTGTTAACGATAAGGGCAATTCGGTCATTTTATTTGTAATTCTGAAAACTAGAAGGGCAATTCGGCCATATAAAATGACTGAATTGCCCTTCTAGTTAACAGAAAAAATGGATGAAGTTAACCCAGTGGACTAAAATGGCAACTGCGAAACCTTTGTGGACCCACAGGTGAAAACAGAGGCGCAGCTTAAGAGGGGCCGGGAGGGGCGTCCGACCCCCCGAACTTTCCGCTCAGTAGTGTTATATATGTAGTTTTCGTATAGAAATTTTTGGGTATAACGTTTTCGACCCCCCGTTTCTATAGAAATTTTTTGGTATATATGTTTTCGACCCCCTGTCTTCATTGTCAAGCTTCGCCACTGGGTGAAAAATAAAACATTTTGACTAAACTGACAAAATGACCCAAACCACACGAACTAAAATGACATTTAACTCTTTAAAAAATGTGATTGGTTGAAAAAGGGTGGGGTCCACCATTAACCCCCTCTCTCTCTCCTCTATCTCTTCTTCCTCAACTCGGTGAATACTCACCGCTGTTCCCCACCTCTCTCCTCTCCCCGATCACCGAAACGCCCCTGGCTAAACATCACCGATCGGTAAACCACGTCCCCGCATGAGTTTCCCGAACCCACTCCGCCCCCTAATGTACATGCATCCATGTAATCAACTATGAACATCAGCTACCTATGTAACATTGGCTACTAGCACACGTGCTATATGTTTGGACGTTATGTAGATGGTTCTTTTTGTTAATATAGATATATCATATAGACTTTTTTGTTGAAATTAATTGCTGTCTTATTTTTTTTATCACTTTACATACAAATATATACCATGATTACCATCATAGTAAAAAAGTTATTCATGTAAGCATTTATATGTATTTGGAGTATAAGATTATGATCCGCCAAACCAGTAACAAGTCATTATGGTTTGTTTTATATGTAGTCTAGCCTTTAATATAAATATAATAATATGCAAAAATCATATAATATTTTCCATAGATAATCATTGTATGGTTAATGGGTTGGACAGTTGGGGCCTGCCAGAAATGAGTCATCTGATAAATACGTAAAATAGATATTAACATGATACAAAACAAAACGACAATTTTGTCTTTTACAAGTCCCAAGTGTATCTCATATATTAAAGTTATATTTTACGACTTAAAACGGTAATGGAATCAGAACTTTTTAACCGGATACTATAATAAGATTATTTTCTCTACCGGTTATAATTAGAGGCACGACTTTTTTTTTTTTGTTAGAAAAACTCAGATTTATATTTAAAAATCCAACAAATTCTAGTGACCGGGGTTTAGCCACTCAGCTGACCCTCTTGACCTCTTCTAGTTCCACCCCTACGGCACAAAATAAAACAGCAAGTCCAAGCTAAAACAAGATGGTCAGGTCGCCATCAATGGTCCTTAATGAAAATATAATCCATCCTTGATTTAGGGGTCTTGCAAGTATTTTATTTAAGGATGAGCTCGGTACCAACCATTATCGAAAATCCCCAAAATTGGGTACCCGTAACCGGTACCATTTACTCATCCCTAATCTTTAGGGTTGGCATAACGGGTTAACCCGATCTTCTAAGACACGAACACGATAAGACACGAACCCGAAACACGTAAACACGAAATCTTATCGTGTCAGATTTTCAAAACACGAACACGATAAGACACGAACCCGAAACACGTAAACACGAAATCTTATCGTGTCAGATTTTCAAAACACGAACACGAACCTGTTAATAAACAGGTTACACAAAACGACCTGTTAAGACACGAAAAAATTACCAACATATCATACGACCTGTTTAAGACACGAACACGACCTATTAAGACACAGTTTAAGACATGAACACGACCTGTTTAAGACACGAACACGACCCAATTGGGGAAGTTGTGAACCGAATTGGGAATGGTGATGTTTGTGTGAGAGATTTAAAAATTAGGGTTTAGATTATGGAAAAAGAACCGCGTGTATTTGTGTATAATTCATCATAGGTCTCACGACTGATGACCCCATGTCCAAACCGACATATAATATTTTTTTTAATTTTTAATTATTAACATGTATTTAACGGGTATTAATAGGTTAACAGGTTTTAACATGCTTAGACACGAAACCTGTTAAGGTCTTACCGTGTTTTAGACACGAAACATGTTAAGGTTAAACACAAAACATGATAACTTCGTCTAGGTTTGTGTCGTGTTATAGTGTTCGTGTCAGAATTGTCAGCCCTACTAATCTTGTTTATTATAAACCACCAAATTAAGCTTTAAGGTTGAGTAAACTAGAAAAAAACCCAATGTGAGTGAACAATTATTTATAGATAGGTGTGTAGGTTTGGTTATATTTTCTTTCGTTTTAAACACATTCAATTTCATTAATGAAGTTGGTGAGCGACTTAAATAAAAAAAAATACTTATTTGAGAGTTTCATACACTCGCCAACACCTTAAAAATGTTATAATACCATACCAGACTAGTTATGTTACAAACTAAAATATATCATTATGAATAAAATTCTTCTATTTCTGATACGGAGGGTGCAAGACTCCATTCATCTAAATGAGTCAAACAGGTAATCGAGTTGTAAACATTTTAAACAAGTTGATATATGTAATATATGGGTTAAACGAGTCAACAATGACTTGGTAAGTCGATCTGTTTAGTTAAATGGATTGACATAATGACATTTTAGTTAAGTTGGCTCAAGATATCAACCTGAACAAAACTCATTTAATTAATCGGGTTAAAATGACAACTAAATATTACTTTTTAGTATTTCATATCAAGAATTGGCACCTTATTATACACCCATTTAGATATGTGTAATACTATAACTAAGCAGAAAAGAAAAGACATCAAGATCTCTAATATTTAAATAACTATTTTCATTAAAAAGATTTTTCGTGACACAGAATATTAAGACAAGTACATTGCACTTATAGAAGTACATTCATATAGAATTAAAAATTCTCGCGCTTTCTTCCTTTGGACAAGATCACGAAGACTTTTATAACACGATTAATGACTAGTGTCACGGGCCAAATGTTTGAAGATCGCAATGCTATGGGCTGTGCTTGAACGCTTGGGTTACTGGCTGGTCCTGGACTTTATCGGGGGACGGAGTCAGTGTCAATGAAGAGGTGTACGTGCCTAGTCGTGCAAACGACGAATGCACCACTGGTCGAGAGAGCTGGCGCCGCTCTCCTGATGAGCCCAAGGCAGGACGAAACCAGTGACCCACACAAAGAAGCGGGATGGATTGGCTTATCCCCGGAGACTTGGGGACGCCACACGGGGGTCGAAAACTAACCCAGTGACACTAGACTCTCAAAAGAGGCCCTGAACAAAGGCGGTGGGCCCGTTTGCTATAGTTAAGAAAGAAGGGGCCTCGACAAATCATGTTTGTCGATAAAAAGTGGCGATCAACATCAACATGTCGGTAACTCAATAGATATAATCATGATAAACTGAGTTGGTGAGTAAATACCATTAATTGGAAACAATGTATCGTGTCGAAAGTCAACATGTTTGACCACATTATAGTTGCATAAAATATATACTTACTTTTATAAAACCTTGAGAAGTTGCACCTCAAATATCAAGGGCTCCTTGACATGAGACAAAAGGCTGCGTCGAGGACCAAACTGGAGCAAACAAGATAACTCATGATTTATATAAGAAGTTATTCGGATTAAACTGCCATTACTTTCCTTTTTTGGCAAGGTTTAAATCCAAAATTACCTTTTTGCCTCGTTCTACATTTAAGTAGAGATGGCAAGAGAGTGTGGGTCAGGTAACCGGTTAAAACGGGTTTAATGGTACAGATCGAAACGGACCAGGCCGAACTGGTTAGGCTAACCCAAAATTACTATTGTTTTGCCTATTTTTAATCTTTTTAACAATTATTTAATGCATTAATAATGGTGGATAACATATACGCAGCAAATTGCACATATGTTAGGTGCAAAAAAAGCGAAATTTTTATTATATTTTTTTTACATTTTTAACCCTCTAGGAGGTTGTATTGTATGCATAAAAATTAACCTTTGGCTCTTTTACCCCTTTCACACATTCTCCTTTCAATTATCTTTTTATATAAACCCAATGAAACTTGGCAATTAAACAGTTCGGTCCGGTTTGAAACTTGGAACTGCCCGTTTAACTTTAATTATTTATATATTTTCTTATTTTTGAAATATGTAGCTTATCTATCTATATGTATTATATAATGAACCATCTTCATCATTTTTATACAAACTAATAATTTTGGGGGAAAATCGGCTCCAGCCGCCAAAACCGAACCGTTAAACTGCCAAACCGCCCGACCTGACCTGGCTAGTTTGGTTTATCATTTCCCAAAACCATGGTTAGCCCAGAATTTTCGTAAAAACTGGCCGAGCCGGACCATGAACACCCCTAAGTAATAATATCACATATAGCATGCAAAAACGATGAGCTTTTTAGGGTTCATATGAAGAAAAGTTAGGACAAACCTCATCGGGAATCGGTCCCAAATTCTCGTTGACATATCCTACAGAAGGAGGAATTAACGCCCTTCTCTTACCTGAAAATAACGTATGCTGGTTTAACGAGAAGACGATTCAAAACAGCGTTTAGATTAGTCTAATCTAATCTAATATAATATTATAATGTTTTATTATCATTAGTCTTTATAACAGAAAAACAGTTTAACGGCTATGCAAAGCAGAAAGCATGATCCGGGATGATATTTAACAAGTACGTTAGATTTCCCGTGTTGCGTTGGAATGATATTCGGATTACCACATAATCACAGAAACATTAGCAAATACGATGAAAGCAATCCCGTCTTTTTTAGTTGTAACAATAAACATAAACCATGATAGTAATATGCATAAATGTGTTTAGTTGTAATAGTAATCATAAGATACTAATCATGGTTTTAACAATTGTAATAACTAATAACAATAATTATAATAATAATGATTGATATAATAAAAAGTAAGATTTAGATTACTTTAATATTTTGGTAAAATGAATTTGTCATTAGAAATTGGTCAAAGCAAACATCGTACTCAACAGAAGGTAATTCAAAATCTCAATAGAAAATGGAGGTTTTCTAATGAACAGACATTATATCAAATTCTGGATTTCTGAGAGACTGTAAAACTAGGGGTGTAAATGAGGCGGAGCGGCTCGAGAAAAAGCTCGAACGAGCCCGAGCTCGAACTTTACATACAAAGCTTGTTTAGGCTTGCGAGAGCCTAAACGAGCCCAAACAAATTTTTATTTTTATTTTTATATATAATATACCTGCTATTTAACATGGCGAGCTGAGCTTCGGCTCGTTTAAGCTATTGAAGTGAGCTCGACCCGAGTTTTTAGCTCGTTTAAAATTGTTCTCAAATTACCTCGAGCCGAGCCGAGCCGAGCCAAACTCGAGCTCTTGGGCTTTACTTTTGAGCCGAGCTCAATCCCAAAATAGTAGGCTCGAACCGAGTCAAGCTTGAGCCTAGCCAGGCCCGGGCTCGGCTCGTTTACACCCCTAAGTAAAACTAATATATTTTGTTATCCTTTTTTTCAGGTTTTTTTTTGTAGGGGGCTGGTTTGAGGGTGGTGTTAATGAAGTAGGTAAGTTTTCATTCTCAAACCCAACTATTATTGAGAAGCAATTAAGCAAATACCAATCTTTCATGTTTTGTCGGTCCACTGTTACTCTACATAAATTAGAGAACAATGCGAAAATAACATATATAAATAAAAGTAACATACCTCCAGCCTTCATTCCAATTATGACTTCTTTCAAACCCTTTATAATCTGTCAAATTAAACAACCAGTTATATCAGTTAAACAGACATAGTGTTTTTTTTCATTGATTCTATATGAACCTTCTTACATTTTCCAAGCTAAATTCTTTCAACGCTTTCTCGTCCACTTTTTTAATTAAATATTAAGCATTAATTAAAATTACAAAAACAAAATTCTAAACAATAATGGGATAATGTTATAAAATAGCAGTATATTTCTGGCAGTGGTCATTTTTGGTAATTATAACTTTTTGATCTGTTTTGGTAATTATAAGTATTTTACGCCCTACTTTTTACGCAATAATCACCAAAGCGCACCTTTCAAAAAAAGTTGCAAACACAAAGACAAAAAAAAAACATAATTAGGACATTCGCCTTGCAATAATAATCAAGATCGTTGAATAGAACAATTTTAGGAGACTGTACACATTAAGGTAGACTTTGGGTGACTTTTAAGTTTTAACCCATTTGACCTACTCCCCTTTTAGTTAACTTTTTTTACATTTGGTTTGAGATATAAGTATAGAAAACAACCCAAATCGAGTAATCGACCCATTTAAGATAAATGGGTTAAAATTTAAAAATTGACACCTCTGCCTGTAACCATCAAAGCGGAATATAAGCAAGAATTAATGTTGATAATTCATGACATTTGAATGACACTAACCTCTTTCTCATTTAGAGGAAGTATAACCGGGGAACTTTCTCCGCTAAATTGATCCACAGTACTGCAAAAAAAAAAATTTAAATTATTGAACTTGTAAGTGCGATGAATTACAATAATAACATCAAAGAGCAAGAGCTTTCTGCACCTACCTGTGTACAAAATACCCGTTTGACCGCCGGCAGACATAGTTGACTTCAACCAGATCTCCTTCACGAGCCTCTTTACCTTCACCGTCAATTATATCTACAAAGAGAAACCAAATGAAGTTATACAGTTTTAGCTTTTAAAAAGAATGCAAGGTTTTGATGGCTTTTGGTTTGTGGTTGTGTGTAGGGCTGTAAACGAACCGAACGAACATGAACAAGGTCTTGTTCGTGTTCCTTCATTAAGGAATGATCATGTTCATGAACGGTTCACGAACGCTTACCGAACAAGATTTCTTGTTAGTGTTTGTTCATTAAAGAAATGCACGTGTTCATGAATTGTTCACGAACACTTACCAAATGCAAATGAACTCAAACAAAGGTTAATGAATATAAACGAAAACAAACGTTTAGAATAAAATCTGCAATTTTCATCATAAAGATTATGAGAAATCCACCAAAAAATAAATAAGCACTTAACATAATTATCTGAACACAGTTGACATAATTATCATAAACATTATTAACACAAATCTAAGAAGTTTGTCAAGCTTTAACACAAACTGAAACTAAAATTGTCAAATGAGGGATATTGGGAAAGGCATATAGTATAACTACGGTTTCAAAATTTTAAAATCTAAAAAAATAAAACGAAAATAAAACATATAAAAACCTTTAAATGAACATAATTGAGCGAACACAAATGTACACATTAACGAACGTGCACGAACATAAACGAACAAATGCAAGCTTTGTTCATGTTCTTTCATTTAACTAAACGAACAAAATTTCTTGTTCGTGTTCGTTCATTTATTAAACATAGTTATTAAAGGCATGAAGCGCACTCAAGGCACTTAGGCTCCGCTTAGGGCCTAGGCGATAGGCGCAAAAAAGCGTGGGCTTGAGAAAAAAAAAAGCGCACTTAAATAAAATAAATTTAAAAGTTCATTAAAGCAATAAAGTACTCAAAACCAAAACCAAAATGTTCATACTCGCACTTAAAAAGTCTCAGATAACAAAATACTCAAAACCAAAATGTTCATATTGGCTGCGCTATATTTACCTTGGAAGCGTAAGCGCATTAACTGTGAATCGACCAGAAAAAAAAAGCCTAGGCGCCAAAAGCGCACGCTTTTGATAACTATGTTATTAAACGAACGAACATAAATGAACTACCCGCCGAACTATTTGTTGAACGTTCGGTTCGTTTACAACCCTACATATGGGTATGGGTATGATAGCAGGGTGGAACGGGAATGAGAATAAAAGCATAGTTGTTAGCAACAAATAGCGATAAGGTACCTATATGCTACATAGCGAATAGCGATAAATAGCGGGCGGCTATTTTATAAATAGCGATACACTAGAATTTAAAAAAAAAAATTATGTATCTTATATCAAAATACCCTGGTATATATGCTATTATACATGTATATTTAACAAAAACCTAAATTCTAACTATTTTATAGCTATATTTAATTGTTATTTATATTATAAAACAAAAAAAATTGTCGCTATCATCGCTATCTACCGTTTCAACCCTAATAGCGAGCCTAGACCTATACGCTATGTAGCACGCTATAGTGATTGCTACGCTCGCTATAGCGGTTTGGGTGCGGTCCTGTGTTTTTTTTGTCAGGCCAACTGGTTTTAATAAAGTTTTCCTTTCAAAAAAAAAACTAAACTTTGGCAGATACGAAGAAACCTCATTCGAGAAAAGATTACTGATTTTGAAAACAATATCTTCAAACCAGACGTCACCTATCACTACCATTCTCTCCCCCATCAATCCAAACACACCCAAAAACTCATATAATATTGTACAAACATATTACCACTATAATAATCAATTACAATTCATTTAACGGAAACTAATTATAATTAACCAATTAAAATTTTAAAAACAACAAAATCTACCTGATATGTTAGGGAAAACCGGTAATCTTACACATTTAGTGGTAAATATAATATAAAGAAGTTACCTTGTATTCGCACTCCACTATCAAGCTTCTGGGTCCTAAATGCTTCCAATTCAAATAGATGTTGAAAATAAATAATAGTTGGTGAAGCTTCTGATAAAATAAAGTAAAGAACGATATGTAATACACACCGAATAACCTCAGGTTCATTCATCTCCAAGGCTTCAGCGATAAGAGGAACGTTCAGTAAAACCGGTATGAATCCAAACGAGTGCAAAAGCAGCCTTCTTGGAATCATTTTGGTTGTCGTTATTTTTCTGGTTGACCTTTCGACCGCATGATTCTTGATTTCACCAGGTCTACGAAAACTGTGTTCTTGAAACAATGACGATTAAAATTTTGAGATCATGAACTAGAGTCTTCATTAGGCAAAACAGGGTGTTTGGGAATTATAACTGCTTATTAACTGAAATAAGATGTTCGGGATAAGCAATCCCAAACACTCTCAAAACAGCTTTTACATGTATAGAAACACGATAACCAGATAAGCAGTTTTACTAAGCATTCCCAAACATCCCACAAGTGTGCATTAATTGTCAAATGGTATATAATTCATATTTTTCCAGCTTTAATGCTGCTGGAACCATGTACATATAACTATAACCATCATTTCCAAATCATAGTTAAGCGCATGAAATAAAACACAGCCAATTTAGTCGACAATCAATGTACACGATAAGGTAGGAAACCGGGTCAAACGAACTCCAATTAACCTCATTCCAGCGGCGTTGGAACCCGCTCGACCAACCCTATTCAAATATACATAGGGTTTAGCTTATGTTTTAGCTTTTAGGGTTTATAGTTTAGATTTTAGGGTTAAGGGGTTAGGGTTCGACGAGCCAGTCCCAACGCCCGAATGAGCTCAATCAGAGTTCGTTTGACCCAGTTTCCTAACTTTCTTAGATTAAGGACATTTTGTCAATCGGAGTTCAATCAGTCAAAGGCAGTCAAAGTCGATCAAAATGGTCACAAATCTTTGAAGCATTTGAAAACTTATACTTATTATCCAATCCAATTAGTAAGTTTGAATTATTATATATATAAAATTTTGAAAACTTTTGTGTATATATATGAAAGGGGTGGCGGCGCAGCTTCTTGCCTGTCTACCTTGTGTCTTGATTGTAACTTGGCAAGTATGAATGAAATCACTATTTATTAAAAAAAAAAAAAAAAAAAAAAAACTATACATACGCATACTCATCACCAAATATCAAACAATCTCAATTTCTAGGTCACAATGTTCTACAATCTCATCAAATTGAAATAGAATATGAAAATTAAAGCCTAGGGTTTACTAACTTAAAAGAAGAAATTGATACCGATGACGATTGGAAACGATGATTAGGGTTTTGAATTGAAGAGTTTCCATAGCTGCCTCCACATGAAAATTCTTGTAAACCAATTGGTAACGGATAACTCCTTTTTGTTAACTGGCTGATATAACCGAATTTTAATTGATAAAATCGAACCCAAAAAACCAAACCAAATAAAAAACCTGCGTTGGTTAACTGTTTTTTTTTTAATATCGAAAGTAGCGGGTCGGTTATGGTTACGAATATTTCGATAACCATCATAACCGAACCAAACCAACATGTAGTATAATCTTTGTCGGATTTTGGACTTCACCATTTTTCAATATTTGATGTTTTGGTTAAACGTTTGTTAGAATTTATGAGTTATCATATCGTTTTGTTTGAATTTATTGTTTATATCATGTCGTTTTATTTGAATGTTTGGTAATAAACGGTATCAATATTATAAATTACATGTATCTTTTTAATACTATGCAATACATTAATGTATACAAAAGTATAATAATAATTTATGTCATGGTCAAAAAAAGTTTTGAGTTATTTTTAGCTAGACGTAAATTCACGGTTAACCGACCCACTATAACCATCTAAACCGATTAACCGAAACCGTCGGTTATGATTATCCATTAACCAACATCGCGGTTACGATTATGGTTGTTGGTCAAAACCGACCCATGCACAGCCCTACTTTTATCTTTCGTTTGTGTCTCCTTTAGAAAGTTTTGGTTCTAACTTTACCCCTAGAGCGGCTATGTTGTATTAGGAACGTGACACACGAACCGAATCCGATGGGCAAACTCAAAGCATTCAAGACAGGTATTCGGGTATGGAATTATTATTAAAGGAATTATGAGTATGGGGCATGTATGATATAAGGTGATACACAAAGTGATTACTCGAAACATACGAACCTGTTTATCGAAACTACCTTGTAAATTATCTTTTGTCCTTGGTAATTGAATAACCTACTAATTCACTAATTTCTAGTTTTCTTGGGTAATAAAATTATATAAAACTTAAAATAGTAAGAAATGCATTCGAGAATCCCAATGGGTAATTTTTAACTAGCTGGCGGTATAGTGATGACAATTATACCCTTACTCATCAGAAACCCAATGAATATGGTACTAAGTTTAGACCGTGGGGTATGGTGGGGCTTTGGTTAGGTTTGGGTTGGGGCATTTGTTGACACGTGGAATGGGAGCCCCCCACTGCCTGGTTACGTGTCCGCGGGGTATGGCGGGGCGTGGGTTGGGGCATTTGTTGACACGTGGAATGGGAGCCCCCCCACTGCCTGGTTACGTGTCCGCGGGGTATGGCGGGGGCGTGGGTTGGGTGCACCGCGTGGCAGAATATTCAAAAAAAAAAATTACAAAAAGAATTTATAAAAATCACACAACATTTAAAAAAAAAACCTACAACTTCATTAAAATTTTAAAAATTACATAATCCTAAAAATTACAAAATAACAAACCTAGAGCGTTAAATAAATTTCAAAAAGGTCGATCTTGTCGAACGCCTTTCGCTCCTTGCCTCGAAACTCTATGTTCGCCACCGCCACCCGGTCCTCGTGGCTTAACTCGCCACCCGGAACGGCTTCGTAGTAAGCCTTGAAACGCTCGATCTTGGGCCGTAGCTCGCGCCATTTATGTTGGCACGCGTTCATGTTGTGGCGGTCGTTACCGACGTTATGTCGGTAGGTTGCGAAAGCTTCCGGCCAATATTTTGTTTGGCCCGGTGGCCGCCCCTTGATAGCGTCAACGACGCTTGTGACGAGAGCAAGTTCTTCTTCGTGTGTCTAGGATGCCATAGCGGGTTTGTGGGATGTTGGGGTTGGGGTGACCGATTGGGGTAGCGGGTTCGTGGGGTTTGGGATGGACCACACGGTGGGGTTTGGGATGGACCACACGGTGGGGTTTGGGGTTATTTATAGGGGATGTTGGGGTTGGGGTGACCGCTTGGCCAAGCCAAACGGTTTGAATTTAAAATTCAAACTTTTCATATGGTCCGCTATGACATGGCGGGGTCAGCGAATGGAAGCAAGCCAGCTAGGATGTCAAGACCGCCCCACGCCCGGCTTGAAACCCAAGCCCCAAGGGCCACGCCCCAACCCAAGTCCACCCGGGGTGATGGCTTGGGCGTTTTCCCCCAACCCACGCCCAAACCCCCGCCCCATACCCCATAGTCTTAAGAGTAACTAACTCACTCTCCCTCATTGCCATCCTTGCATCTTGATCTCACGAGTTATTCCCATTATTTAAACATCATTCAAGACAGCAACAATATAGTTTAACAAAAGTTTCACCATGCCCCCTTTTATATTTCGACTAATGTGTTTGAATGTGATCCGATGATATTTTTTAGCCAGTGGTGGAAACGAAACTTCTTTAGCTTTTCGGTTGTAATATAAATCTGCGAGACCCTAAAATCGGGTGTTAAACAGTTGGATCATCATTGCATAAATAGTCTAAAATATTTGATTTTTTTAATAATATACGCGGCAAAAAACATTTAAGTCAATTTCCCCAAACACAGGAAACATTTAAATTTTAATAAAAAAATTTAATGTATAAAAAGTGATTTATTAAACAAACTTCTTTAACTAGAAATGTCATCTTCAAATGTTGGGTAGCTTCATGCAACGTCTAAGTGGTCTTTCGTTCATCCATCTAACCTGAAATCAATCTAACGTGCATGCAAAAGTCAGCTAGGCAAAATTGAGCTAATTGACAACTCCAAGCATATCCAACCATTCAGCGAAAGATACAAAGCAGTTCCAAAAATCCCGGTAAGTACCACCAATGCTTTTTAATCATTAAAATTAAAAACACCTACAAATATGCTAACAAATAATTGCATTGCTGATTGTAGATCTTTACCTAGTAAGCCACACAAAACCGGCACTATGAATGAATAGATTAGAGTGTGCTACAATCACAAATATATATATATATATACTAGTCCTTTACCCGCGCGATGCGGCGGGAAACATATCACTTAGGTTGGTGAGTTTAGGGTTGTGTATGGGGCGGGTCGGTTTTCAATAACCGAAAAAAACCGAACCGATAAGTTACAATTAATATATGTTTATGTTTAAGATTAAATTGTTCAAGTGTTTAACCCAATGCTATTAGAAAATGTTAATTTTAGTCTTGAATGTTAAGTGTTTATAATAAAAACATTATAACTGAAATGATTTATTATTACCTATAAGATATAACAAAACTTAATATAAAAATTAAATTTAATAAAACTTTGAATCTTACATAATTTTGTTCCAAAAACCGAAGTAACCGAAAAACCGAACCGACGCAAAAACCGAAAATTCAAAACCAAAAAAAACTGAAACCGAACGGTTTTTAAAACCCGGAAACCTACATTTCGGTTTCGGTTTTGATTTTACCCAACTCCTAACTCCCACCCTTAATATCTACGCCATACCCCCCCCCCCCCACCCTTACACTTGCCTGTTTCATTATCATCATCAACATCAACAGCTCTCTCAACTCCCTACTCCCAAGATCATCATCATCATCATCATCGAAAGATCAACAGCTCATCTTCATCATCTTCATCGAACATCTTCATCATCGAACATCTTCATCATCGAACAGATCAGGTATCAAAACAGAGGTTTTTTAATGTGTTTTGGTTTTGGTTTTGGATTGATTCGATGATTTGAATGTGTTTATATTCTGAAAAAACAGAGGGTTGATTCTCGGTTTGATTTTGGGTTTAGGGTTTAGGGTATCAAAACAGAGGGTTGATTTTGGGTTCCATTCGATGATTTTGGTTTTGATTTTGAGTTCCATTCGATGATTTTGGGTTGATTTTGAAAAAAACAGAGGGTTGATTTTGGGTTTGATTTTGGGTTGATTTTGAAATAACAGAGGGTTGATTTTGTTCAAAATGCATGAAAACAGAGGTTTTGAATGTGTTTTGGTTTTGATTTTTGTGGGTTTAGGGTTTAGGGTATCAAAACAGAGGTTTTGAATGTGTTTTTGTTTTGATTCTTGTGGGTTTAGGGTTTAGGGTATCAAAAACAGAGGTTTTGAATGTGTTCCTGTTTTGATTGTTATGGGTTTAGGGTATCAAAACAGAGGTTTTGAATGTGTTTTGGGTTTGATTCAATGATTTGAATGTGTGATTTGAATGTGTTCCTCATTTTGATTTTTGGTTTTGATGATAACAGTTATTTGGTTTTGGTTTGATTCGATAATAACAGTTACTTGGTTTTGGTTTGATTCGATGATAACAGTTATTTGGTTTTGGTTTGATTCAATGATAACAGTTATTTGGTTTTGGTATCCATTCGATGATTTTGGATTGATTTTGAAAAAACAGAGGGTTGATGTATCAACTGAGTATATTGTTCAAAATGCATCAAAACAGATGTTTTCAATGTGGTTTTCAATGTGTTTTCGTTTTGATTCTTGTGTGTTCATCATATTGATTTTTGGTTTGATTCCATGATTTGGGTTCCTCATATTAAGAACTGATCGGATATGTGGTTTTCAATGTGTTTTGGTTTTGATTCTTGTGTGTTCATCATATTGATTTTTGGTTTGATTGCATGATTTGGGTTCCTCATATTAAGAACTAATCGGATCAGTGGTTTTCAATGTGTTTTGGTGTTGATTCCTGTGTGTTCATCATATTGATTTTTGGTTTGATTGCATGATTTGGGTTCCTCATATTAAGAACTAATCGGATCAATGGTTTTCAATGTGTTTTGGTTTTGATTCTTGTGTGTTCATCATATTGATTTTTGGTTTGATTGCATGATTTGGCTTCCTCATATTAAGAACTAATCGGATCAGTTTCGGATTGATGTGTTCCTCATTTGAATGTGTTTTGTTATACAGAATGGCTGCGGATGTAAAGATACGCAAAACACCAACTACGAAGGCGAGAACACTTGACAACCTCCTAGAAGATGGCGCGGTGCACATAAGGAAGTGATTGATATGAATGATCATAACCCCAGTGTAGCTTATGGATTTTCCTTGAAATTCCATAGCTCGCTAATTACATATCTACCACTGGGGTTATATTCATTCATATGAATGAATATAACCCTAGTGGTAGATATGTAATTACCTACACTGAGGTTATATTCATTCATATCTGCGTCATTCCGAAGTGCACCCGTCAGTAAAGATCCACAATTGCTTGTGGATCTTTGACGTTTTGTCTCTGTATTGTATGTTACGGTCTTTTGTTATCGAGTCTGTAAGTTCCGTCAAGTCTACGGTCTTTTGTTATCGAGTCTGTAAGTTCCGTCAAGTCTATGAAGTTGGTATGACGTTTTGATTATATGTATTAAAAGTTTACATTTAATATACAGTTTAGATTTCATAAGAAAAAAGATGGTTTGGATGTGTTCCTCATTTTGATTTAAATTTCATAAGAAAAAAGCAAAAAATGAATTTAGGGGCTCGGGTTGATATTTCACTCATGCCAAAAGACGGTCTTACCCCTAGTTGTTTGAGAACTGTTTAAAAAGAACTGATCGGATCAGTTTCGGATTGATGTGTTCCTCATTGATTTTTGGTTTGATTCGATGAAAAAATAGATGGTTTGGATGTGTTCCTCATTTTGATTTATGGTTTGATTCGATGAAAAAACAGAGGGTTTCATCATGTTATTTGGGTATTTGGGTTCTTAATGTTTTTTTTCTTTGTGCAAAAACAGTGGGTTCTTGATAGGATCCCGATCCAGGTTTATACCAGAAGGAAAGGGCGGGTCAAGGATCCAGATGTGAATCAGTTCAATACCATTTTCGGTTACTGGGTTGACCCACTGGGTCAGCACAGGATGGGAGTTATGGAGCAGTTCAAGGCAGTTTACAAGCTGGGTTTTCTGGTTCTTGTTTTTGTTATAAGTTTCATTTGTTTAATTCAGTTCAATACCCTCTCGAAACGGGCCAGTTTGTTTAATACCCTCTCGAAACGGCCCAGTTTGTTTAATTCAATAAAGTTGCCCGCTTAATTTTGTTGTTTCTATCAGTTCTTCATGTTTGTTTTGCTTTGAAAATATACATTTTGGCGACACCTCTCAGTTTTCAGTTTTCGTGTATGAATGCTACAAGTATAAGTGAAAGTAAGATTCTTTCCATTGCGCATCAAAGAATGAAATCAAACCACGCCAAAACTCTAAGAAGATGATGATTACTCAATACAAAAATAACTTTCTTTTTTTCTTAATATAATTTGTGTTCATAAATAAAACAAATTGAAATACACATATCAACATGGTCAAAGCTTCTGAAATCATACATAATGACTATCAAAACAAAACTGGTACACTTTAGCGATCGGAATGTTGTTGCCATTAAATTCTTTCTCGTTTCTACTCGTCCAAAGTCTCCATATCGTAGCGATCAGACACTTCTAAAGTACTCCAGCATTCACATTGTCTTAATAGAAGACGAAGAATATCTATCACAATGTCTCGAAGAAGCCTCTACGTTTCAGTTTCCCAATGCACTTAGTAGGTTATTTGCGAGATAGCCTCTACATCTTCTATTACAACCTAACTCAGGCATATAATTGAGAGATGAACACAGCTACAAACCGGGTTAAGCCATGGCTGCAAACACACGGTGTTTTAAGCACAAGAAACACATATGTAACCTCACAGGCTCAGCTTATGCATCATAGCCTCAACACTTTCAGTTCAGACATATTATGCATCATAACCTCACAGGCTCAGCTTATTGCATCATAACCTCACAGGCTCAACTTATGCATCATAGCCTCAACACTTTCAGTTCAGACATATTATGCATCATAACCTGCTCATTTGCTTATCAAAACATCTGGAAGACTCAGACATGTAATTGAGAGATGAACACAACTACGGTTAAAGCCATGGCTGCAACACACGGTTGCAGAGTGAGAACTATGCAACCTGGATATTGCCCCGCCAAGATGCTACTCGGATCTTCTATGTACCCTCAAAATACAATCATCATCACAGTCTATTGTGTTATGTAACCTCGCTTTAAAGCATGATGTACAAGAGTAATTTGCCACTAAACTTAAACAACCTTTAAAGCATGATGTACAAGTGTTCTAAACACATATGTTACCTCACAGGCTCAGCTTATGCATCACGGCCTCAAACACTTTCAGTTCAGACAGATTAAGAACACAAGCTCAGGTTTTGCATCACAGCCTCAAACACTTTCAGTTCAGACAGATTAAGAAAACAAGCTCAGCTTTTGCATCACAACCTCAAATTCAGTTCAGACAGATTAAGAACGGAGAAAAAAACCCAACAATATTTTGATTGCAATTGATGTTTTTACGAAAGGACTAAAAACGGAGAAAGCTGTCTGAAGTATTTGTAGAGTGTTGATACATCTGAAGTATTTATAGAGACTGAAGCAAGCATGCTGTCTTTCAGACAGTGTTTGTAGAGTGTTGATACATCTGAAGTATTTATAGAGACTGCAGCAAGCAAGCTGCCTTCAGACAACAGTAAAATGTTGCTTTTACAGCTGTAGATTGTTGATGTAAAAGCAATACGGTAAGTAGTAAAAAAAAACAAAAAGAACATAAGTCAAACAATAATACATTCTGACACGATACGTTTATTCAAAAAGTTATTAGAAGATATTAATCTAACTAAAGACTTATTAAGAATATGAAAAAAGTCTTTGGATTATAACTTGAAGTTGGATTCTAAGTAAACAATAAGTTTATTCAAAAAGTTACTAATCTAATCTGTCAAACAATAAGTTTATTCAAAAAGTTTATTAAAAAGAGTTATCATTTGATGCAAGTGCAAAGCTGTTTAGAGTTTTTACCTGATTCATTGTCGGTTTCGACTTGCGGCGGGTTGAATCGCCAAAGGTTTTCTATGTTTTTTAGGGGGAAAATGGGTGCTTCTCTCCACAGGGCATACAAAACACAGATTGTTGGCGGAAGCCCGCCAAATTTAACATATAAAGTTTTTTTATATGTTAAATATGGCGGGCTGCCGCCAATAACCTGTGTTTTGTATGCCCTGGGAGAGAAGCACCCATGTTCCCCCTAAAATGCAAAGAAAACATCAGGGTCAACCCCAGTGGATCTTGTGTCGAATAGAGAGAAAATCATTGATTCGGTGTCATTGAACCCTATCCAAACACTGTATAAATATTAAACAGATCAGACTCAAATAGCGAACAAAAACGTATGAAAATACAGATTTAGACTTCATATACCGTTCAGCTCGTCGACGTTGTTAGGGTTTCGCTCCACGACCTCTTGCTTCTGCTGCAACTCCTGCTCGCCTGCTCGGATAAGGTAAATCTTGAATGTCTTATATTTACACATTGGTCAATATATGATTAGTGATTACAAAATCTCAATAAAATATTTTACTGAATCTTTTTAGTTGGTAATGAACTAATAATATTTATTTTCTATTAAAAAACCATTAATATGATTGCTCAAGTCAATAAACATAACTCTTGTCGCAAACATAAAGTTAACCAAATCCAAACACATATGTACAAGTTATAAACAGAGCAGACTCAAATAATAACTGTCTCTCTCTCTCTCACATATATATAGTTTCACAGTTTAAGTCATACAGACACCTATAGATAAAGAGTAAACCCATAACCACCTATAGCTAGCTATCCAACAGATTTATTCCACTTTTCATGGCATGCAGTCAACATTGATTAGTCCATCCGAATAAGCATACAAAACTTTTCTTAATTCATAATGTGAGCAAAGCAAACACTCATTCTGTCACGACTTCCGAGATGTAACACATATACCAATCAGTCAATCTTCATATCTCAAATATGCCCTATGTTGATAATGATTTTGAATCTACACAAATCAAGCCAAACAGACCTCCATTTCTAAACAGATGCACCAAAACAACACATAATAGAGCAAATATTCATAACCAAAACCTAACAAAATCAGAACAGTATATGCATTTAGAAACCATAAATAACAATCTAAACTTTAGAAAACCATAAATCAGAACAGTATATGCAAATACGATGCCCAAACATCTTAGGTTCAGCATGACTAAGCAGAAGTAAAATATACACATTTATGTAGTAATAACTAAGAGGATCACGTGCGACATGCACAAAAGAACATATAGGCAAAGGTCAGTATGCAAATGCTAAGTAATAATGACAGTTTATATCAGGAAGTCGATAAAACCCTCCTTGTACTTTGAATATATATTTATATTGTCAGGTGTAATTAAGATATGGGGTTGGAGGGTTTTGGTGATAACCATTTAATTCAATAATATGTACAATTTTTAGTTACCAGCTAGGGTTTCGTACACAATCAAGCATCAATTAAAGGTCAACAATTGAAAATCAGAACACACAACAATGAAAGATCAACAACAAATCTTACACAACAAATCAAATCAACTAATAAACTCAAATCGATGAGTAGAACACACACAACAGAATCGCTAAATTAAACTATCGAAAATTACATCAAAGATTTCAGAAATAAAATACATATTGCTGTCTATTTCACAGATCCATGTCAAATACACTTTCACCAAATCCAGATTTATGACTTTCATCTATTTAAACGTAATAGCATTTAACTAAAAAAATTACCAAAAAGTCAGTGCCTCCACATAAAAACTGTTAATTCAAATACCCACAAATCATAACCAGTTAAACAAAATGACTCATTTAAACTAAAAATCCATCCCATACTGAGATCTGAGAACAATGTAAGTACCTTTACGGATCTCCATTCAGAAACCATCCATTTTGATAATGCAGTATCGCCTACGCCAACTGGGGAAACCTAGATCTGCAACTTTAGAGCAAAAAGAAAAAATCAAATTCGAGATCTGAAGCTTGTGACCTAAACAAATAAAAAAGAGGTCGTCGGACATACCTCAGTTTGTCGGAACCTACCTCAACCACCATCTAAAACCGGAACCGTAGTCGTCGGATTTAACACTACACACCACGCCGTCTTTAGATCTTGTGAAATCTTGCTCATACATCACCGAACACCCCCTAACAACAATAATCTTTCATTTAGCATAATAAAAAGACATTGAGTAGAATAAAGGCCATACCTTGCTCATACGTCACTGATTCGTAGATCCAAACCCCTGACCACCTTCAAACTCAGTCGATCATCAAACGGATCTGGTGATAGATCTCATGAAACCCTAGTTCGCCGAGAGAGAGAGAGAGAAGATCTGATGTTATTTTGTGAGATGTGTGAGGAATGAGAGAGAAAGTAATTGGTGATCCGTGTGAAGTCAAATGGACGGTCCAGATGATGATCCGTGTGAAAAGGTGAAAAACATGGACGGTTGTAGATGATCCGGGTAAAGGGTAATTTGTTTGTGTTTTCTTGTGCTTTAAGTGTTGTACATTGTGCATTAAGTGTTTTTTCAACACCTTGTTGAATTACCATCTTGTCCTTCTAATATGCTTATTAAAGTAGTATAGATATATAGGGTAGGGATCCTAAGAGAAGTCCACCCTATTTGAGAAACTTGAGAAGCAATCTGGACCACACATTTTCCCTAAGCAAAAAATGCAAAAAAAAAGGTGAAAAAAATGCAAAATTTTTTTTTTGAAAAATCGCTGCTTTTTCTTTAAGAATTAAAAAAAGAATTTTCAATTTTTTTTTTTTGGATTTATACACATGTGTATATTGTTAATCTTTTAACTATACATATATGTATATTGTCAATTATACATATATGTATATACATGTTTAAAATTGAAAAAATGTGTATATTGTTAATCTTAAACCATAAACACTAAAGCTAAACCCTAAAGCTAAACCCTAAACTCTAAACCCTAAAGCTAAACCCTAAAGCTAAACCCTAATGCTAAACCCTAAAGCTAAACCCTAAAGCTAAACCCTAATTCTAAACCCTAAAGCTAAACCCTAATGCTAAACCCTAAAGCTAAAACTAAACACTAAAGTTAAACCCTTAATGCTAAACCCTAATACAAACCCTAAAGATAAAGCTAAACCAAAAAGTTAAAGCTAAACCCTAATGCTAAACCCAAAAGCTAAACCCTAAATACTATTGCTAAACCCTAATACTAAACCATAATGTTAAACCCTAAAACTAAACCCTAAACCATAAAGCTAAACCCTAATGCTAAACCCTAAATACTAATGCTAAACCCTAAATAACACTTATTTTTCAATTTTAAACATGTATATACATATATGTATAATTGACAATATACATATATGTATAGTTAAAAGATTAACAATTTACACATGTGTATATATCCAAAAAAAAAAATTTTAAAAAAAAAATTAATTCTTAAAGAAAAAGCTGCGATTTTGCCAAAAAAATTTTTTTGCATTTTTTCACCTTTTTTTTGCATTTTTTTGCTTAGGGAAAATGTGTGGTCCAGAATGCTTCTCAAGTTTCTCATTTAGCCTACTACTTCTCACATGATCCTTATTCTATATATATGCCTTGGAGAACTTTGAAAATGGGGTGGACTGCGGAGTGTTTACCATGAGACACATGGAAATATACAAAGGGAAAATAACTTGGCATTGTGGATTTTTTGATGAATCAGACGGTCAAATAAAATAACTTCGGAATCTAAGATAAAAGTATTTGTGTAAAAATGTCTTATCGGACTAAAATTTGGAAAGATATGCCATTTCTGTTGAGGCACTGAAGTTTGATAAGAGAGCTGACAGAGATAAAATGATAACGAACCATGACAGTAAAATTGCAGCCAGGTTAAAAAATGTTCGGTTAGCATGTATTTTTGGCCACACATTATAAATGATAAAAATAGCGTATATTGATGTTAAGCATATTGGTTTGTTATTTTGGTTACGCATATTGATACAAGTCTAGTTATAGATACTTATGTTGGCTACGCATATTGTGACATCACATTTCCAATCATAACAAATCTATTGTTACATTGGTTTATTTTTTGGTTTCCGTTAGGACCCTCAACAAGTTTTCGTTTGAACTAAAGAGTGTTTAGTTTTGGGTTATACATTCGGCAAATCCTTTTAAAGGGGTTATTCAAAATCGATTATTCACTTATTGTTTTAATACAAACTAGAATTTTGACCCGTGCCGCGCGTTGCAGCGGCACTGCTATATTTGTGACTTTGTTACACGCATAACGATGATGACATTAGCGTGCGCGCATTAACTTGTGGTGCGCACATGTGACACACTTTATGTTCACGACATTAACGTCATTAGACATATATAAAAGGAGTATGTCTAAGTTGTTGCGGTGTAAACTCGTAAAAGTAATTTAGATATTAATGTGGTTAGGCATAGATAAAAAAAATATAATAATATGTCGCTCGTTACGGTATAAAGTCGTAAAAGTTATTTAAACAAAAGGAGGTGTTAAATTAATAAAGCATTGTTTTTTTTTACTTTGTTACACACGTTACGTTCGTGACATTAACGTCATCAGACATAGATAAAAAAGAGTGTCTCGGACATTGCAATGTAAAGTCGTATAAGTAATTTAGACGTGATGTAAAGTCGTAAAAGTAAGGAGGTGTTAAGTTATTAAATAGAAAAGGTTGGAATGTCAAAGTTGTTAATTACCAAAATTTAGAAGAAAATGTGTAACTTATCTAAAGATAAGGATTAATAGGGTTTCGTATCAAAATTTTAAAGTTTGATGGTGTGAATAAAAAACAGTTGGTCCATTACATAGGCCACGACCTTCGTTTTTAAAATTATATATAATATAATAATATAATTAACATTATCTCAAATATTGTTTCAAAAAAAATTCCAAAAGTAAATTTTGTAACACCCGTCTTAATTACTACTTGAATTTAATAATAATTCATAAGATTTTATATAAAAGATGTCTAATTTAAAACATAAGTTCCAAAAATAAAGTTCTAAGGTAACAAACATTAGTCAACTATCAACTAATTTAAACATTTATAAGTTGTTTAGCAAACTGTTTACATCATAACATTGTCTAAACATAATTAATTTACGCGGAAGCTTCAAAAGTTCGTGTTCGGTTCTTCAAAAGCTTGCTTGACAGCCATCCGTAATCCTTCAATACCTAGAAACTGGAAATTTTTAACAAAGATTAGTGTTAGAGTTCTTAGAAATATTACATAATCGAAACTACGCTTAAAACGGATTCGATTTGACAAAGATATGCAAAATTCAACATGAATGTCAAGGCTCTACCGTAACTTACGGTAGTCACCGTAAGTTACGGTAGCTCCTGGGAAACTTTGGTTCCACCGTAAAACAGGAAGAATCCACCATAACATTTTAGTCCCTACCGTAAATTACAGTATATACCGTAATTTACGGTAGGCTCTGTGTAACACCTCGAAAATTCACGTCCTATAATGTATTGACACGTGTCATAAGCTTGAACGTGTGAAATTTTATTTAGAGGGACTAAAGTTGACAAACATGGAAAGTATGTGAAAATAAGGGTTCAAAATGTCAACAAGGGATAAATATACTTTACAGTGACCCTACATGATGTTCATAACCTCAACCGAATAAATCATGGATCGTACGAAGCCAATTGTGAAAGAAAGTGAGGAATTACAAACTACAGGGGTTAAATGTGTCAACATGTTTTAAAGGTATACCTCTGAGTGACCTTTTAGCGAACCCGAAGCTTTGTAATGCTTAATTATACTCACAAGAATGTGTGATAAAAATTTCACAAGGTTTCGTTAAGGTATGAGAAAGTTATGGCAATATTCGTATACGAGGGGTTAAAAACGTCAACGATTTAATTTCTCGCGATTTTTACGCAACCGACGAACGAACACGCAAACATCAACTACCGATCCTAATTTGCGTATTTTAGTATTAATATTATGCTCTACGATGCTTCCATGATGTTCGGGTGCGAAGACGGACTTGTGGGTCTTGGGCCCAAGCCCACAAAACCTCCACTATATAAATGAAAAATAAATAAAATAAAAAATAAAAATCATTTTTCACCATCTCTTTCTCTCTCTAAAACTCTCTCTACTCTCTCTCTCTCTCTAGAAACTTTTCCGGCGACTTTTCCGGCGACCGTTTTCCGGCCAAGAGTACACTTTTTCAACTATATCCGACGTTCCGGATCGCGTGGTGTGGTTAGTTTTAGCTAATTCTTAGCGGTTTGAGCTCTATGGCAACTCCGGCGACATTCCGGTCAAATTCCGGCGAGTCCGTTTTGAACTTTTGACTTTGCAGATGCTTTGATCGGGACTTTAGGAGCATTCCTGCACAGTTTCAAGAAATTCTATTCTCCGGCGAAATCTCGACTTCTGACATGGTTCTGGCGAGTTCCAGCCGTCAGTTTTCGACGAAAAATATATTTTTGGGCTCCTAGTGACCTGTAGAGTCCATCGAACCACTTTCGACTCGGGTGAAAAATTTAAGTTCGGGACGCTCTCGGGCTCGATTTCTGACATGGTTCTGGCGAGTTCCAGCCGTCAGTTTTCGATGAAAAATATATTTTTGGGCTCCTACTGACCTGTAGAGTCCATCGAACCACTTTCGACTCGGGTGAAAAATTTAAGTTCGGGACGCTCTCGGGCTCGACTTCTGACATGGTTCTGGCGAGTTCCAGCAGTCAGTTTTCGATGAAAAATATATTTTTGGGCTCCTAGTGACCCGTAGAGTCCATCGAACCACTTTCGACTCGGGTGAAAAATTTAAGTTCGGGACGCTCTCGGGCTCGGTTCAACATGGTCAACAGGTCAAACGTGGTCAAAACTTGGCAAGGGGAAGTTTTGGGTCATGTTAGTGCCTCGGTTCAGTTTTGGGTTCGGTCAAACCTGGTCAACATCGGTCAAACGTGGTCAACTGCTGGTCAACGGTCAACACGAGGCTCGGTAAAATTTTATCGATGCAAATTTTGTTATATTATGTGGGCATTAAAACTTTAAAAGGGCACCCTCTGATTCCCACTCTAACTAGGTCAAATGTCGGGTCAATCTTGTTATTAAAAAGTCAACAGGATAATTAATTTCTAATTTATGCATAATTAGCAATGTAGAACACATACAACCTGTTTGATCATTAATATAACTTGGTAATTAGTTTAAGAACATGTCTAAACATGTTCAACCCGACAATTTCCTGTTTAGACCCGGTTCGGAACCGAAAGTCGCAAAGCTTTGACTTTTGCTTTGACTTCAGTTCTGACCCGTTTTGGTATGATTTAGAAATACCTTAGAGCTCTAGTTGGACCAGATTGCATGCTAGTATAACCCTCTGTGATTATACACCATGGTTCATTAGTTAACCGATTAATACGCATGATTTCCGTTAATTGCCCATATGTTGACCATTATGTCCTTTTCACCATAAAACGTGATTTTTGGAAATGTAAAAGAGTAAAAACCTTAGTCACTGATATATAAACTTGTACCCAAAGTTTGACATCAGTTTGAGGTGTAGTTTGAGAGTTATGCTCATTAGCGTAAATTGAAAGCTTTATGTTAATTAAACGGCGTATTTAGCGTATAGCCTATTTAAACATACTTTTTGATATTAAACTCTTTACCCACTGATGTAATATATTATTTTGGGATTTTTGAAGATTTTTAATTAATTTTAGGCTGAGCATAACTCATAGTCGTAGGCTTAACCCGGTACTTGTCGGTTTTGCCCTTACGGGCCATAAAATGGGTTTTACATATCTAAACGACTCCAAACCTTTTGCTACTGATCTTAAATGATAAATAATTTATTTTAAGCCTTCTGGAATGGTAAAAATATCAGCTTTATGTATCGAACCCGTAAACGGCTTTTAATCGCCTAATTAAGCGTTTTTAACGCATAGTATGTACTAAGAGTATTTTAAACATATCAAGGGTAACACCTACTGATATTTGAGGCAAATTATAATATTTTAACAGTAAGCAAAGGTTGTTAAACTCAGACTTCAGTTTTGAGCTTTTCGGCTTATGTGAAATTACCAAAATGCCCCTACGGTGCATAGTTTGGTTATAATTGATAAATTTCACATATATACTTGACCCTACTGTTATAATTTATTAAATGGAGTATTTTTGCTGATTACATCAGACCTGTAACTCAGGTTAATACTTAAACTCTTTTATAAACTTGAAAATGACCAAACTACCCCTACGGGGCATAGTTTGTGTTTAAATTCGTTTCGGGCATAATAAAAGACATCTTACTGATGTCACAACATATTTGAGGCATATTAACTTAGGAAACCTGGTTAGGACTCTTATGATTACCCGTCACGCCTTTTGCGCGTTCGGTTCGGTTTATGTAACTAGTTTACATAAATTAGCCGAAATGGGTCAAACCTTATCGGTTTTATCTCAAAATCCAGAGTGTGCATGAAATACCCATATTAAACAAGTCTCTGAACTTGTAGGGTCTAAATCACATTCTATCCGGTCATCACTTAATCGTGCGTACGAACCGTATCTTTGAAACTAGCAGGTCTAAGCTTAAGCTTAACTAAAGACCCGTTAGGATTCTAATAGGTTATTATAAACCTTCGTTCCAGATTTAGGAGCCCAGTAAAAGCTATCTGTACTTGCTGATTTGATACGGCTGGGATTGAATTTATATTTAGCTCAGGTAAATACTTTTAACTTATTTTCCCTATACGGGCTTGGGGTACGGTATATAAAATACCGCTTGGTCGGGCATTTCGACCTTAATCGTTTGGTGGTTAAGTATTATCGAAATGACCGTTTAAATTGTTTTGTTGCTTAAAGCCTTTGGGGGGTTAATGACCGTGTCCCGGATATCCCTGGCATCATTTTACGAAATGGCCACGACCTCAGCACTCAGGTGTAGGCGTACACCTGTTAGTGTCTCATTTACATAATGTGGTGTGTCTATTGATCTTTAACCCGGCTCGATCCGGGCTACTGAACGCGGAGAAACATGTGAATCCTTTACAAGAATTATATTTAAATAATTATCCCAAGTTATAAAAGGTTAATTTTGCCTCTGTGCATTTTAATCAAATTATAAAACATTTATGCCATGTGCATTCAAACCAATTTTAAATCATTTTCAAAATGAGTCGGTTGATTGTATTTACCAGTGTAAACTGACGTATTTTCCAAAAAGGCTAAGTGCAGGTACTAATCGGAATCGGCTGGCTACTCCTAGCATCATTAAAGAGTCTCGCAAGCTTAGATGCCTAAAGTCTGTTGAACTATTGTTTCCATTTTATTTTCGATCCGTCTGTGGATAAACAATCGTCAGTGTGAGATATGATATTACAATATCATATTCGGTTGAAGTATATCTTTTAAATTGCTTCCGCTGTGCATATTAAATATTGTGTTGTTTGACTATTATGTTGCCAACCACGTCACGATACTCTCCACCGGGCCCACCGGTGACATGTGGAAAGTCGGGGTGTGACAGGTTGGTATCAGAGCCAACATTGAGTGAATTAAACACTAGCTTTTTGGTGTTTAATCTCAATGACACAGTAGCACATTCCTTGACCTTCTGAGTCTAGACTTAACTTAGGAATGTTCTCAATCCTAATCTATAAATTTTTACTTCCAAATTTTTATTGGATACGTCGCCAAGCGAAGAAGCCGTAATAGGAGTTCTCCACACCCGGAGCCTTGAAATGCTGAGCTTCGTAACGCGGCTAGAATGAAACGAGCATCTAAGGAGAGGACACTCAGAAATAAATAAAGAAGAAACTCCTCTTGCTGAAGATCGTTTCCTTAATAAGTCCTTATAAGGACACAATTATCTTTCAGTCCCTACGAGGACAACATCATTCCTTTCAAGTCCCGCTTAGCGCAACTTTATACTTTTATTTTTATATAGTGGAATGATTAAGTTTAAACTTTCATTCTAAACAAGAAATATTAAATAAATGGAAAATAACATTTCCTTTTGCAAGATCTACCATTATAATAAAATGGCAAAATCTAAAAAGGAAAAGACCTAGCTTCGGGTCATATTAAGACCGGCCAAGTTGGCAGTTCCTCAATTTAGATTCAGATCCTTATTAACAATTCAATTTAGGACTGCTCTGCGTTAAATGTTAAAAGAATCTTAAGAGTGAAACCTAGCCTGAGTGTCATTATAAAGACCTGGCCAAGATGGTAAGACCTGTTTAAAAGATTCGAATCACTGTTAACATCTGAAAACTTGTTAACACTCCTGGCAGACGTGATTGATTAAAAATCACACACGTCATTTTTATATAGGATTCTTCAAAAGATTCCTAACCCAGTTTAATGATCTCTGAATCCTGGGTTTACATCATTAATTAAGATGATCATATTTTACACCATACGTGGTAACATAATGCCTACGGGCCCTGCTCATTTCCATATGAGCCAAAAGACAGTGGTAGCAATGACTCCCTGTCAGATAAAGGTAATGAACTAGGTTCAAACCTCGAATGCTTTGATTCTCTGAAATCCTAGCATATAATTTATAATTGTCCTTGTGACTAGGCCTATTGTGCCAACATACTTTCATGCTTTGATTCTCTGAAATCCTAGCATATAATTTATAAATATCCTTGTGACTAGGCCTATTGTGCCAGTATACCTTTATGCCTCGATTCTCTGAAATCATGGCTTATAAATTAACTCGTCTACGCGACTAGGCCATTGGTGCTATTATTAACTTATAAATTAGGATTTATGACAAAAATCCTGAATAAAATAAATATCCTTCCTCCCTGTCAGTATGCATTTTAAAAAGAGTCTTAAAGGTGAAACCTAGCCTACGCGGCCAAGATGGTGAAACCTACTCAAGGGATTCAAATCCTTGTTAACACCTGAGAACGTTTTAACACTCCTGACAAATGTGATTCGATAAAATCACAACAGTCATCCCTATATTGGAATTTTTTTTTTTAATTCCTAATTTGCCTTATGATCTAGAAATCATGGCTTATATCATCTTAATAAGATAATCATATTATAAACATCCGTGAGTGATGAAGTGCCTACGGGCTAAATTGGTTGTCCTATAAGACAACGACAGTGGTGGTTTTTGACCCTGTCTAAAGATGTTGGAATACGTCCAAGCATAATAGTCGGTAGGATCCATACGATCTCGACTAATATCATCTGAAAAGATGATCATACCATAAATATCCCTTAGGAGGGAAATGCCTACGGGTTATAATTAACGTCCTCCGAGACTAAAGACAATGGTAGCCTTCAACTCCCTGTCAAGAAAAGATGTTTTGCCTACGGGCTATAATAAATGGTCCATTTGAGACATTGACATTTTGATCTTTATGATTCCTTGTTTAAGGTGGTGAGCTATTCTCAAGCCAAATAGTCAATATGATTAATAAAAGAATGACTTATATCATCTAATACGATGAACCTATTATAAACATCCATTAGTGATGTTTCGCCTACGGGCCATATTATATTGTCCATTGTGACACAAACATTGTGATCTCTACGATCCCCTATTTAAGGTAGCGAGCTGTGCTCAAGCCTAATAGTCTATATGATCAATGCGATCATGACTAAAATCATCAGTACGATGATTAAAATTTAAACATCCCCAATGATGTTTTGCCTAAGGGCTATATTATATTGTTAAATTAAGACAAGGCAATTGTAATCTTTTGTGATTCTTTGCCCAAGGGGGTGAGCTACGCTCAAATCCCATAGTCCATGTGATCATTGCGATCCTGACTAGTATCATCAGTATGATGATCATAAATTCATAATATTGACATCCCTAGTGATGAAATGCCTACGGGCTATACTATACTCTATTGCCGATAAGACAAAACAGTGATGATCTTTATGATCCCTTATTCAAAATGGTGGGATTATACCCAAACCTAATAGTCAATATGATCGAGGTGATCATGACTAATATCATTAGATACTATAATTATATATAGACATCCATTAGTGATGTTAATTGGTTTACCTTTCTGTTAAGTGAATCTCCTTTCAAGACGATGACAGTTGTAGTTTATGACTCCCTGTCCAAAGGTGAAGAACTATGTTCAAGCCTTAAAACTCCTGATCTAATAGGATTGCAGCCTATGAATTGATGTCATTGTGACAAATCCACAAGTTATATTTCAAGTCACCCATAACAAGCCTCCGAGCTATAATTCGTCGTTCGTGTCAAGTTAACATACTAAATGTTAACATCCCTGGTGACAGGCCTTAGTGCCATATCCTATAACGTCCTAGGACAAGGCCATTTGTGCCGTATCTGAATGTCATTACGACAAGGCCTACGCGCCATATGATTACTTATGTCCTTCATGACTAGACTTTATGCCATATCTTTCTACGTCCCTCGCGACAGGCTTCTACGCCATATATGTATATATATAACCAAAGTCATGTAAGGCTAGCCTTTGAGCTATTTATAATCCTCCTTGTGACAAAGACAATTGTGACATTATGGTCCCCTGTCAAGCAGGTATTGGACTCACTCCAAACCTTGAATGCCATTGATGGTCCTTTTGTGACCTAGGCTAAATATAATGGATATACATTCAAATAACATTCACTAGGAATGTTCGGAACAGAATAGCCCATACGGTTTATGAATGCCGTGGCTAATCTAAGTCGGGTCATCAGGATGATGACTAATAATTGTTAAATTTTGGTGATTGGTACCAAGTTTCAAGTATGGAAAACTCGGATGAGGTAGACGACAGTCGCAATACTATTAAGGCGACGAAAGTTAATAAAGCTACAAACGTAAACCTCAATAACAATGGAGTTAATCTCCAAGCTGTGGTTGACGCAGCAGTTGGAAGGACCAAAGCAGTGTGACATCTGCAAAGGAACGGGTCATCATTTTCCCATGAATGTAGGGACATAAAGAATGCAGTCTGTCACGACTGTGGTGAGTAAGGCCGCATCAGAACTAGATACCATAAAGCTGCCAAAGAAGGTGCAGCTAAGTCTGGAAAGGCTAAGAAAGGAAACGCCTGAACTCACCTGATGAATGCCAAGAGGCAGTTCACGATGTCATCAAGTACATTCCTTATCATTTACCAATGATAATTTCTGCTAAGTGTCCTGATTTAATACAGGCAATAATAAATCTTCATAAACCATAAGCTTAGCAAACTTTTATATTATCCACAAGGTATAACTTACCAAGGAAACCATAGTAACCGATTCTTCGAAGTATCGGCAAGGGATCCTTCTGAAAAATCTAAGAGTACTCTTTCTTCGAATAGAGTACGACAATATATATTACTTTATTTTATTATTTTCTCATTGTTTTCTATCGACTGCGAATGCCAAATTATGTTTGATAAAAGTGCCATATGAGAATTGGCGTATCCTAGTGTGTCCCATAGATTGCTTCCATGCCTGATCAGTATGGAGGTTTAATGCATGGAACCCCTGAGATATCCCAATGATCATATTGTACCAAAGTCGACTAGTAGTATTCAAGGAAGATATCCAAAATGGAATTATCCAAGAAAATGTTTCCGATTAAGGAATTCGTGGACTAGTAACATAAGTGTGTCACTTAATTGACACAAGCAATGATGGATAAATTGGAGCCTGAGATTTGTAAATCTCTGTAACCTCCTTGTACCTTAATTATCTTCTCCTAAGATTACCCTGTTTACCCCTGAGGGGCAGGTAGAGTTAAGGTTTATATCCCATTTAAGGCTGTATTATTATGAAATCTCCAAGATGGCTAGCACCATCATTGGAAGAATCGAAACCCTGATTTACTAAGTTTTAAAATAGAGGGTTCATATAGCCTAACTTGATATTCCGAAAGTTTGATATTGTTAAATAAGAAAGACGGTTTTTTTTTTTTTGCTTATGCATTTTTACCGCAACCCTAATTAGGCAACAATTAAGAAATTGCCATCAGCTGCCCAGGATCATCGACTTGTTCGACTAGCTATAAGGATTAGCTATTCCTTAAAATTTGTTAAGTAGTGGTTGGAATAACCATCTCACCTTAAGATAAGCTTTCCGATAATAGTTGATATATAAGTATCAAGGATACTCCTTTGGAGACCTTGTATAAATGGAATGTTAAACATCTATTGTTAGGACAATAGATTGGTAAGTCCAATTATCAGGATCTGAAAGTTGCATTGGAAACAACAAATAAGATCACGCAAATTCATAATCATCTGTAAGGTGCCAGTATTCGGCAGAAAATCAAGGATTAATGAAAATAGCAAACCTCCTAAATTCTTGATTAAGGAATAAGGTTCAACAATAGATATCACCCAGGAAGGGTGTGCCAAATCTGTTAAATTATCAGGCTAGTTAAACTATGAATATATAGAATCATTCGAAGGAAATCGAATATATCAAGATCAGGTAGCTTATAAGCTAAAACCTATTTAAGGAGCTTGGCGGAGCTCGAAATACATTACACACTAGTGACTGAAAGGTGTGTTTCGCCAATAAGTCAAGAAGCACTATCACATAATGTTATGCAAATTTATGATGTGATGAGCATCCTGTATCGATTAAGGATCGACAGGTTAAGAAGCTCCAAAAAGGATATATGTACCTAATATAGGAGTCACTTTAGGAGCTTGGAAAGACTCTAGATATGTTGTGGAAGTTAAGTCCATTAAGCGACAAAAAGTACTTCCATCATTTTAGCAAATCTCGAGGTCGAGATTTCTTTTAAGGGGGTGATGATGTAACACCTCGAAAATTCACGTCCTATAATGTATTGACACGTGTCATAAGCTTGAACGTGTGAAATTTTATTTAGAGGGACTAAAGTTGACAAACATGGAAAGTATGTGAAAATAAGGGTTCAAAATGTCAACAAGGGATAAATATACTTTACAGTGACCCTACATGATGTTCATAACCTCAACCGAATAAATCATGGATCGTACGAAGCCAATTGTGAAAGAAAGTGAGGAATTACAAACTACAGGGGTTAAATGTGTCAACATGTTTTAAAGGTATACCTCTGAGTGACCTTTTAGCGAACCCGAAGCTTTGTAATGCTTAATTATACTCACAAGAATGTGTGATAAAAATTTCACAAGGTTTCGTTAAGGTATGAGAAAGTTATGGCAATATTCGTATACGAGGGGTTAAAAACGTCAACGATTTAATTTCTCGCGATTTTTACGCAACCGACGAACGAACACGCAAACATCAACTACCGATCCTAATTTGCGTATTTTAGTATTAATATTATGCTCTACGATGCTTCCATGATGTTCGGGTGCGAAGACGGGCTTGTGGGCCTTGGGCCCAAGCCCACAAAACCTCCACTATATAAATGAAAAATAAATAAAATAAAAAATAAAAATCATTTTTCACCATCTCTTTCTTTCTCTAAAACTCTCTCTACTCTCTCTCTCTCTAGAAACTTTTCCGGCGACTTTTCCGGCGACCGGCGACTTTTCCGGCGACCGTTTTCCGGCCAAGAGTACACTTTTTCAACTATATCCGACGTTCCGGATCGCGTGGTGTGGTTAGTTTTAGCTAATTCTTAGCGGTTTGAGCTCTATGGCAACTCCGGCGACATTCCGGTCAAATTCCGGCGAGTCCGTTTTGAACTTTTGACTTTGCAGATGCTTTGATCGGGACTTTAGGAGCATTCCTGCACAGTTTCAAGAAATTCTATTCTCCGGCGAAATCTCGACTTCTGACATGGTTCTGGCGAGTTCCAGCCGTCAGTTTTCGACGAAAAATATATTTTTGGGCTCCTAGTGACCTGTAGAGTCCATCGAACCACTTTCGACTCGGGTGAAAAATTTAAGTTCGGGACGCTCTCGGGCTCGACTTCTGACATGGTTCTGGCGAGTTCCAGCCGTCAGTTTTCGATGAAAAATATTTTTTTGGGCTCCTAGTGACCTGTAGAGTCCATCGAACCACTTTCGACTCGGGTGAAAAATTTAAGTTCGGGACACTCTCGGGCTCGACTTCTGACATGGTTCTGGCGAGTTCCAGCCGTCAGTTTTCGATGAAAAATATATTTTTGGGCTCCTAGTGACCCGTAGAGTCCATCGAACCACTTTCGACTCGGGTGAAAAATTTAAGTTCGGGACGCTCTCGGGCTCGGTTCAACATGGTCAACAGGTAAAACGTGGTCAAAACTGGGCAAGGGGAAGTTTTGGGTCATGTTAGTGCCTCGGTTCAGTTTTGGGTTCGGTCAAACCTGGTCAACATCGGTCAAACGTGGTCAACTGCTGGTCAACGGTCAACACGAGGCTCGGTAAAATTTTATCGATGCAAATTTTGTTATATTATGTGGGCATTAAAACTTTAAAAGGGCACCCTCTGATTCCCACTCTAACTAGGTCAAATGTCGGGTCAATCTTGTTATTAAAAAGTCAACAGGATAATTAATTTCTAATTTATGCATAATTAGCAATGTAGAACACATACAACCTGTTTGATCATTAATATAACTTGGTAATTAGTTTAAGAACATGTCTAAACATGTTCAACCCGACAATTTCCTGTTTAGACCCGGTTCGGAACCGAAAGTCGCAAAGCTTTGACTTTTGCTTTGACTTCAGTTCTGACCCGTTTTAGTATGATTTAGAAATACCTTAGAGCTCTAGTTGGACCAGATTGCATGCTAGTATAACCCTCTGTGATTATACACCATGGTTCATTAGTTAACCGATTAATACGCATGATTTCCGTTAATTGCCCATATGTTGACCATTATGTCCTTTTCACCATAAAACGTGATTTTTGGAAATGTAAAAGAGTAAAAACCTTAGTCACTGATATATAAACTTGTACCCAAAGTTTGACATCAGTTTGAGGTGTAGTTTGAGAGTTATGCTCATTAGCGTAAATTGAAAGCTTTATGTTAATTAAACGGCGTATTTAGCGTATAGCCTATTTAAACATACTTTTTGATACTAAACTCTTTACCCACTGATGTAATATATTATTTTGGGATTTTTGAAGATTTTTAATTAATTTTAGGCTGAGCATAACTCATAGTCGTAGGCTTAACCCGGTACTTGTCGGTTTTGCCCTTACAGGCCATAAAATGGGTTTTACATATCTAAACGACTCCAAACCTTTTGCTACTGATCTTAAATGATAAATAATTTATTTTAAGCCTTCTGGAATGGTAAAAATATCAGCTTTATGTATCGAACCCGTAAACGGCTTTTAATCGCCTAATTAAGCGTTTTTAACGCATAGTATGTACTAAGAGTATTTTAAACATATCAAGGGTAACACCTACTGATATTTGAGGCAAATTATAATATTTTAACAGTAAGCAAAGGTTGTTAAACTCAGACTTCAGTTTTGAGCTTTTCGGCTTATGTGAAATTACCAAAATGCCCCTACGGTGCATAGTTTGGTTATAATTGATAAATTTCACATATATTGTAACGACTCTCATCAAAAGTCATAATTATTAAATTAATTTGACCAATAGGAAACCCTAATTGAGATACCCAAGTAATTCTGTGCAAACCCTAAGATTTTCATAATTTTCAGAATCAGGATTAGGGCCCCTAAAACTCAGGGGGGGCATTCCCTACTTGACGATTATCTACCTAACGTGCTCTCCAAGCTGAATTAATGAAATTCATCGACTCAGCAGGCCTACTCCCACGCGTGGCAACCCTATAGTGATTTGCTGTCCCATACGGACCGTAAGCTTGATAACCTTACGGACCGTAAGCTAGCATACGGACCGCAACATTGGCAGCCTTACGGTCCGTAAGCTTGTCCAATTTCGTGTATAAATAGCAGGCATTGGGACTGACTTCTGTGCACTTTTTCGACGAAAGAATTCCAATTATACGCCGAGTTCTGTCCAAATTACTTCAATTAACACACACGAATCTTCAATTAAGCATAGCGGGGTGCTGCAGAACAGGGTATTAACTTAATCGCTATTACGATTCATTGTCCGATCGATCCATATATCCAATGGATGTTTAAGTGCCGCCCACATTAGGGTTATACTTTATCGTTCGTCATTAATTTGACGGATTGTCGTTAATTCGATAGGTAAAGTATTATACTTTGTCGTTCGTTGTTAATTCAACGGATCATCGTTAATTCGATGGATGAAGTATTGCACTTTGTCATTTGTTGTGAGAATATGATCTCGTGAGTTATCGTAAAATGCTATATTAAGTTACTTACCTAGTTCGTGTGCATTAGGTTAAAAAGGTTAATCAATAGGCTAAGCTCTGCTCAAATTAAATCTGCAATATATCAAGGATTATCTGTAGACTAAGCTTTGCCCGTAGAAATCTGCAATGTGAGTTCATTTCTCTTTTCTCACAGTTTGTGAGTCCATTATATTTTCTCACAGTTTTATCACATTTTTGTGAAACAATTATATTTACAAAGATTTTACAGAATCCTAAATGATTACCAGTTATACTTACAGTAAATTAAGTTTTTATATTAACTGCTGGTATGAAAGATTTTATATATTATTTGATTCTCATTATTATTTGCCAGAAAGTTATTTAATATTATCATGATTACAATAACATTGGAAATTATGCATTTTACTAAGATTATATTCTAGTCTTAGTCACGTTAAAATATTAAATAATGATATTACAATTATTTAATTAACATATTTGATAAGTATAGTAATTTGACATAAATTGAGATATGTCATTTTCTGGATTAAATGGTTTTATGCCAAAAGTAATATATTTGATAAATAAATGTCACGGGACATCATTATGTCTGAAGACACGGGTTGAGAGAATGATCAACAGTGTTATGAATAGAAATTACTAGTTGAAAGAATGATCAACAGTAATATAATCTGAGTTACTAGTTGAAAGAATGATCAACAGTGACATGACCGAAAGCACTAGTTGAAAGAATGATCAACAGTGTTATAGAATCATTAATTGAAAGAATAATCAATATTGATATGATTATAGTCACAGGAATCGCCTAGTGACAGATAAATTGAATAATAGTCAAATACATTTATTTGATGAATTCACTATCGGACTAAAGTGAAGTCAATAATTGATATGATTACTGTCACATTGGAACTGTCATTATTTGACAAATACTAAGTGAATTGGGTAAATATAAAAACCTTAATACTGTAAGGTATAACAATATATCTATAAAAATGGAATGAATTCACTCAGTGTTATCGCTGACAAAACCTTTTTAAAACATTTTTCAGGTAAGTGGAATAAGAGCTGGATACGACATTGAAAGGCTTCAAGAAGTGGCTTATTTTATTTAAATCAAATTAAGAAATATTGTAAACAAAATTCACATTATAAAACATGGGTTTATCCCATTTCTTTAAATAAAATCCGGTGTTTTCTAAACTCTGATATTTTTCCTAACTCACGGTCCTGATGAAATTTCCGCTGCAACGTTTTTAATAATCACCGGTACCGCCGGACTGTTCACGGCACCCGATTCCGTCCAGGGTGGGTCGGGGGTCGTGACATATATACTTGACCCTACTGTTATAATTTATTAAATGGAGTATTTTTGCTGATTACATCAGACCTGTAACTCAGGTTAATACTTAAACTCTTTTATAAACTTGAAAATGACCAAACTACCCCTACGGGGCATAGTTTGTGTTTAAATTCGTTTCGGGCATAATAAAAGACATCTTACTGATGTCACAACATATTTGAGGCATATTAACTTAGGAAACCTGGTTAGGACTCTTATGATTACCCGTCACGCCTTTTGCGCGTTCGGTTCGGTTTATGTAACTAGTTTACATAAATTAGCCGAAATGGGTCAAACCTTATCGGTTTTATCTCAAAATCCAGAGTGTGCATGAAATACCCATATTAAACAAGTCTCTGAACTTGTAGGGTCTAAATCACATTCTATCCGGTCATCACTTAATCGTGCGTACGAACCGTATCTTTGAAACTAGCCGGTCTAAGCTTAAGCTTAACTAAAGACCCGTTAGGATTCTAATAGGTTATTATAAACCTTCGTTCCAGATTTAGGAGCCCAGTAAAAGCTATCTGTACTTGCTGATTTGATACGGCTGGGATTGAATTTATATTTAGCTCAGGTAAATACTTTTAACTTATTTTCCCTATACGGGCTTGGGGTACGGTATATAAAATACCGCTTGGTCGGGCATTTCGACCTTAATCGTTTGGTGGTTAAGTATTATCGAAATGACCGTTTAAATTGTTTTGTTGCTTAAAGCCTTTGGGGGGTTAATGACCGTGTCCCGGATATCCCTGGCATCATTTTACGAAATGGCCACGACCTCAGCACTCAGGTGTAGGCGTACACCTGTTAGTGTCTCATTTACATAATGTGGTGTGTCTATTGATCTTTAACCCGGCTCGATCCGGGCTACTGAACGCGAAGAAACATGTGAATCCTTTACAAGAATTATATTTAAATAATTATCCCAAGTTATAAAAGGTTAATTTTGCCTCTGTGCATTTTAATCAAATTATAAAACATTTATGCCATGTGCATTCAAACCAATTTTAAATCATTTTCAAAATGAGTCGGTTGATTGTATTTACCAGTGTAAACTGACGTATTTTCCAAAAAGGCTAAGTGCAGGTACTAATCGGAATCGGCTGGCTACTCCTAGCATCATTAAAGAGTCTCGCAAGCTTAGATGCCTAAAGTCTGTTGAACTATTGTTTCCATTTTATTTTCGATCCGTCTGTGGATAAACAATCGTCAGTTGTGAGATATGATATTACAATATCATATTCGGTTGAATTATATCTTTTAAATTGCTTCCGCTGTGCATATTAAATATTGTGTTGTTTGACTATTATGTTGCCAACCACGTCGCGATACTCTCCACCGGGCCCACCGGTGACATGTGGAAAGTCGGGGTGTGACACTCTGGAATGTTATGTTTTGTTTGATTTGTTTGTTTACTCGAACCAAATTCTCGGATTTCATTCCTACAAACCAACATGTTAAATCCTCGTATTCTAATATGTCGTTTGTTAACAATAATAAAAGACCAATTTATTATATTACGAAGCATTTGCCACGCATTAATCGATTATTCGACCCGTTTGGCTCATCTACGGAATCCTCCATTATGATGACTACCAACAAGTTCTAACCAATCCTGGTCTTATTAATCAATATAGCGATCATTATCGCTTCAAATTAAGACAACCTTTATTCTACAATTCACTATACTTTTGCAAATTATCAAAGTTTACCCAATGTAACAAGTCAAGTTACATACCTTTAGTGCACGCCCTTCAAACGCAAATCGCCTCCGGCTTGTCCACTCGACGTTCCGGTATCTTTTCCTATAGAGTTCAATCATAACATGTTTAGAACTCTTTTCAATCACGTATCGCATAGTTTGTCAAAACATCAAAATTATGCGTTTTAACTCTAAATTTCAGTTTCGGACCTTCTTTGAGGCATTTTCACGAACACTTAAAGTGCAGGATTTTATATCTTTGATTTTCAAGTTCATGGCTTGTCACTTAGCCAAAATTAACATCAATCGAGTTAGCATATATATATAGAATCAATCATCACATTTTACAGAAATTAGTTTCTATGAATCATATTACACTAGAATGACCTTCAAAACTCTAGTGTTCATCAAGTTCCATCTAACATTCTAACCCACATATCATCAACAATGGTGGCCATGAATTTCACTAGAATTTAGCATTATTTCAACATGCACTTGTCTAGGGTTTACTCCTAGACATTCTAATGTTCCTATTTCATCTACAAATCACACATGCATCATCAGATTTCAAGTTCCCTAAATTCATGAGAATTTCAAGTAGTGAATTTTTGTCAAATTTTACATACCTTATGATCTCCTTGCCATGGGGATCATTAATCTATGCTCGATTTTCGTTTTGGACTTGGTTTGATCCTTCAATTTAGGAATTTTGTGAAGTTTAGGGTTTTGATGAGCTTGGTCGCCCCCTGCTTCTTGTCTGGTCAATCTCACGCACGTATGTGTGTTTGAGATTTATATTTCTTTTGTTTTATTAAACTTAATTTCAATTTAAGCACTTTTGGCCCCTCAACTTTTGTTTTAACTTATTAACTACTCATAAGTCCTTATCTAACTAGGTCAGTGTCATTCCTGGTTTAATCGGAATTTAAGAATTTGTATTTTCTGGATGTTACAAATTTATACTTAGTAGTCAGTAATTATATAATGGATTTTTGTTACTATTAGGGGAGGAGGGGTGGTCACTAGTGATAGAATTCTATCACTCCCAATATCCAATCAACTCATGCCATGTCATCACCCAATATTCAATCACTAGTGATAGAAATGTAGTGGGGGTGGTCACTAGTGATAAAAAAAGCCAACTTCAACTAATTAAAAATATTTATAATTTCATTTCACTTTTGATGCTGCAGAACAATTGGTCCAGAGCGTCATCATGCAACAGGTGTCAAACATGCAGAACAATTGATACATTGAAGTTTCACGCGTGATATTTTGTACGCGTTAAAATTCAAGGGGCGGCGGTGTTCGTGATGTTATAACTCGTGGCCGGGCGTCCATCACGGACCGCCCCGCCTGGCCTTAGGGATACAAATTACCGTTTACACTCAGTAGTCACTATTTATATAGTGGATTTTTTCCATTAAAAAAATAAAAATAAATAAAATATAGTTTTAAATGAAAATTTAATTACTTACAGCCATAGTACATAGTAGATTAGTACATCACTGCCATTTGTCTTAGGGTATACGGGGCACTCTCGGTGACCCCATGCGGTGACCCAAGTCCCCAAGCGGGAACACCGCCGCCATCAACGCGGGGACCGAATTCGGGGAGCGGGAGCGGGGAGGAGTCACCGATGAGAGTTGTATATTTTTGAGGGTTTTTTTTTCCTTGTGATAATCTGCTGAGTTTGTGAGTTGTTAGGACCTGTTACTTTCAAATATGAAGAAGAAGAAGAAGGGGAGGAGGAAGAAAGAAGAAGAAGGAAAAAGAATTTTCAAATATACTCTTTAAGTTTTATTTTTAATTTAAAAAAACACTTAATTTTTTTTATTACTTTTAAAAATACCCCTCAAACTTGTTTTTAATTAAATGAAATGTTCTATTTTTTATTTTTATTTAGTTTTAATTTATTTAAATTATGTTTTACTTTTATAAAAATATTTATATAAAAAAATAAAAAAACAAGTCCCCCAAGAGAGGAGTGCCGCCATCAAATTGAGGGTGTGAGGGGAGTTAAGAGGGGAGTTGACGTGGCGCGTGCTGATTGGCCGTGCGTAAGAGAGGGGACTCCCCTAAGAGAGGAGTGCCCCTCTCACCCTTAAGTCTGCCACTTGAATCTGCAACCCCATAGATAAGAGCTTGCACCAATCAAACAAAAACACACCAAACCATCGCACAAAAAGACAATTTATTGGTGGCATGCCACCGACATTGTATTTTAAGATTATATAAATAACAAATAAATAAAGAAATGTATGTGTTGAGATCTCGTGTTCCACATTTGTCTCGAAACATTCGTGGACATGAGATGTGATCACTTCCACCTTAAGTGCGCTATCCTTGCCCCCCTCGAATGAGTAGATCGACGATAGAGAGTGAATTATGCCCAAAACAGAATTCTTTCTCGAAGGTTCCCCCGCCTCTCTTCTCTGGATCCCCTCAATTTGACATCACATGGGCTATCCATTGCAGGGGCGTACCCACCCTAAGCCAAGGGTGGGCAAGCGCACCCCATAAAAAACTATTTTTTAGTGTTATTTTTCGCCGGAAATCCCGACCGCACCCCTTAGAATTTTTCACCCGCACCCCTTGAAAAATTTCAACCACCCCACTTAGAAAAAAAATAATTATTATTCACTTAATTATTTAATCAAATTAAAACCCAATCTGCAATCAATTTTTATTAACACAAGCTCAAACCCAACTTAAAGAAATTTGAACCAAATAAAATAACCCAAACACATCCACCCTTTCCATTTCCAAATCTCGCCCCCAAAAAAACTCCCAACAACTTGACGCCACTACTCACAACCTGGTGGCTTTTTTTACCGGCAAAACCAAAATTCTGGTTGGACCGACCCATATTACGTCAGAATTCCAATATAGAACTAGTATGTTTTATTTATTTATTTATTTATTTATTTTGTTTTATGTGATAATTAAGAGAAAATATAGATGTGTAAGGGTTTAATCTTTTTATATTTTTTTGATTTTTTTGCTCTTCTAGACTTGTTGTTAAATGATTTTGTTGTTTTATTTATAGCTTTGTTTGTTTAAATGATTAGTTACAAGTAATCAACATTTAATATTAGCTGCTTGAATGTTTAAAAATATAATTGAAAGTTATGGGCTATGGTTGAACATGATTGTTTATTTTGTTTAAGTGTTTAGTGTTGGTTTATAAACTTATGAAGCAAATCTATACTATATAATAAAAGAAACCATTTATGGGACACTTGTCATTCATCGAGACTATCTATTTTTTTTTGTTTTCTTATTAAATTAAATAATTTACAATTTTGAGGATAAATGTTGATCATCAATTCTCAATTAAAAGATAATATTAAATCAAATCTAATCATCTATACATATAATAAAAGAAACCACTTTGAGGACACTTGTCATCATATTAGGCCATGTCTTATGGATAATTATAATTTTAATTTAATCTCTTCTAATTAGTTATAGATAATCCTCCTACTAAATATTATTTAGTTTAATTATTACATTTATATTTATCTATTTACTTCAAATTCAAACTTAGTTATCTAATTTGATATTAGAGTAAATTACGATTTTGGCCCATGTGGTTATATCACTTTTACCCTTTTAGCCCAAAAAGAAATTTTTTAACATCTGAGCTCTCAACGTCTTTTTTTCTAACCCTTTTGGAACCCAACGTCTTTTTTTCTAACCCTTTTGGTAGGGGCCAAAAGGGTTAGAAAAAAAGACGTTTTAGGCTCAGATGTTAAAAGATTCGTTTTTTGGCTAAAAGGGTAAAAGTGATATCACCACAGGGGCCAAAATCGTAATTTACTCTTGATATTAACTATATATTTGAATGTTTTGTTTAGTTTGGTATCAAATAGATTTTACGAAACTTAAAATAAAATTAACTAATATTATTTATCATTTCTACATTTACAAGTTTTAAATAAATTGTTAAATTTATTGAGACTTCGTTACATTTACAAGTTTTAAATAATGGGTTAAATTTATTGAGATTTTGTTAACAATTTTTTCTACAATATAATAATTTATTTATATCAGTATAAATATATATTTATACTATACTATATAATAAAACATTAATGTGTAACACCTATCATTCATTGTAAGCATTTATAAATCAATTTGTCGGAATTGATACCAACATTTTTTCACTCAAATAGATGTTGATTTGCTTCTTGAATGACATATCTTCTTTTCAAGGACCATCTTCACAATCACCATATCCATCGCGTATCGAGTATTATCCATTAGTATATTGAAAGATATAACTTTTTTATTAGTGGTATATAAAATTAGATTTATTAAACCCGTGTAATACACGTGGTTTTTTATAGATATACCTTTTTTATTATTTACTAAGATGTATTATTTTATTATTTGGTAAACAATATTACATTTATTCAACTCGTGTAAAACAAGCGGTTTTAAAAATATAACTTTTTTATTTGGTATATAAAATTATATTTATTCAACCCGTACAATATGATTCTTATAGATATAACTTTGTATTATTTAATATATAAAATTATATTTATTCAACTCGTGCAATAAAAGAGGTTGTTAAAGATATATTGTTTTATTATTTAGTATATAAAATTTATTTATTCGACCCGTGTAATACACGGGGTTATAACCTAGTCTATACTATATAATAAAAGAAAGCAAGTTTGGGACACGTGTCATTCATAGAAGGTATCCTCAAATCTATACTTGTATTATATTAACTAAATAAATAAATAAATAATAAATTAATATTAAATCTTATTATACTTTAATAAAATATTATCCTCAAATCTAAATTGTTAATTTAATATATTTTTAAAACAAATACCTCTATTTCCTACTTATCTTATATTAAATATATAAATAATAAATTAATATTAAATGTTATTCTTATTTATTAAAAGTATAACTTTTTTTATACATGTTCATAAGCTACATTTACAAGAAACTAAAGATCACGTGCACCTTTACATTTCTTTAATGACAAAGTTTGTTTCCCTACGCCCATTAAAAAATTTGGATCACTGGAGTATAATCATGTCACCAGTGGAGATAAAAAATATATTAATGTTTAATTGTTTGTAAAGATAGAGATTAATTTACCTTTCAAATTCATAGTCATGCTTCAACACCAAAACAAAATGTACTTTGTTTCTTCAATTTCTTCAATTCGTTTTGATTGGGACTACAAGAGAATATATAGAGTTTTTGGGTCTATAAATCCATCTCCATATACAACTCTATTTTTTATTTACTTAACGGATTAGGATGAATGTTAGTGTTTCAAATTGAGCATTATAAGTTACCTTTTATGTATAGATTTTCGATTCCCACAGGAGAGGTTTTCCCAAATTATTGGGTTTCCTCATGAATAGGCATCATGCCAACTAGAGATGAATATGATCGTTTTTCCGGTGATCAGAGACTAACAACATTAGGGTTCTGTTAGTCAAGGTCCATTGGAAGCCAATATGTTAATAGTTGAGACAGCCAGTGGTATTTTTTGAAATTGAAACGTACAATATACGGGGTTCATAAAGATATAACTTTTTATTATTTAATATATAAAATTACATTTATTCGACCCGTGTAATACACGGGGTTCTAACCTAGTTATTATATAATACTAAAATTATTGATTATATTAAATTTGAAAATATGTATTATCGAAAGTCGATTATTTTGAATTTACCCATTTCTTGACATATTATTATATTATAATTCATAGCTTAATATATTACGGGTTATAATTTGTTGTTGGGTGAATAAACGGGTATGCTAGAAATAATAATCTGATTTCTATTTTAAATATAAAATAAGTAGGTTAGAACCCCGTGTATTACACGGGTTGATTAAATATATTTTTATATAATAAAAAAGTTACATCTTTAATTACCCGTGTATAACATGAATTGAATAAGCACGTGTACTACACGGCTTGAATAAATATAATGTAATCAATTAACACACACAATCGTCAAAATACGTTTTTGATAAAAAAAAACTTTGATATACTATTTACATATTAGAACATTTTACTTTGTTTTTTTTATTTTTCTATTATTAGGTTATAAACTTGTGTATTACAAAAGTCCATTAAATCCACTTATTTCTTCTTCCCCATTCATGACCCATTGCTTTGTACCTAAATATTAGTTTTTATTCTTCCCTACTTAATACATGTAATCTCAATCAAGTAATCAAAACTAAAGAGGAAAACAATTACAAAAAATGATATGCACTTTTCAATTTGAATTCACATACAGAACTAACATGAGGCTATCAACCTGCAAATATGGCATGTTTAGCATTTAGTCAGCGAAACGCGGGCTGGATCTTTCTTCTGAGTTGATGTTGATAGCTCGGAATGAAAAGGGGCTTGCTCCATGTGAATGGCCCCATAAATTTAAGAGATCCAATTGTGTTTGGACTACATCTCAGGTGAAAACAGAGGCAATTTTGCTTGGGTTTCAGGCAGTTTTGCGTTTGCACCACATCCCCATTCCATTTTGCGAGTCAGTTGATGTCGGTCATCAAATGATAGTGGGATCCTCATATGTTAGGCATGTGAGGGAAGTAAACTGAGATAATTAACTTGGTTAGTCATAAAGGATTAAACCAGCAACAAAAATAAACTTAAAGGATGTTTTTAGCATGTTTTAAACATTAAGGCTGTAACCTGCAAGTTTGAGAAAACATAAAGGACGTTTTGTGCAATTTACTCGCAAAATAATAAACTAAAGATAAGTATAAAGATTATATTAGAAGATAAATATAAATATAGAGATATAGTTATAGATAAACGTCGACTTAAAATATGGGATAACTTGATAAATTATTTTAAAACTTGTAATTTTTAAGATAAAAATAAACATAAATATATGGCAAGAAAACTAAAAAATAGATGTCTCTCGTATCGATACGTGTCCATCAATTGGTTTCTTTTATTATATTTATAGATGATCGTTAAATTAGGTTCTTTGTAGTCTACGAATGCCTTATATAAAACAAAAATTATAAATAAAATAACTTATATTTTTTTAAACGACTAAGCTTTTTTTTCTCCATTAATTCTAAACTAAATAACTTATATGAGTATAGTCTACGAATCTATATCTATACTATATAATAAACAAACCTATGAGTGACACGTATCATTTATTGAGGCTACCTATTTTTTGTTTTCCCTTATAATAATTAATAAATAGTACTTCGAAATTCATTTTTAAAGACATGTTTTGATGACTGTATGTGTCAACCGATTAAATTACATTTTATTCAACTTATATAATACACAGTTTTATTCAACCTTTGCAATACGCAGTTTTATTCAACCTATGCAACACGTGTTTTTTTAAGATATATTTTTTTATTACTTAATGTATAAAATTATATTTATTTAACCCGTGTAACACACGGAATTTTAACCTAGTTATATATGTTAGGAACAATGAGTAAGAATGTAATGAACTTATGGCGTGTTTAGTATCTTTAGATGATATTTTGGATATATTTCAAAATAAAAAAAAAAGCTGTAGGGCACAATTTTAAATACGTTTGTAATTTGTAATGACGTTTGACGCATTTTTGATGATTTATAAATTTTAGTTTGATGTTCTTTTGTCTTACATGATCCGACCCGACCCGCTATGAACCGATATTTTTTTATACAGTTAGGGGCCTAAAATCTTTGAAAATATTCCGCACCCCCAGGAAAAAATTCCTAGCTCCGCCACTGATCCATTGAGGTTAGAGAGATCTAGCTCGTCTTTTACAGTACAGCCCTCACATCCCGGGCTAGAAATCAGTCCACCAAAGAAGGCGACGTAGCGAGTCTGTGGGCGCTATCGTCCATGTTCACTGGTTACACCATTATACAATACAAGTCGTTTGGAACACGACAATAGATTTGGTTCTCATACATGGGGTTCATTATTTTTTTGGAATCCAAAAATCTTTGTAAATAAAGGGGGATATGTGCTGCCAACAATAATTCTTATTCAATAATCATAGTCTAATAAAGGTGTCTTATAAACATAATATCCTTTGATAGAATGGCGTCACAATCAAATCCTTCAAAAACCAAAAGTTTATCCACAAACTCACCTCTGCTTGTGACAATAAGAACACACAAATCTCTGACTACGTTCTCAATTGGTTACGTATCCTCTACTCTCGAGTGAAAAACGAAGCTTGGAAACGTTGTCGTGATATCCCTACATCAAATTCCAGGTAAAATTTAAGATTAAAAGGACAAACCGCATGAAATAAAAAACAAATTATACTTTTTCTTGATTGTAGCAAGCAATTTTTTAAATAGATCTAGAACATAAACCAACTTGCACTTATGGTTTTTAACAACCAGGTTACCTTTTATTAATGATTGTAGTACAAAAAATATTTAAATAATAATAACAAATAGAAGGTATACGTACTTGAGATACTGAAGCGTCATATTTTTTAAAAGGGATGGATGTCGCAGTACAAGACTCCTCCATTCTTCTTTGTCGATCTTCCCATCATGTTTTGTATCGGCTTCCTCAAATGTCTAAAAAAATACATGTTTATTATGTTCAAGAAATATTATAAAAAATGGATATTTATGAATGATAACTATTTTTCACAAGGCAAACAGGTTGGTGGGTTGTAATTAAGTTGTATATAGGGAAGTAAACAATGTTGAAAATTATTATTAACCAAGGTTTGAAGCAAAAAAAAAAGAATCAGAAAAACTACCTTGTCGATGATGCTTTCGATGACATCATCTGAAAGATTCATGCCTGACTCAGCAAGGGTAGCTACCACCATTTGCTTTACCTACATATTGAAAAGTTGACCAAACGATCAGTGTGTTGACTATCAGTCAAACAAGATGACAATTAAACGTGTCAAATTAACAATTGAGCTACAACATCAACAGCATAGTCTTCCTACAAAGAGTTGATTTGGGAAATCTAGAGAGAAATTTAAGAGTTTTATAGATGACTAGTATTAAGCCCCCGCGTTACAGCGGTTGTCGTAAAACTGTGTCAATTAGTACCAATGTTATACCACTATCAGTGATTTCCAACATCGGAAAAGCTCGTAAAAACAAAATAAATAAAAACGGAAAAAAATAAAGCCGAGCGAAAAGCAGATGTAAAATCTTTGAATCACGCACGCTCGTTGCAGAGAAGTTAAACCGAAACGTAAAACATAGAAAAAATAACTAAGTCAATCCAGTACCCGCGCGTTGCGACGAACTTGTCAAATGGAGAAATATAGATGTGTTGCGACGGGCCAAACGGGAAAAAATACACGAAAAAATGTTGAACCCTACACGCACGTTACGGTGCGTTAACTCACAAAATTTAGAACGAAACGAAAAACTTGGGAATGATGAAAAGTATGGTGGACCAAAATTGAAAAATAAAAAGAGTTGGGTTTAAATTACAAAAGATGAAAAGCTTTAGGTTAAAAGTAAAAAACAAAGAGTCTAAATTGCAAAAGAGTAATAGTTTTGGGTTGGAAATGAAAAAAGAAAAAAATCCTTATACATGAGGTACAACACCATAAATTACAAAAAAAAAATTATTTTTATAAAACTTGAATAAAATATTATATTAATAGAGTAAACTCTAGTTAATGGTTAAATACTTATTTATTATCTGCATAATACACGATATGGTTTTAAATTATTTATTATTCTTTGATTAGTTTAGTATTTATGAATTAATTTTTTTCATATTAGTTTAAGAGATATTAATAATTTATTAGATATTAGATATTAGATATTAGATTTAGATATTTATAATATTATTAATTATTAATTGAATTTATTAATATTAAACTAAAGATAAGGATAAAGATAAGGATAAAGATAAAGATAAGTTATATTATATATTGGTTATTAATATTAAAAGAAATATATTAAACAAACATAAATAAAATTTATAAGATTGAAGTAGAGAATGCCATGTGGCATTATTTGTAGTCTTTTATTAATATTTAGATTAGATAAACTGAATAAAATGACATTTATATATGTTAAAGAGGAGTATTTTAGATGTTAAGCATAACCAAATTCCAGTTTCTAGTAATAAAAATCGCTAAAAAACAGTGTTTTCGTCTACGAAAAAATTTCACCTCTTGCCTCTCTATGAAACCTTGCTGCTTGAGGTCATAAAGCTGAAAGGAAACTGCAAACAAAAAAAGAAAGAATAAGATTCTTGATCGTACAATATGTTACACATTCACACACACACAGACACACACATGTATATAATCAGGATCAAATAAGAAAAGTATTGCAAAGAACTGTAAGAACTAATTGAAGTAACTTACTATATTAACAGAAAAATAAAAAAAAATAAGATTTAAACTTACATTCAATTTTATCATCAACAGGGGCATTAGGATGAAATACTGAGAGTGCACGAGCGAACTCCTCGAAACCCAGGATTCCATTATGCTTCGTGTCAAACAGGTCAAACACCTAGAGTTGACCAATAATATAAGGTCAAACAATGCTTCTCAATAGTCAATAGCATGCCATAATCCAACTACAGCTTCTTCTTGAAAGTCTTATGCATGGGAAACCTATTCCTATTTATGGTTCTTTAAAAATAAAAACATACCCGATCGGCAAACAAGCTTTCTTTTTTATTCGTCTTAAACAATGCCAGCTGGAACTCCTCCTGTGATGGGTATCAAAGTTAAATTCTTTCACTAGCAAAAAAAAAAAACAAAAAAAAACAAACAAACCAACCAAACGTGGAGACCACGATAAAGGAACATCAATACTTACCTTATTAATTAGCCCATCATCAATGACTGCACTGCTTATCTTCTTAAATAACTCATAAAGTGCCTCAATTTCACTTACACTAACTGCATTAAGAAAATAATAACCTTTTTTCAGTATGATGTCAGCTTCTTTCATCATGAATTAAAAAAAGACAAATCTTAACATGAATAGTTTCCAAAATGCCATCTTTAAGATCATCAATACAAATTGTTGTTACAGAGAAAGCATTTACAATTTACATCCAGTCATGATCACATAAAAGAAGTATCATTAGCCTATATATGTAATCAATTTTTACCGACTATATTTTTACATAATACAAATTTTTTGAAAGTTTGTCAAAAATAACCATGGGTACATTTTTTGTACATCTTAGTCACTAAGTCCAATTTAGGTCATTTTGTATGCAAAAAAATGACTCATAAAAATTAAAATTTAGTTTAAATAAATGTTAATGTTAAATTATCATATAAAATTAAATTTAGAGTAAAATGCCATTTTAGTTCCTGAGGTTTGGTCAGTTTTGCGACTTCCGTCCAAAGGTTTGTTTTTTCCGCGTCTGGATCCAAAAGGTTTGAAATCTTGCCATTTTCATCTGGGTCGTTAACTCCATCCACAATTCTCCGTTAAGTCATGGGTATTTTCCTCTTTTTTATTTAGTAAGGGTATTTTGATAACTTGTACATTATGCTAAATGCTTGTACATAAAGTGAAAAAGACCAAATTGCCCTTTAAGTTAACAAACCTTTTGGATCCAGATGCGAAAAAACAAACCTTTGGACGAAAAATGCAAAATAGGCCCAACCTCAGGGATGAAAATGACATTTTACTGTATTAAATTTATATAGAAAAATGCAATGGAATAATTAAAATAGTTGCATACAAACTGTCTCTCTAGCTAGAATTTCAGGATCTTCAAGGCCTCTTGATTGTTTATACAGCTCAAGATCACAGCAGTGTAGCAGGGAAGCAAATAAGTGTCTGACCCCCTCTAAACACTGAGACATGGTACCTGTTGCACATTAAAATGATCCATACTTGCTCCTGAAATGAAAAAAAAAAAAGAAAATATTGTCAAAGCATTTCAACTACATGAAAAAATTGCAAAAGGGAAAGGAGCAAATGGAAGCATAGAAGTTACCTTTTGACCATTTCCTATTGCTGATTTAATTTAAAGTTTATAAATCACTTGACGAGAAGGAGCAATCAATTTATAACTGTCAGAATTGAAATAAAATCTTATCAGTAAACATTGCTATAATAGCTTCCACCCTACCAAAAACTAATAAGAAAATGTTTTCAATACATTTTATGTTAACACGAAAGTGGCCCCAACTTTTGATCACCATTGAAAACACATTTTAAGGAGATTTTTTACTTGTACGATTTAGTTTACAAGCAAGAGTCTTAGTGTAATTCTTTTTTTAGCATAAGAGTGTTTTTTTAGCATAAGAGTGCTTTTTCTTAATAATTCATACTTCCACTTTGCAATATTCTTTATTACAAACTTTGATTTATAATTTTATACACTTAGTCACGTGAGCAATAACCCTATATAAGAATTTCTCTATTTCCCAAAGTTGCATAGTTATCATAATCAAAGTTCAAGTTTCCAGTCGTAACTAAATATTTTTTTTGTTTGCGTCTACTAAATTATCTCTTTTCATGATTCCAAAATAAACGAAACATGTAAATTTACTGCCAACTACAAATGATTATATGTTCATTGTCTCCTCCTTTAAATCACCAAACTACATAGAGCAAATAAATGACTGGAAAAAAAAACAAAAACAAAACAAAACCTATGCATAGTCAGGGCATGTATGGCCCTTCCAACCACAATCGATGACTACAACAATAAACCAATTACCATGCCTAGAAAACAAAATCCAATCTAAGTTTCATGGAAGATCAACGTCCCGACTAGAATCATCAATCATCAAATCCAAAGAAAGTTCAAAATGAAGGTCGAGCAACACAATCAATCACATGATTCCACTGCTAAGGGTTGGACATAAATTTTCAATCCAATCAATCAAGCAACTTAAGTCAACTACAACCATGCTAATCTCTATAAAATATATCCAAGTCTTCAACATTTGGAGTTGAATTTATTATATAAGATCATCACCCACAAGCAAATCTATATTAATGGTCACATTCTCATAATATTTAAAGACTTTTATACATCATGAATTCTGGTCCAAAACTCCAAATGTTGTCACCAATACACCGATTACTTTCGAGACAAATCAAGCTCATACCAAACCCTAAAACAACTTTAACATATCAACCAGCTAACATGCAAATCACAAAATAACAAATCCTATACTTGAAACTTACTTTCAGATCTCGATACTTACTCCACAGAAAACTCTAATCAAACTAAATCAACTAAACATGAACCCTAGATCTTCAAACTGTAACAATTCGCAATCACAGATCCTCAATTTCCTCAACACATAATTCAATTTCCTTAACACTAAACCACAATTCAACAATTCAACAACTCAACAATTCGAAACGAACAATTAGCTCACTATAAACACTTACAGATCTCGTATTGAACACAGATTCAATCTCACAGCGAAATATAATGATGTAGATGCGGAAATTGACAACTAACCTTGCGAAAAACAGTCGGATGTGTGCTGGAATAGAGAAAACCTAGCGGATTTTGTGGATTTACTGACGAATATCGACTCGAAGATTCAAAAAATAGAAATCAAATTGAAACCAGAAAAACCTGTAAATAATGATTTGAGGAAGAATAAGATTGAAGTGATGGAGATAGGGTACATATCCGTAACCAACAAAGGAACTTTACTTTTATGTCATTTTCACCCCTTCAAGTAACTTACATGAACCGTTTTAGTCCTTTTTTCTTGTGACTAGAATAGTTTTAGATGAAAGTCAATAAGTGTACTTCCTTAAAACTAGTAGAATTTCCTCACGCATTGTGGTTATACCAGTGCTCGATACGTGTTTTACACTGATTGGAAGCCATAAAAACGAATATTGGTAACTTTTCGATAGTAGTGATACTGGTACAGATGTTGTTTGATCGGAACCGGTTTAGTTGTTACGGCATCGGTAGGTTACCGGCACTCGTTATAGCTTAAGGTGCGAAAAAGTTAAAAAACACTAGTGTTTTGAATACAACCTTATTTTTACCATTCGACCAAAGTCGGAACGAAATTCAACTGGAAACCATAAAAATGAGTATTGGTTCTGCTATCGAAGTTGTTCGAACGATATCGATTTGGTTTGTTATAGTAAAGAAAAAATAATAATTATATTTGACTTGTTAGATTTTGAACAAAACATTTATGGAAACGTAGATAAAAATAAGCACGTCTCAACGGTATATTCGGAATTCTACAAAGCATTATCTTATATTATCGCTATCTAAAAACCCACTATTTTGTGAGGTAGTGCTTTGCAAGCTAAAATTCTAAAAAGGTTTTTAATGTTTCACTTGATAGAGGCTCTTGACTCTTAATGGAATGTCTTGGATTCAATCTTATGCAAGAAGTAGATTAGGATTTATTTGGTGTAATTTAAGAGTATGTAAGATTTGTCATTCAAATAGAAAAGTAAAATTTTATAGAAAAACAAGAAATTTTATTTGTAGGTTAATAGAACGGGAGAAGGATTAAATATAAGGGTGGAGATACAATAGGAAGTTTATTTCGCTAGGAAGGATAGGAAGCAATCATAACCGTCCAATTGCACAATCTACGGTCAAGATCAAAATCAAATTAAAAACTGTCATTTAAACACGCTCTCCGGGGTTTCAGGGGTATTATCGTCAAATTTCAAAATAACCGCCGTTGAATATACACAGAAACGCTTCGAAAAAAAGTGCATTACGTTTTACACTTCCATTGAACGATCAAACACATACAGAAATTTGAGAAAATCATACTCCATTGAAGTTCATGGCGTCGTCGAGAGATAATTTGAAGGTTTACATTCGAGTTACTCAAAAGAAATCAGTCTCTGAAAACCCTAAATCATCAAAGAAGCGAAAAACATCAACAGCTGAAGAGAACATAGATGAACAAGTAAATATTAGCCGAAAATCAACAGTGAAACAACAAAGAACTAGAAAACGCAAAGATATTTCAGACAATGGTATATTTATCTATTTTTGCTCTTTAACTGAATTCAAGTTACGTTTTATGAAGTACAATAGACCTAATATATCATATCCGTTCCGAAAAATAGTTAATGAGTTATATCATCCCCTATCTTAACATTTTTGTTACTAGAGACTATATTGCGTTTTATGTTAAAACTATGATCTAAGATGCTAATGCTTCTTATGGGATTTATATATTGTGAATTAATGCGTTTTACCTTAATAAATTTACAGAAACAAGGAGATTATTATTATGATAATTGTAATCGAATTTTAGAACATTGCGTTTTATCTTTGAATTTGCTGAGATACATGTGTTGTTAACTATTGCGTTTTATATTAATATATAATAAAAAAACAAAATGAGATTATGTAATGTTAATTTGGTGTGTTAAATAATATGATGTAAAGTATTGTGTTTTATCTTAAACCTGTGAATTACTGCTTTTTATCTTTATAGTGTTAGCTAATGCATTTTATCATAAATTTGTTAATTGACATTGTTGACTAATGCGTTTTACATTAATATATCATAAAAAAACAAAATGAGATTATGTAATGTTAATTTGGTGTGTTAAATAATATGATGTAAAGTATTGCGTTTTATCTTAAACCTGTGAATCACTGATTTTTATCTTTATGGTGTTAGCTAATGCGTTTTATCATAAATTTGTTAATTGACATTGTTTCATTATTCTATTTAAAGTTAAAAAACAAGAGGAAAAACAACATGAGGAAAAACAAAAAAGGCGAAGAAAGAAAGTGGTGATAGAATCATCAGAAGATACAGTTTCTGATTCAAATGATGAAAAATCTAGTCGAGCTATTGTTCTGCATACTTCCAAACAACAACAAGTAAATTCAGGTAACATAAAACGCATTTAACAAATTTCATGAAAAAAATATATGTTTTTAACACAATTCAATGTATCAGATGATGATTTTGTTGATCCACAACCAAGAGTTAACCTGACAAAAAATCAAAAGAAGGAAAAGGCAGAATCAAAACCAAAGAGATCACTGAGGAAAGATAAAACAAAAGAACAACCAGAACAACAACCATATTATGATTACGACGGAAAAAAAATCAACATAAGATGTGCAGTCAATAATCTAAAAGATTATATTGAAGGTTTGTCAAAAGAGCAAAGGAATGTTGTTAGAGAAATAGGGTTTGAGAGCATACTAAAATTCAAGTTGCATTCAGTTCCACGCAAATTCGGATATTGGCTGGTAAAAAAATTTGATGCTGAAAATGATGAGATAAATATTGGAGATGAAAAGATTAAGATCACAGCTGAATTTATCCAAAAGGTATTTCAAATACCAAATGGAAAAACAGAGATTGTGGAAAAACTGAGACCAAAAGACACTGATCTTATAATTAAATTCTGGCGCGGTCAATTCAGCAAAGATATTTTGAAGAGAATGTATGCGCACAACTTGATTAGTTATTTAAAATCAAGAAATGAGCTTGGAAGATTGTTCAAACTGAATTTCTTGGTTATATTTTTTACGATCATGGCGGAGGCAATGCAAAGTAGTAATGTTAATCAAAGATTCTTGCCATCAATGAAAAGTGACAAAAAAACCCAGGATTTTAATTGGTGTGAATATATGCTGACCGTTTTAAGGCGTACAAGAAGACAATGGCCTGGAAATGAGAAGCTCTTCAATGGACCTATTGCATTGTTAGCGGTATGAAATCTGATCTTTCATTATTGCTACATATTTGCTGAATGCTTGTTTAGACTGCTTGTTTATATTCTTTGTTTGTTTAAAACTATACTTTATAAAACGCAATGTATATTTTAAAACGCAATGATCTTTCATTTTTGTTTGTTTATATTCTTTGTTTGTTTAAAACTATTCTTTGCTTGTGTAAGACGCAATGTTTTGTAAAACGCAATATATTTAAAGTTACAAAACAATAGTTTTGTAAGTTGTTTACAATGATTTATATTTTAAAACGCAACAAAATTTGAATTGATTATTTATCTAAAACGCAATGAATCATACAGATACTATATGCTTACAAAAAACAAGGATTTGACGATGCTGAAAACACTGAAGAGTTCTCTCTTGATAAAATTGACTCTACAACATTACAAGAATTTGAAGATGAATTGGAAATTGCTGCGCAAAATGAGGGGATATGTCTTGTAATGGATAAAGAGAAAAAAGTCAGAAAGACTAAACAAAAAAAGAAAGATGAAAAGGATGAATTTTATGTTTATCCAACTGAATCCGAGAATGAAAACGAAGAAATTTTTGAAGATGAATCTGAAGAAAAAGATGAAGACGATGCTGAAGAACAACCAATCACCTTACTTAAAGCTGCAACAGACTGGATTGATCAAGAGAATCAAGAGAATGTTCAAAACAGCCCAATTATAACCAATGAAACTGAGAAAACACATACAGAAAGTGGAGGATCATGGGGGCAATTCTTCATTAAACCATCAATAGGAAATAAAGATAAAATGTGGGTAGACAGTCAAAGCCGACTGCGTAATTTCATGCCATCACAAAATCAAAGTGAAGGTCTTTCTGACATTCATTCAACAAAAAGTGGCGATGAAAATATGAAGAACATTAAAGATAAAAAATCACATGAAGAATATCTTGTGACTGCTTTGGATGATCATTTTAAAGGATTTGAAGAAATTTTCGAAAACATCCAATCACGCATAGATGAGATTGTGGAAGAATATCCAAACAGTGAAGCTCTTCATAACAAAGTAAACGAATGGGTGTCATTGATTGAAAAATTCAACCATCAAGCAAAAAAGCACATGAAAGTTAATATTGATTCAACTTTGATGGAAACACCATCAAGATTTCTAAATTTGAGCCAAAATGAAGACACTGAAAATCAAATCATTTCAACACCATTGATTGTAAAACGCAATGATGATGATACAAAACGCAATGAGGATAGCTCACCTGTAGTTCAGTCATCCAATCCAGAAAAAATCAGTGAGAATGAACCTGCATCTGTTCTGCAAACACACATTGAAAAACCTTCAATGGTACAATCATCATTTAGCGAAGAAACTCCATCATTAATGTTGGAGATTATCAAAAAGACAGATGAATAAGAAAAAAAATCAAATCAAAAGAAAATTCATGATGATGAGGTACCATCCTTTGATTTGAAAATTTCTCAGTTATCTTCAAATGTTGATGAAAATGAAGTTGAAGTTGATGCTACTCGCCACGGTGCACAAACCGAAATTCAAGCGGAATCTGAAAATAAAACAATCGAACAAGATGTTCAAATTACTGGAATACAAACAATGTTTGATAGAATTGAAGAACATGATACTGAAAAGGAAATCAGTGATCTACTTCAAAACACATCATTCCTAAACCCACAAGAAGATCCGTATAAAACACCTGCAAAATCAGTTCATCAAGAACAACCAACAAGTGATATAAGCAAAACAGAAGAAATAATCACAAGGATGATACGACCAGATCGAGAGAAAAATGTACCAGAAGTATTTTGTTCACCATACTATCAAAGACAAGTAGCAATGAAGGAAGCAAGAACGACACACGAAAACAACATATCGGGATATGCATTCCATGCAGAAGGAGAAATGATGTAAAAATTCATTTATATACACTAAAACAAAAAAACAAAAATCAAAATATTATAATTTAATTATTATATTTTTTTTGCAGGGATACTCTTTTTGAAAGATCATGTATTTCTATATAGATATGCTGCTGAAACAATGAGGCCAGGATTGGAAATCACCGGAGAAGTAATCAATTGTTGGTCATATATTTTGAATGAAGAAGAAAAAAGAAGATCAAAAGACAACAAAACTCCAAGATTTTTCTGTACTATTCGAATGCTGGTATGATATATAAAACGCAATTTTTCTGTATTCGTATAATGAAGTATTTTCAAGTTTGATTGAATGAAGTTTATAAAACGCAATTGCATTTTTATTTCTTTAATAAAACGCAATGCTTACTTTGTTAGAATGAAGTTTTATAAAACGCAGCTGTATGTTTTATTACTTTCATAAAACACAGCTGTATGTTTATTTACCTTCATAAAACGCAATAATATGTTAATTTGTTTAATTTTATGCAGGCTTTACCACATAGTGAAAAGGAAGAAACTGAAAATAAAGAAAAGATGATAGAAGCATTCACAATGAACATAGATAAAATTCTTCAAGGTGCAAAGCTAAAAAGCATAAAGGATTTTAAAATTATCCTTGTCCCGATTCTCTATATACAACATTTCTTTGTTATATCCTTCAATCTTGAAGAGAAACAAATATTCATCATTGACAACAGTGCGAAAAAAGAAACAAATGAAGCTAAATATGGGAATGTGCCTGAAAATACAGTAAGTATTCTTACTTATGCTTTTAAAACACAAATATAAACCACCTAATCTTTTTGTTTTGTTTTTTTTTTTTTTTTTTGTAGAGGGATGCTTTGGCAGCTTACCTTAAATATGTTGGACATGAAAAAGCAGATGATATAAAGGGAATAACCCCTGTTAGAATGCAGATGAAATGGAGGACACAACATAATGGCATTGACTGTGGTATATTCACTATGCGTCATATGGAATGTTATCATGGAGAACCGGTCGAAAAATGGGATTGTGGGTTTAACGTGGAATATGAAGAACCTGCAATTATCAAGAAGGTTAAAAACAAAAAACCAGTCAACAAGCAGACCGCACAACTTGAAGATTTAAGAAGAAAGTTCATCGCGAATATATTATTGCACGAAATCAACGAACAAAAAGATTATGTTATTGAGGACTCAAAGAAGTTTCGAGACCTCAGTGCGAAACTTAAAAAACAATCTTATGACACTAGTTTAGATAGGATTAAAGACAGGCTTGCTCTTGCTGGTTTACTTTGATTTTGAAATGATACTTATTATAAAACGCAATGTTTTTTCATTTATCATGACTTTATATAACTCATTATTTTCTTGATCTTGCTAGTTACTTTGATTTAGAAATGCTACTTATTATAAAACGCAATGTTTTTTCTTTTGGGATAATTTTCATTTAAAGCAATATTTTGATGATATATTTAAAATGCACTTATTTGTTTGTTATTTTAAAACGCAATATGTATGCTTTAAAATTATTTAAACATTATTTTGTAAAAAGTTTATAAAATATATATTAAATTTATAAAACGCAACATTTTAATAGTATGTTATAACTCAACATTGTCTATTTAAATTATTACAATGTTTTTTGAAATGCTACATATTATAAAACGCAATGTTTTTTTCTAATTATTCATTTCCAAACATATAACGCAATATATTTATAACGCAATGATTTTTTTTTTTACAATTTTATAACACTAAAAACAAATTAGAAAAAAAAAACAAAAAAAAAAACTGATAGCTTAATGACAAGAAATTGATTAGACCAAAAGCCTTAAAAAGCCTTTTGGATTCCTGATATATAATACTGTATGATTGAACAATCAATTCAAAGAAAAAAATAAAAAATAATCATTTTTATTATTAAGACAGTTGATTCAAATTCCTCTACCAATCGATTATATAAGAACAGAAACCCTAAACTATTTTCACATTGCTCTCATCATACACCAAAATACACCAAATACCCAACACACACAAACCCTAAAATGGCTAATCAACAACTATCAGTTTGGTGGGTTAAAAGAGGCAATTTCGTTCTTCAATTCCTTGATGGAAAAAAAAATACCATTCCGTTGCTTCTGTTCTTCAAAACTGCAACGAAAATGTTTTGAAAAGGATGAACGAAATAGGTATACCACCTTCTTGTTACACAGATCAAACAGTTGCACTGTTCAGAATTCTACACAAAAGATTTGGTAATCCGAACCAAACTGCAACTGAAGATGCCCAGGTTACATCTTGGGAGTTCATTGAGGAAACTTTCAAAGTTTCAGTGACTTGGGACGATGGTGATGTGGAGATGTATGACCCAAAGGAGATATCTACCAGTGAGGATCTAAATTTTTTGAAGCAGTTATCTGAAATACCAATCATCAACAACTCTGCTAGCAAATTTGCAGAGAAGCTTCAAAACGCAGTAGTCTCACAGGTTGAACTTTGGGTTGAATCTGAAAGTGATGAGGAAATCCCTGATGGAAGCTTAGGGTTCTCATCCGATGAAGAAACAAACTTTGATCCATGAAGCTGATCATGCTAGTAATTTTTATTTAAATTTGTGGTTTGAAAACATCATCTTTGTTTAAAAATATCATTATATATATATAACGCAATGTTTATTATATCCACTTGCATTTCTTGTTTAATTTTATGTATGATCTGTGTGATAATAAAACGCAATAATAAAAAAATACCATTTAAAGTATATTGTTCTATGTATATAACCGAATAACAATATACAGTTATCATAAAACGCAATTAACCAAAAAAAGCTGATAAGTGATTTGGAAATCCCTGATGGAAGCTTAGGGTTGTCATCATTTCTTGTTTAATTTAATGTATGGTCTGTGTTACAGTAAAACGCAATAATCAAAAAATACAAATTAAAGTATATTGTTCTATGTATAAAACGCAATAACAATATATTGTTGTTAACTATGAAGGATATCATAAAACGCAATTAACCAAAACATACTGATAACTATGAAGGATATCATAAAATGCAGTAACAAAATGAGATGAAACATATACATCATAAAACGCAATGACAAATTTTTTTTTACTTATTGATATCTGATTTTGACAGAATTTGTATACATAATTACATTGCATTGCAAGAACCTATAGCATTAGAAGAAACCTTATCTTTACATGTGCGACTGTTATGTCCTTTTTCACCACATACACGGCACGATTTCTGGATCTTTGATGATTTCTGAATTGCAATCTCACAATTTGACTTGATCCTTTTTTGTACACCGCATCCTTTGGTCCTTATTTTGATCGGGACACGAATAATAAAATCTGTTTTTTCTATGTTCCCTCCAATATCAGCAAATCTTTCTTTGCGACTAGGAGGCGGCGCAGCAACCATAACCTCATCCGCTTTATCAATATAATTTTTAATATGATCCCTGTAACGACACAGCTCATCTAAATCGCTAACCAGCCTATTAACCACATACTCATTTGCAACAACGATTTCTCTATAAACTTTATCAATTTCACTATTCCTACCAATTTCATCAAACCGAATATTGGAATGATTTGATCCAACAGAAACAACATCTCTCATCCATCTTCTATGAACATATCTTATAGGAAACTCAGTTATATCATCATACCGTAATACGTAAAATATATGCCGGCACAATATACCAAATTGTTCAAACCGTTTGCAAGAACAACTTATAGTTAAACCATCTTCTTGTTTGCTGTATTGCAACTGTAAATAAGATTAAAAAGCTATATAAAATTTGTGAAATGAAATATAAAACGCAATGAATAATAAATATAATACAGATAAAACTATATGATCATATAATGATAAAACGCAATGAAAGATGGAAAAATAAAACGCAATATATATTTAAAACTCTATAAATTTAAAAAATACCTTGAAAAAAGATGTGCATGGCTGTCTGAAATCCTTTATTTCAAAATATTGAACATCACCCACAATATCAAGAGACTTTGACATACACTTTGTAATGACAGCATCAATTTCAATCTAAATATCCTTAAAAATTGTTTTGGTATATATTTCTGATGCTTGTTTCTCCAATACAAAGTCACTCCAGGGCTTAGACTCAATATACCTTGTATCATGATCATTCCTCCTATGCTCATGCCTTTGAATATCCATTGCAGTCTCAAAATGAGTGAAAAATTCAACAAGTGTACATCTTGGATTGCAAATCTGACCAAAGAAGTAATTCTGGCTTTCACATCTCGACGTAGTACGCATAAGACCAGCCAAATCCTCTCCATGGTAATAAGCAGGAATCCAGTCAAATCTAAGATCGTACATATCTTTTAACCACTCATGATTTTCCAATCCAAAAGTAGACATTATTGAATGCCACTCAGTTTCAAAATCTTCTGAAATAATAGTATCATTCCAAACAACATGAGTCATTCTTGTATTAAAATATGTGTTTGCTGACAAAACAGGACCAACCTGAATAAAAAGTAATAATATTATTAAACATAAAACGCAATAATTTAAAAACAATATATTGATAATGATAAACATATTGCATTGATGGTAAAACGCAATTGTTTTGTAATTCTATTGATAAAAATATTTTGGGATCTTATTGTATAATACATAAAACGCAATAATAAAACAATTTAAAATTGCAGTTTGTTATATCATAAAACGCAGTTAATACCTTTGTCTTCAATTTCTCCCATATATGCCACATACATAACCTATGCCTACTTCTTGAAAGTACATCCTTAATAGCTCTCTTCATTGCAGCATCTTGATCAGTAACAACAACTTTAGGCTCACTTCCAAAAGCATTAACAAAACACCTTAAAAGCCATCTATAGGAATCTGCAGTCTCCGAACCAAGTAATGCACCACCAAATGTGACATTCCTAAAATGATTATCAATACCAGTAAATGGTACAAAAACCAAATCATACCTGCATAAAAAACAAATTAAAAAAGCATTAGAAAAATAGAACAGGATATATAACGCAATAGAATATATAACGCAATAAATGAAAAAAACTTACTTGTTTGATTTATAAGTAGCATCAAAACCAAATATGTCACCAAACACTGTATAATTTGTTTTTGATTGCTCATCAGCCTAGAAAAGCCCTTTCAATCTTCTATCTTCACCAATAACATAATCACATATGAAACCAGGACAACATTCTTTCTTCCTAATAAGACACCTAACTACCATTTCAGCATCATACTCTCCGATGTAAAGATTCAAATCCCTTCTATAATTCTTACAATCAACTTTACTAGCACCAACTTCACCAAAACCACCATACATTGTTTTCATAATATTGAATGCTTTAACAGGTCCAATATTGATTGCAGACAATCCAGATATAAAACTTTCTTTCACATAATCGATACTTCGGGCAGCCGGCAAGAAATGAATATCTTCATCTTCAACAAAGATATGATTATGTTCTTCTTCAAAGTAGTAGATTTTAAACATATTATTGTTCTCTAATATTAATTTCACATGAGCATTGCATCCAACTCTTTTTGAACCTCTATTACGTCTAACAATCTTTTTACTATTCTCAACTGAACCAGAATCTATTTCTTTGCTAACATGAAATCCTTCTTTTGAACAGACAATATATCTTATTTTCACTAAACCACCACCATTTTTCCAAGAGGTATTTTTTCTTGCAGAAAAACCTGGAACAAGTGCATATCTCTGATAAAACGCAAAAGCCTCATCAAATGACTTAAAAAACATTCCAACAGCAGGTGTAATGGATCCACTGACTTTAGGTTTGAAAAACTTTCTTCCACTGTTTATGCATACACGTTCCTCCCACTTGGAAATGTTATCTGAAACAATTAAAAAAACTATAAAACGCAATACCTCTTACATAATAATGTTTTTAGTGATAAACATAAAAATATGTTAATAAAAAATTAAAAATACAAACCTTTAAAGTTTATATATGAACTAATATGGATAAAAGCATAAAAAGCAATACGTTCAGTAAAACGCATCATGTGATCTGAAACACTTAACAAATAATCATAAAACGCAATACATCCTATATAATAATGTGTTTAGTGTTAAATCTCAAAATATGTTAATAATAATTTAGAAATGCAGACCTTTAAGGTTTGTATATGAACTATTATGTATAAAATAATAAAACGCAATACATTCAGTAAAACGCATCAAATGATGAAAAAACAAAACATTGTACAACAATAACAGTTATAGACAGTTATAGTATTATATTACATAAATCTTAAACTAAAAGTTTGTATGCATATAATTTAATTAATATCATAAAACGCAACTCTTCACTAAAACGAAAAAAATGATGAAGAAACAAAACAAACAAATTATGTTAAATTATACAACAATAACAATTAAACTTATGAAAAATCAAATATTACTTACAGAACCACGAATTATAAAACGTAAAACAATGAAATTCAGAAAAAATAACAAAAATTTACTCAGAATTGAAGCTAAACATACCAGCAGAGTCTGAAGAAGACATTGAAGTTATCGAATTGACGAACAATACAAGATTAATGTTTGAAAAGAGGTGAATTTGCGATCGACGGCGATTTAGGGTTATAGAATCTTCAATTATGTTATGAGAGTGATGAACTAAGAAAAGAGGTAACAGAATCTATAATCGAATTAGAACGATGATATGATAATGTAAAAAGACGAAAATGCCCACGCGTCCAAAAATTTAAAAAAAAATGATGAACGGCTAAGATTGCTTCCTATACTTCCTAGCCAAAATAAACTTCCTATTTGATCTTTTCCCTTAAATATAAACACTATTTTATTTTGTGTTTGCAAGAAGAGTTATAGATATGGTAAAAAAAAGTACCAATTTAACAACAAAGGATCTCCACACAAAGTGTAAAAAACTACAACGAATCTCTAGATGTCGCGTAAAAACTAAAGAATTTACACATCTAATGAGTCCTTCGGTCGTTTCATAACTGTTACTGTCACAACAATTATTTTTTTTAAACGGCGAAACTTCTATATAACAAAATATAGAAACTGGGTCAGCAAGAAGCTGGAACCCGAAAGATTACAAAATAGCGTCACGAATGTTAAAGTCTAACCATCTAGCCCAATTGATATTACAAAATTTCGACCTACTCGTAATCAAACAAATGACTAAAAAAATTGTCAATAAAAGAAATTGTCAATAAAGAACATTAAAAACTACATGATGGACGAATCAGAAACTACAAAACAGTTGTTACAAACAATGTAGAAATCTTATTACACATACTAAAAACACAAAAAAAAAATTATTTGGTAGGATAAATTACCTACTTTTGCCTCTTGTATATCTTTCCCAAGAACGATTTCAACACCGCTTGTACCGCTTTGCTTGGGTGACCTTCAATGGACGTGATTAGCTTCTTGTAACTTGTGCTCTCATAATCTTCAAATACGCCCTACATGTATAGCAACAAAGTTAGTTAAGAATATGTCTAATGTTTTGGAAGATGTAGTATCTGTCAAAGGATTGGAATCTGAAGAAATAGCTGTCATGCCATGTGTGTTTGGTATTATAGTAGATAATTAGCAGCAGCAGCAACAACAACAATAATAATAAGGAATATTGGATTTTAATAATCCCAATTATTCGCCGTTGGCCGTCCAACTTCAAAAATAACCACTGGCAGTCTCAACTATTAACAAATTGGCGGACCCTGACTAACAGAAGCTTAACGCCGTTAGTCACCGGTCACCGGAAAAACGTTTTTGGCCAGAAAACTCCTTTTTGGCAGGAAAACTCAACCTTTTCGTCCCAAACCTGTTTGTAACCTTATTACGGACGTTTAGGAGCCTTTTTCTAGTAAAAGCCCCAATTATTGAGGTCGTCGGAAAACTCCTTTTTTCCTGGGAAACTCAATTTTTTGGCCGGAAAACTCAATATTTTTGTCCCAAACCTCTTTATAACCTTAGATCGGACCTTTAGGAACCTTTTTCTGGTCAAAAACGTTTTTTCAACGACCGGAGACTAACAACGTTAGGGTTCTGTCAGTCAGGGTCCATTGGAGGCCAATATGTTAATAGTTGGAACTGGCAGTGGTATTTTTTAAGTTGGAACTGTTGATGGCCAACGAGGAATAGTTGGGATTATTAAAATCCAATATTCCTTTCCTAATAATAATAATAACAAAAGATTATTTAAAATTTATTAAGCTTAAAATTTTAAATTATTTTTGAATTTTTGTTTGTAAGGTAAACAACTAGAATAATTATATATAGTATAACTAGTTTTAGTCCCGTGTATTACACAGATGTTCTAACAATAAATTATATTATTTAAAAGTGTTTAAAGAAATCTTTTCATAAAATTTTAAATGAAAGAAGTGTTCCATTACTAATTTTGATTTTAATGTTCCTGAGATGATTATGCTTATTGAATCAAAATTGGTTTAAACTTATTTAGTTAAATCAAATTTGGTTTAAACTTATTATTAGTTACTGAATTTAAATTTAAATTAAACTCGAAAATGATTTCCTACCATATACAATTTGATTAAAAAAATATAGTTATTTGATAAGTTAGGAAAGATGTAAATATTATATTTGTTTTTAATCTTAATGACACACTTACGTATTTTAAATCAAATTTTGTAATAAGGAAATGATTAATTACGGAATTTGAATTTGAATTTGAATTAGAGTCGAAACCATATACTACTTCAAAATTTTTAAATTCAGTCCAATTGATAATTAAGAAAAAAAATATTTATTATATTTGTTTTTAATGTTAATGAGACTATTACGTTTTTAGTTCATAATTAAGAAAGTTTAAATATATATTATTTAATCAGCAAACTTTAAACCATATGTTGATCAAACCTTTGTATTTTGCCTCCTAAAAACAATAACAATGGATTAAGAGGTTGCCACATGGCACTTAATAGTTTAAATGAACGCCAAGTGGCCAAAGTTCGTTTTTATTTATTATAATGTATAGATATAGATATAGATATTATGCTAAATAATATCAACTTTAATAAATAACTAGAATAATAAGATATAGTACAATATTATGCTAACGGTATAGTATATATATGGTTATTGATGATTTACTTTGTCAAAATTCAAATTTCCAATGGAACTGTAAACATTCCAGCCATTTGGCAAAGGAATGTTGAATTCCTTCATTTGATGGAATTAGCTATTCCGGTTCTTAGATTTTTGCCAACAAAACAAAGCATGGAATGACATTTGAATTCCAATACCCTCAAATTCCAACTAATGGTTTCCATTTTTCAAATTTACCCACAGGGAGAACCGAGATAAAAGCCACAAACCTGAAGATTTAGAGTGTTGTATAGTTCCTTCACTTTTGCAACCGAAGAGGGGTCTTTTTTTCCATAATTTTCCTGGATAAATAATTTGTAAGCAAAATTAAGGGATGGACAATACACTAGTTGCTCGCCAACCCAGCCCATTTTGACTTGTACTAAAAGTTGTCCATTTAGTCTCGACCCGTTACCCAACCCGCCCGACCCACTACAACAGTTGTGTTTGTGGGTCACTGGGTCAACCCAGCCCACCCTTTTCGATCCATACTCATAATGGCCAGTTTCAACTCAAAACCGTTTTAAACAGTTACCCAACCTGTGGCATAAGGCTATGCCCGAAAAATATTTAACAGAAAATGGGTGTATTTTCACATGTGCTTATGCATATATGTGTGCTTTCTGTGTATGTATGTTATATGTATGTGTAGCTGGCATGTGTATCTATAATTCTATATATGAACACCATAAATAATATAGAAGTTGGTAATTGTTGCTTACATGTAGGACTTTCTTTTGTTCCTCATTGGCAAGCTCCAAAGCTTTTACAACTAGCCATGAGCACTTAAAGTCTTCAATGTCTGTTCCAATCTGTCGTAGTGAGATTAATGATATTTTGTGAGTTTTAAATCAACCGTAACTCAAGAACTAAATAAATATTAAAAGATATTGCGGGATTTACCTTTCCAATTACCTCGGGAGCACCAAAACAGTCTAGATAATCGTCCTGCAATCGTATCAAAGGTTTTATAAACTAACAGTCACAAATAGAGGTGCCAATTAAATACAAATAAGTACAAGTGATGATCAAATACCTGCACTTGAAAATAGGTACCCATTTCAACAAGTACATTCTTCACTTCAACATGATTGTCCAAATCCTCACCGAACATAAGGAGCGCACAAGCAACCTTGAAGCAGAAAGTAAAAATAATAAAATAACTATCGTGGTAAATTTAATTATCCACTAGCATATATGAGTGAAGGCGTGTACCGTGAATCAGAAAAGAAAAGTATAATGTAGTAAGATTAAGTGGACTAATGTATGCATGACTATAGTGACCTTAAACAATACAGACATTATAACTTAAAACTTAATCCATATCTAGACTAGAACATACTTATCACTCAGCAGCACAATGCAAGCACCATTTTTGTAAATCATAAGAAGAATGAAGTAACAACAAATTTACTTACAGGAAGGTAAAATGAGTAATAAGCGGTTTTGTACTGAACAATCCGGCGATGACTGCAAGACAACACAACATAATATACTTTAGAAAATATAATATATATATATATATGTGTGTGTGTATATACATATATAGATACATAACATATAAAACATTGGATGGTGTGTTTGATGAGAAAATTATGGTGGTCACTTACATAGACAATGAATACTTTGAGAGATCTTTTTCTCCAACAAGTGTAGTGATCAAATCAATCATCTGTCCAGAGGCTGTTTGGAATTCTACCTGTACTCGATAAACACTGCTTTATAAGTGGAGGTGTAAATTTCAGCCTTTATGTTTATGAATGGGTTGATTCAGGTTATCTTTGATCTCTAACAGGTCAAACAAGTAAAAGAACATATATGAAAATAACCAACTAACCAACCTCGTTGAATAGGTCAACTAGATCCACATAATACGGCTTTCCTCGAAAATGCTTTTTGAGAATTCTTGGGACATGGTTGCGAAGAATCAATCCATCGTTTGCAGCAATCATACCAACCTAGAATCAAACATTAAGAGATTACGTATGCACGTAATCAAATGGAAACTATATGAAAGAAATAGCTTATTGATGTAGATTCACATTTCACACCTTGGGTAATCTGAACCAACACGGTTGACCTCTGCGTGTATGAGACCCGTCCATGATATCATCAAGCACAAGAAAGTATGCTTGAAGCTGCAAAATACAATGACATGAAGGATGAATTAATATCATGCAATGATGATATCATCAGGGACTAGAAAGTATGCTTGAAGCTGCAAAACACACTGACATGAAGGATTTAACATTTAAGTATATCATGCATTGGCAATAGTTACTTAAGTGTTGTTGAATTTTGAATCAGAAATGACTTTATGTGGCTTATTAACTAATTTGTTGATTTTCAAAAGCACTACAATTGTTTTAAATCTCAATTATTTTTTCCAGTTCTGTTTATTAATTTGTCGATTTTTTCCAAACTTGATTTTTATTATTATGCTTTTGCATTTTACAGGTTATATATTGGACAAACAACTTTTCCTTGCTATTATTGAATTGGTATCAATGTGTAATTTCAATTGTTTTCTCAGAAAAATAATTCATAGAGTAAAATGCCATTTTCGTCCATGAGGTTTGACCACTTTTGCGACTTTTGTCCCTAAGGTGCCATTTTCATCCAAAAAGTTTGAAATCTTGCCATTTTCATCCCTGAGAGCCAAATTTCGAGGGACGAAAGTCACAATAAATTGCCAAACTCAAGGATGAAAATGGCAATGCATAAAATGCCAAACCTGAACGACTCAAATGCACAAAAAAGTCATTTTGGATGGAACAAGCAGAAATGACTAAACCTCAGGGACGATTTTGGCATTTTACTCTAATTTATAAGTTTGCAACTTTATTTCATGTAGAACTTGCACTGGAAAGGTTAACAAGTAATAACATTCTTGAATCATCAAAATGGCTTTAATATCTCTTTTTTTAGTTTCTGTCAATAAAGTATTGTCAAACAACTATATTTTATTTAGTATTAACTCCTGGAAAGGGGTGAAATGGTCATTAACTATAATTCAAAGTGTTCATTCAAAACATAGAGCAAACAACATTAATGCTTAGTCCACACAGTCTTCATTTATAAAACACTTTACGAGTAATAAAAACAACAGGCTCCTAAAATTGATTTAGGTATATAGTTATTAGTTATTACCCATTCAACGCACCAACCAAGGGCAGATGCAAGAAAAATCTCATCATCAGTCAGTTCTCCTCCTTTAAGTAACTGGTAGCTGTCAACAACAGAGAGGCCCCGATTCAGCTTTCCTACGAGAAGCACATTTCAATATGGTCGTTAATAAAAAGTGATTATTTTCAAACAATTACGAGGAAAGAGCAAGTATTCTTACCTCCGGGTACGTTGTAGTCAAGCATCTGCAAAGACAAACAAACACAATCAATTCCTTATATTATTAGTGATTCCTTTCTCTGAAGATGATGATATTATATATTGTTACTACATATGAGTCTAAGAGATATATGAACTACATGAAGTGTTATCTTGAACAAAGGGAGTGCATAAGGACAGTTGCTAATATCATATTAGCATCTACTCTTTCTTAACTCTTAGTAATAAACACACATTAATATGTATGTTGATCGAAAACATAACATAAGTATAGAAAAAAAAGGAACACTATGTATGCAAAGTATCAATGATAATGAAATACCTACCATATTGACTAAACATAATTGAATGTATCTAGAACCTTGTTTCCTTTTGAGTTACAATTGAGAGGCATCTTCAGAAAAAAAGATATTTACAGTTACTGTTTTTAGCTATAGGTCTCTTGCATGTTTGCAATTATGAAACAGGAAATGAAAAATGGACCATAGAGGAGCCAAACACTGGAGGTATGTGCCTCTCAATAAAGCTCGTAATCCCTAAAGTTTCGAGCCAGATGACTAGAAATTGGAAACCATGGTAGCCACCATAGCTTTGTAATTTCTTATTGAGGTATTTGAAAAATGTATTAAGTTATAACTACCCAAAGATTCTCGTTGTTAGATGAGCCTTGATGCAACAGCACGTGGCAAGTCTAAACCTCAAGTCTTGTTTATCAACAGGTAGGTGAGTGCACAAAGCAGGTCTTTTGTTGTTAGCGGCACATGAATATTATGTAGTTTTGGCATTTTTGAAATCAAACCTTAGTATTGGTATCATTCATTTATATATAACAAGATAGTGCTAGTAATAGTTACACCTTTAAAAAGCCAATACACTTTTAAGTTTTGGATGTCTTGCAAGATGGTTAATTGGTTATGATGTTACTAGACACATTAACTTACTGAACCCGCAGCCATTGCAGTAGTTTAATAATTTAGTTTCATTGTAGAAAGTGTACAAGAAATTCAAATAATAGACAAACACGATGAACCACTTTCACCTGGTCAAAGATGTAACATTTGATCCCTCAAAGTTGTTTGAGGATGAGGTTTAGGCTCTACTGCTGTTATCATCTTTTGAAGAACAAAGAGGCGCGCGGAAGCAAATCAACACACACATGAGACCGAATTACGTTAAAATTCGTATGTGTTGTTTGTGCGTTGATTTGCTTTTGCGTGCCACTTGAAACCTAACAATAGCAACCAATATTGTCCACTTGCCCATGAGGAGCTCACGGATTTGTTTTGATTTGCCTTAAGACCCCGTATCACTCCTATGTCACAAAAGGTCATAGTTGTCAATAGCGGCTATAGCACGCTACGTAGCGAAGCGATGTAGTGTCGCTATTAGAGCTATTGATAGCGAGAATAGTGACAGTTAATTTTTATTTTTTTTTAAATAAAATAGCTTGATTATAGGTTTTTGTTAAATATACATGTAAAATAGCATATATACCAGGGTATTTTTTGATACAAATATACATATAATTTTTTTTTAGTGTATTGCTATTTATAAAATAGCATATTCGCTATGTAGCATATAGGTACCTAATCGCTATTTGCCGTTAACAACAATGCAAAAGGTCCTCTCCCTCCGGTCAATCCTACAAGTAAATTCAATTGCACACCGATACTCGAACTCAAAAACCAAGTACACACCAACACATATAACATACCAACGGCATTCGTCATTTTCGCTATAACAACTTAATATCTATTTCAACTGTCAAATCTTCAAATACACCTCCACTAATCAACTATAAGCTTAAAAATGAGCCCTAATCACACAACTGAACCTGTATAATCCACAATCATATCATTAAACCTATAAACAGTTATAAATAAATCCGTGAATTGCATATTGTAACCTAACAACACGATTAACAATAAGGAAACGGGTGAGAATGATGTACCTTTTCAATCCATTGGCGAGAATCGTGGTGGAATTCGAAGGCTGGATCGTTGAGTAATTCGGATTTGAGAGTTTGATAAACGTGGAGGAATTTAGACTTGAGATCAGAGGCCATTGTTGGTGTGAGAGTGTGTGTGTGAGTGTGAGTGTGTTTGGGTGGGGGTATTTGTAGGAGAAGATGGTGCTGTTGTTTGCTGAATAAGGTGATGCATAACAATCTCAACCTCATAAGTTAAAGTCAGTTGTGCATCGCTGCTGCCTGCTGCCTGCTGCATTCCTCTGTGTAATGGTCAAATCTGAGTCGTAACTTAAGTACTTTTTTTCAGGCTAACTCCAAAACACTTTTTCTTTTTTTGTGGGACGATGGCTATTTTATTCAAAAGCATAAAATAGAATTTGAGGCCAGCAAGCAACTGGGAGAATAATGTCACGAATATTGGAATCGTGTCATCTCTCTCCCACTTAGGTGCTGTTTGTTTTTTCTGCGGTAAAATGTCTGCAGTCTGCGGACCACATCTGCAGACATCTGCAGGAGAAGAGGTGGACCAAATGTCTGCAGTCTGCAAGGAGAAGAGGGTTTGTTTTTTTTTTCTTCTACAAAACACTTCACACACACACACACTAGACACACACTGCCACAACTCTCTCTCTCTACTCTCTCTCTCTACAAGATAGCACCACCACCGCACCATCTCCGCCATCACACCACCGCCATCATCTACCGCCAAGAACAACCACCCACCCCGTCTTCGTCGTTCAACCCCCGTCCTTCAACCACCAAGCGACTGAAACACAGAGAGAGAGAGAGAGAGAGAGATCCAGAGAGGGAGAGTACGAGGAGAGAGAGAGACTGAAATAGAGATCGATGATGATGATGATGAAACAGAGCACCGCCACCACTTCGATTTGGGGGTTTTTGAAACCCTAATTTTACCGATCGATTTGGGGGTTTGAAACAGAGATCGATGATGATGATGATGATGAAACAGAGATCGATTTGGGGGTTTTTGAAACCCTAATTTCATGATGACGATGATGTTCGATGATGATGATAGATGATGACCGCGATTTTGATGGTGGAGGTGATTGGGGGTGTCGGGTGGAGGAGAGAGAGGGTGTCGGAGCTGGAGGTGGGGCTGGAGGTGGTGGCGGAGCAGGGGTGGGAGGTGGTGGCGGAGTGGAGGTGGTGGCGGAGTGGGTCTGGTGGCAGAAGAGGTGTGGAGGGAGAAGAGGAGAAGGTGAGAAGAGGTGTGAAGACCTTTGAAGACAAGCTTGAATGTCTGTTTGAAGCAGACCTCTCGCAGACCTTTTTTAATGAAAGGTCTGCGAGAAAACAAACAAGCTGCAAACCACAAAGGTCTGCGCGCGTCTGCGCGGCGCAGACAAAAGACCTCAGGAAGAGCTTCTAGGAAAAAACAAACAGCACCTTAATATCGCTGAAAGGGGTTCTATTTTTTATTCACACAAATGATTCCTCTTTAATTTCTTTGACAACCTTCTAGATTATGAAAGGGGTGCAGTCGAAATTTAATCCATTAAGAGCCTTCCAAATCCTCTACATAGTTGGAGCAAAGATAAGTTCCATAACTTGCTTCCAAGCACTTGATCGTTTCATGTATTGCACCCCCTCCCAAAAAAAATATATATCTTGAAACGAAGCAACTTGGATGTCGACCGAAATTACCCCAAAACTAGTTTCCACAAAAAAAACCCAACCTTGTGAGGGACCCATTACACCTTAAATTCCCAATCTAAACCTTATCCCCAATGACATCTGCCACTTCTCCTCTGAATTTCGCAGCCGAAAATTTCCCGGCGTTTTCGTCAAAACCCGCTTGTCTGGCTCTTTAATCCCAACTTTTATCAAGTCTTTTTCCACCGATATGATATCCTTCCACACCCCAGCCATCTCCTTCTTGCAAGGAACTTCAGGCACCCCGAACTACCCATGAATGGCCCTAATAACGCACACCCAAAGCTGATTTGGATCTAATTTGAACCTTCGCCTCCATTTCATTAGCAGAGCCCAATTTAGACTTTGAATTTCACCTAACCCCAACCCACCAAGTCTTCTAGGCGCTTGAATGTTACTCCAAGCAACCCACCTCACTTTGCATCTAGACCACGATTTTCCCCACACAAAGTCGTGTCTTAATCCTTTAAGAGTCTTAGGTAGTGTTTGGTATGCAGGAATGAGAGGTGGAATAAAATGAGTAATTACGAGGGAATGAATAAAAGAGTGTTTGGTTAGTCAATGGAATGGAATCACCCATTCCAAAAGGAACTCAATTCCCTCAAAATCATTCCTTCCACCCCCATGTTTTTTTTTTCCATTTCATCCCCTCTTGCACCATTCATCAACAACACCACAACCCACGACCTTCGCCACAACCCACCACCCACCACCGACGCCATTGTCGCCACCCGCCACCACCTCACCCCGACAGCCGCCGCCGCCGCCACCCACTGGCCACCTTTATCACCCACAGCTGCGACCAACCGCCAACGCCGCTCGCCGCCGCTGCTCACCACCATCGTCGACGCCACCACCACCGCCACCACCAACCGCCGCCGCCGCCACCCACCACCGCCACCTATAACCACCCACAATCACTACCACCGACCACCACCACCCACCGCTAATTTTATTACTCCGTTTTTCTTGTCTAACGAACAATACACAATAATAATTCATTCCATTCACATGGTAACCAAACAAGACATGGAATGCTAATGATCTATTGCATTCCCTCGTCCATTCCATTACCTCGTCCATTCCATTCTTTCGTCCATTCCATTACCACATACCAAACAGACCCTTAATTACTTTAACTGGAGCTTTGAAAACCGAGCAAAAGTAAGAAGGAAGATTACCAAGAACCACTTTCGCAAGGGTTATTCTACCACCCATAGAAAGGGCCTTCGCTTTCCAACTAGACAACCTTTTAGAGAATTTGTCGATGACGGGTCTCCAAGGTTTTATATGCTTCATGTTTTCCCCTACCGGAAGACCAAGGAAAGTGAAAAGCAATGTCCCTGTCTTACACCGGATTGAGTTTGCCAAACCCTCCACCTCGTTCGTGTTAGTGCATAATGTCTAAAGCCTTTGTCTTAAGTCTAGGTGTCTGTTATGTCAAGTTTGTATAGATTAGGGGGCTGAATTGTAAGTTTATTTTATGTTTCATGTCTGGTAGCTTGAAATGACAAGTAAGTTGCCTGGTAGCTTGAACAGGCCTGGTAGCTTGAACATGTCATGTCCATTTCAAGCTAACAAGACAGCCTATATATAGGTAGTGTTTGTTTCTCATTTGGTATCGATCCTTCAAGTTGTAAACGAACTGCTGCCGGATTTTTCTGAGAAATATTAATGAGAAACAACGTTTAAAGTGATATTCTTCTGTTTTCTACTCTGTTCTCTTTGATTCTAATATGTTTAAGTGTTTCTGCCACTTAAATAGTGTATCTTAGCTCAAATTGACTCATTTGATCGGTCAAATTGGTCCTACAATTGGTATCAGAGCCAGTTATGAGCTAAAATACCTGAATCAAAGCCTTTTTTACTACATTTTTTGGATTTCTGGACATTGCCACGGACAAAATGGACTGAGTTTTGAGTATTGTGTGTAAAAGTGAGTTTTAACAAACCCTTGAGAGTTTCAGCTTAGAATTCAAAGTAAAACAGATAAAAATGGCTTGAAAACCTCTGATAGCTTGAACGAACATGGTTTGGTAGCTTGAAAAGTTCTTTGGTAGCTTGAAAAGTTCTTTGGCAGCTTGAAAAATCCTTTGGTCGCTTGAAAAGTTGAAAGCAGTTTCAAGCTAACTAGCTAGCTCGCTTGAAAGTGTTTGGTAGCTTGAAAGTGTGATAGCTTGAAAGTGTTTGGTAGCTTGAAAGTGTTTGGTAGCTTGAAAGTGTTTGGTAGCTTGAAAGTGTTTGGTAGCTTGAAAGTATTTGGTAGCTTGAAAGGGTTGTTCGCTTGAAATTGTGGTCACTTGAAAATCTTTTTTTTTTTTTAAAGTCCATTTCGTTCGTGATATTTAGTCCAAAGTTCAGTTTGTGTAGAACGTGTGTTTTCAAAAGTTAACCAGTTTTCAGTAATCAAGTTTCTAAAAATGGAAAACCAAGATTTTTACAACTTCTTCGCCGGCAGTGGTATGGCAGCAGGACAAACATCGGGTAGCATAGTTCAAAATGTCAACATGGAGAATGAGCTAGGAACTATGCAGAAACCGCCAAAACTTATGAACTTGGATGAATATGCTGGATGGTCGAGTCGTTTCAAGAATTGGGTCCAAGCCAACCATTTTGAGTGTTGGATGAAGATAGAAAAGAAATATGTTCCACCTGTTGATGGATTGGGCTTAGAGAAAGGCATTGGAAGTTTGACTGAAACCGAACATAGTGATTTTAAGGCTGAGAAGAAGATGGTAAGTATTCTCCAACAAGCCATAAAAGAAGATATTCTGGTGCTGTTACAACACGATGACAACTCACAATCAATGTGGCAAGCATTAAAGTTGAAGTTCCAAGGCAGTGTTTCTATGCTCAAAAGTAAGAAAGCACTGATCAAGAAAGAGTTTGACATCTTCACCGGGATGAAGGGTGAAACTACGAAGCAGTTAATTGAACGTTATTGCCATCTTGTGGTAGAAATGAAAAGATTGGAGATTACAAAGACAAACGAGGAGTGGATCGACAAGTTGTACGACGCATTACCCTATGATGAATGGGGAACATACTTGATGATGCTGAAAAACAACTCGGACTTCGTGAATTTGAATCTCAGTTCATTTATCGAGAAGATAGAGGCTCATGAGTTGGAATTGTTGAAGATAAAGAAAATGAATTCAGCAAATGTGCAGCAAGACATATCTCTTTATTACAAAGGAAGCATTCCTGTAGCAACAAATCAAAGTCCAAAAATACAGACGGGTTTTAGTGCTGATACAAATTCAAGTGGTTCTACAAACACTCCACAATCAAACAAGTCCTCACCATTTGTGAACTATGATCCAAACTTCAAAGTTCAAGAGCAGTCTTCACCTCAAAGTTCTACAAGTTCCAATAATCAGGCGTATGTTTCTGGGGTGCAATGCAACATCGCGGTGAATATTAAGAATGGAAATGAGATTACTGAAACAGCCGCGAAACAACACATTGCGTTACTTGCTTCCGTTCTAGAAGCTTATGAAGGTTTAGTGGCGGGTAGGATTGGTAATCCCGATATGACAAAGGAGGATTACGACCAGATCGACCCGGAAGAGCTTGAGTTGATTGATATAAAATGGGGAATGGCAAGTTTGGTTAGAAGAGCACAACGCTTTATGGAGATCACAGGCAGAAACAGTCTCTCAGGTCCTGATCAGAAGTTAGGGTTCGACAAATCGAAAGTTACATGCTTCAAGTGTAAAGAACGTGGTCATTTCAAGAGAGACTGCCCGAATCGTGAAATGAACAACCATCAGAACCCTTTCACAAACGATTATTATAAGCAGGCAATTTATCATCGACCTAACCAACAACCTGCGGTTCAGAGGCAGCAAATCGAGAATAAACCGGAAAAAAGCACTGATCGTGAATCAAGACGATGAAAAGGTTGCTGCAGGTTTCAGCTGGGATAAGTATATCCCCGGTAGCGATGGACAGGCCATGATGGCTGAAGTTGTTGAAATTTCTGAGACGGTGTCTGAGCCGGAAATAGTGGCTGAAGAAGTTTCTGTGGTTGTTGAAGAGGTTTATGCTGATAATGCGATCGATATTGAAGAAATAGCTGCTGAAGTGTATTATTATCAGTCTGAGCAGGAGGTTTTGGGAAGTTTAATGAAATCTGTATTGCCTCCTAACATTTTTGAATCTTTTGCAGGTTACTTTGAAGAACCAAGGACCGGATCATGTCCAAGGTTTGAAGAGAAGAAAGAAGTCGTTGAAGAGTTGATAGATGTGTCGAAAGAGTTGACTGAAGAGACATTGAAAGATATAGCTGACAAAGCACTCATGGCGAAGCTAAGAGAGGTAGACTCAGAACTCGAGAAGTCAGAGTCTGTCAGTACTGTGTCAGTCAAACAGGAGTCTGATCAGAAATCTGGAGTTCAGGAGGTCAAAGTGTCTGAGTCTGAATTGGAAAATGTCGGTAAACAAGATGTGAAAACTGTTTGTGATGAACAGGCTGTTGAGAAAGTCGTTTCAACCCCTGAAACACCATGCCAGAAGTGTTTACAACCGTGCATGGGGTGTCTTGAGAAAGACACTAAGTATCAGGAATTGAAACATCATGCATACATGCTTAAATTTGACCTTGGACAAGTCAAAGAGGCTTATGATACTCTTGCCAGGTCAATTAAAATGATCCAAAAAGAGAGTGTTGAAAATGACAAAGCAACTAAATTGGTTAAAGCGACATTGTTTGATAAACAAGTTGAGGTTAATTTTCATTTAGACATGATCGCTTCACTTAAGAAAGAGCTTGAATTAGCTAAAATTGAAAATGATCGAATTGATAAAAAATTGATGAGTTATGTGGCTTCATCATATGTACTTGAACAGATTGTTCCACAGCAGCCACATGCTTCTCCAGTCTTTAACAGCGTTCCACCCCCAATGTGGAATCATTATACACAGAAATATCCAGATGGGGTGGAAGCTGCTTTGAATCTCAAATTGAGATCAATTGAGGATGATTTGCCTGAAAGCATTGATGTTACATTCTCTGCATCCGACACCGACAACGAATCACAGGTTATCAAAACCGTTGTTGATCAGGTGTTAGATGAAGAGAGTGACAACTCTGTGAAGTCTCAATCTGAGAAAGATGTTATAGATTCTGAAGATGAAGGAAATTTCTTGGATCAATACATACCGAAATCGGAAAAGAGTGCGAATGACGATCCGATTATGGTGGTATATACCATGAATGGAACAGACAAACTTTATTCCGATTACGAGTATCCACTTCAGAATGTGAAAATTGAGAATGTCGAAAAAGTGTTCAAATTGGTTGAAATGAACATTAACGAGGTTAATAACAATGAATTCTTTTCGAAACCTAAAAAGTCGTTTGTGAAATCACGTCCCATAAGTTCGGGAAAGAAAAATGGGGATGGTAATGGTCATAACAAGAAAAACAATTTTAAAAACAAAGGAATCGGGTTTGAAAAGAAAACGGCTAAGCAGGTGTTTAAGCCGAAAGAGGAGATAAACGATGTTTTTGTCGCTGGTCCAAGTGTTGACGATGAGAAAGATTATATTTTCAGTCAAAAAGCTGTGGACGATTTCAACGCAGCGAAGAAGTTGAAAGAAGAGTCTGTCAAATCTACTTTTGTCGAATATGACAAAAGGGTGTGTTACCGCTGCAGTGAAATCGGACACATGGCGAAACAGTGTCAGAAAGTGATCGAGAAACCTGTTGTTGTAAAACCGGTTCAAAAACAACTTGTTTCAAAACCAAGTGTTCAAAAACAAACTGTTTCTAAACCCACCGTTCAAAAGACAAACATTCAAAAACCTCGACCTAAATCTCCGACTGACACAAAGGGCAAAAAGCCGATGGTTTCTCCGATCCGTATTTTGAAGAGAGGTGAATCTTTGAAGTCGGAGGATAAGCCGAAATCGACTTTCGAGATTGGCGAATCTTCTAAGACTCAAAAGACTTCAAAAATTTACCCTAAGCCAAAAATTTTCGAAAACCAATCTTGGATCGCGAAGTCAAAACCATCTGTTGAGGTAATAAAGATGGAACAAGCTTTGAAAATTGAAACAAATGTTGTTAAAGATAATGTTGTTGAGTTTGAATTTGAGCTTGACAAATTTCTCGCTGAATTTCCCACAATTAACAATAAAATAAAACCAATTGTGAAAAAAGAGGTTCCAAATGTTATATTTGATTTTCCAAAAACAAATGAGAAGTGTGATGTCGTGTTCGGAAGTGTGTCAGAAGTTAAGAAAACCTGGGCTTCATTGTTTGAATAAATTGATGTGATGTTTGCAGGGGCTGCCCAAGTCGATACTATCAAAGTGGATTATGGATAGTGGTGCTTCAAGGCATATGACTGGGACGCTTGCTCTGCTCTATGATGTCAAATCCATAAACGGAAGCTATGTTGGTTTTGCAGGGAATCAAGGTGGAAGAATCATTGGCCAAGGAACGCTGTCAAATGGCGTAATTTCGTTCGACAAAGTGAACTACATAGTAGAGTTAACAAACAATTTGCTCAGTATTTCACAAATCTGTGATAAAGAGTTTAGTGTACACTTTACTAAAACTGAATGTGTTGTGTTGAAACCAGGGTTTAAAATCCCTGATGAGATGGTGCTGTTGCGTACTCCGCGGGAGAATGATCTTTATTATCTAGATATGAGCGTCGCAACGCCAACATCCCATCAGAAACAGTGTTTTGTGTCAAAAACTAAAGCGACAGAAAAGGATTCGATTATGTGGCATCGAAAGATGGGCCACATTCATGTTCGCAAAATGAACTTTTTGGTACACAATGATTTGGTTTATGGTGTTAATCTAAAGAATTTTCACTTAAATGATGATTGTGTAGCGTGTAAGAAAGGAAAGCAGACTCGGAAGTCACACCCTTTGAAGATCATGAACACGATCAGGTTACCTCTTGAGAGATTGCACATGGATCTCTTCGGGCCTGTCAACGTAAAGAGCATCAGCGGAGACTTATATTGCTTGGTGGTGACTGATGACTTTACGAGATTTTCTTGGGTAGTGTGTTTGGAACGAAAAGATCAAACTTTTGAGTCTTTGATGGTGCTTTTCAAGAAGATGGAAACGGTGTATAAACTGCCAATCCGGAGGATTCGGAGCGACAACGGAACGGAATTCAAGAACAACAAGATGTACGATTTCTGCAACGAGAAGGGAATTCTTCATGAATTCAGTGCGCGGTACACACCACAGCAAAACGGCGTAGCTGAACGAAAGAATCGGACCCTGATTGAGACAGCTCGTACGATGTTAGCCGATTCCAAGCTACCAATCTTTTTCTTTTTCTGGAGTGAAGCAGTATCAGCAGCTTGTTACACATTGAATAGAGTTCTCACTGTCAAGAAGTATAAAAAGACTTGCTTTGAGCTGTTGCACCGTTATAAGCCGAATCTTGAGTTTTTGGAGCCATTCGGGTCTCCTTGTACTTTTATTGATGAAAACGGTAAATTTGGCGCTAAATCTAATGAGGGTTTCTTTGTAGGTTACGCTAGCCCACTCAAGAGGGTGTTCGTACCATGCCTGGGTAAGGTGATTCAAGTTCAACACGTGGATTGTCAGAAGCACACTCCATCACCACAACTTCCCGGACAAAGATTCCTGTTCGACTACGATAAGCTCTGGGAGTCGTTTCATTTACCGGTCGATCCGAGTGATGAGGAACTAGCTCTTATGTACCTGTATCAGCAAAATATGTCACAGGAGCAAATAACTAGACCGCTAGAAGTTTCTCAACCCACCGTGGGTACTCACGATGATGAAGCAGGACCGAGTGGAACACCTCACGAACCACCAGAGGAACCAGCTCTATCGTTTGACGAATCTGACGACTCAGAAGGGGAACCCGCTCCGACTTTTGACGAGGATCCAACGGAAGCTGAGGATCAAACCGTTGATCTTGACATATCGAGCTTGGAATCAGAAGTGAATATGCCTGATAATGCTATGCCACGGACGTTGTCTTATCATCCCTCAGAACAGATTATTGGCGACCTGCAAAGTGGTGTCAAAACCCGACATCAAATAGACCGAGCTTTTACATGTTTCTATTCTTCTATAGCTGATATGCAAAAAGAAGTCTCATTAAAATGTTTTATTTCGCGGATCGAGCCCAGAACATATAAAGAAGCGTTGACTGAAGATAGCTGGGTGAATGCAATGCAGGAGGAGCTGCAACAATTCGAGAAATTGGGAGTCTGGAGACTAGTAGACCTCCCTGAGAATCAAAAGTTGATTAAAACGAAGTGGGTTTTCAAATGTAAGAGAGACGATAGAGGCGTTGTGGTCCGGAACAAAGCACGATTAGTGGTACAAGGCTTTAGTCAGCAAGAAGGAATCGATTATGATGAGGTCTATGCACCCGTTGCTCGACTTGAAGCTATTCGGATCTTTCTAGCGTTTGCATCATGGAAAGACTTCAAAGTGTACCAGCTGGATGTTAAATTTGCCTTCCTGTACGGAAAGATTAAAGAAGAGGTGTATGTGGGACAACCACCGGGGTTCACTGATCCACAACACAAGAACAAGGTCTATCTGCTGGATAAGGCGCTCTACGGTTTACACCAGGCCCCGAGAGCCTGGTATGAGACGCTCTCCCAACATCTTTTGGACAACGGATTCATTAGAGGGACAGTTGATAGTACATTGTTCACAAAGGAAGCTGCAGGCCATCTTCTAATTGTGCAGATTTATGTCGATGATATCATTTTTGGTTCGACCAACGACGAGTTATGCAAAGAATTTGAGAATGTGATGAAAAAGAAATTCGAAATGAGTTCAATGGGGGAGATGAAGTTCTTCCTCGGGCTGCAGGTGGAGCAGATGCCCAATGGAATTTTCATTCACCAAACAAAGTATGTGAAGGACGTGCTTGAAAAGTTTAATATGGCTCAATGCAGTCCAGCAGCAACCCCCCTTGCACAGAATCATGGTATTTGTCCTGACGAGAGTGGCGTCAAGGTGGATGAGACATTGTACCGGTCAATCATTGGATCCTTAATGTATCTCACTGCTTCCCGACCGGACATTATGTACCCGACATGTCTTTGCGCCAGATATCAGTCGAGCCCAAAACAGTCACACCTGACGATTGTCAAACGGATTTTACGGTATTTGAAAGGCTGCCCAAGCATCGGCTTGTGGTATCCTCGCTCGGGTGACTTTTCTCTAACAGGTTTTGCTGATTCTGACTTTGGAAGCTGCAAGCAGAACGCTAAGTCCACCACTGCTGGGTGTCAGTTCTTCGGAACTCGACTCGTTACCTGGCAGTGCAAGAAACAAACCTCTGTGGCGCTTTCTACTTGTGAGGCTGAATACGTTTCAGCCTCCAGCTGCTGTTCTCAGATCCTCTGGATCCAGCAGCATATGCGCGACTTTGGTTTGCAATTCTTGGATACACCGATTTTCGTGGACAATGAAGCAGCCATAAACATAACTAAAAACCCGGTGCAACATTCTAAAACTAAACACATTGAGATCCGTCATCACTTCATCCGTGATTGTCACGAGAAGAAGTTGATACGTATCAAACACATACACACCGATGATCAGAAGGCTGGTTTTTATACAAAACCGTTTGACAAAAAGAGATTTTATTATCTTTTAAAATTAAATGGGATGAAAAATCTGCGTTCTGGGAGGGTCGAAGAAGGTGAAGCCGAGGAGGGCGGCGATCTGAAGTGAACCACATCATGTTGTCAACTTTGTTTGTACAGTTTGTTTTCTGCTTTTCGATAAAAACAAAAACACAAAAATTGTTTTTCTTTTTAGGGGGAGAAAGTATGCAGAAAAATACAAAAACATGATAAAATTAGAAAAACCAAAAACATTTGAAAAAGTAAAAATGAGTTTGTGTAAAAAGGGGAAATGATAGTACATCAACTAGACAAGTGCAATACGCTAAAGAAATGTAAAGTATTAACGTGTTAAGCAGTCTTGTAGATGATATGCCGATAGGTTTTTACACATTTAGTAGATTTGTTCGGGATATAAACATAAATTTCACTTACTTCTATGTGGGGAACATCTCTCGGATATATGGGTAACCCCCGAAATCTTGTTTGAAAGGTCCCTCTTTCTGAGATACTAGGTCTTTATGCTTAGTGATATCTGGGGTATTATCCCGGGACTTCTGATAATGCGGAAGCAATGGCCTAGTCCCCGGAGAATACTTTATTGCATGCTTGAAATATAGCGCCGCCCTCAGCAGAAATAGACAATAAAATTGCTAAATCAATGCTGTTGTAAAAAAGATCATCTAAAGGGGACCCACCAAAGTCGAAGAAGTCGTCATCTCTCTGCTGAACGGAAGTTCTGACCTGAGCTCTCACGACCTTCGCATCTAACCCCCTACAGATATCATCTAGGTATACTCACCTGTAAGACTGAACATTGGGATCTGGATACGGGAGTATATTCTGAGGTGGGACACATATAAAAGTTTAAGTCTTAACACATTAAATCAGTATCCTGAATAGATTGAACTTTGTGTGAAAATTTAAAGTGGATCAGTATATCGACAATCATTGCAAATTGTTTAATGCTTATAATGATATTAAAGCTTAACGGTACGTGTATTTTGTCGGCAGCTGATATGATCCCTTAACACGCTCGGAAAAAGATTGTGTGTACAGTTTATTGTTTCTCATTTTCAAAATCCAAAAAGATTTTATTTTCTCATCTTATTTTTTGACAACAGATGTTGGGAATCGGATGATCAAAGTCTTGTGTGCTAAACAAGTCGGATCTTGAGGGTTGGGAAAGCAGTAAATTGTGGAAAATGATCGGTAAATGTTTCAAAGTGCAAAAGTTCATTAACTTGAACTTGAATTTAGTTTCAAAACATCAGCATCTTCATAATCTGGTCAGCCAGGGTCATTAATTTGGACTTGGCAGGCTAAAACAGTTAACCAAGGTCATTAACTTGGACTTGGTTGACTGAGTGTGTTGGTAAAATTCAGAAAAATTTAAAAAGTAAAATTTTTAAGTGCTTGTTAGCTTGAAACCACTCTGGTCGCTTCAAAAGGTTCTGCTCGCTTGAAAGTTTGGCAGCTTGAAATTACATGAACATTTTCAAGCAAACAGGCAGTATATATAAATAGGCCAGCTGATAGCTTGAAATGGTCTTTATTTCCTTGCTCGCTTCAAAGACTCACCTCCGGCGATTTCAAGCGACCAACCAAAGTCATTGTTTTTGTACCGTTACTCTGCCCAAAATTCATCTAAATCTTGTGTTTTAGTTGGTTTACTCAACTATAAACATGGTGAATGTAAGTGATTGCACTGATTTAGACCAGATCTTACGTTTTTGTTTGTCGGCGATAAACTGTTTTGTGTGTTTGTAGATTTAGGGTTAAATCTTGATCTAAAATGAGATTAAAACACATGGTTGTAGTCGGAATTAAGTGTAGATTGTTATTTGAAGTTTTGATTGAAACAGATTTATGTGTTTGTATATATTTGTCCGATGTACAGAGTTTTTAAACTCAGATCTAGGGTTGATTGAATGGATCAAATTTGATGAAAATAATATCATTGAAATCGGAATCAAACGTAGAACATATCCCTGTAAACAATTTGAACTAAAAATTTTTGGAGATTTTTGAACAGTCTTGGTCGCTTGAACAAGTCTTGGTCGCTTGAACAAGTCTTGACAGCTTGAAAAGTCTTGATCGCTTGAACAGTCTTGACAGCTTGAACAATCTTGACAGCTTGAACAGTCTTAACAGCTTGAACAGTCTTGACGGCTTGAACAGTCTTGACAGCTTGAAATGGATGATTCTTGTTTGATCGTTTGAAGTGATAAAGTTTTTGTAAGTTAGCTTGAAATAATGTTTCATGTGATTGCTTGAATTGTATTGTTTATCTGTGTTCGCTTGAAGTGCATCTGGTTGTGTGTGTTCGCTTGAATGATGAGTCAAACTTGAAATTTTTAGTATCTCATTTGTTTGTTTCATGATTTGTTTTCAGCCATCAAAATTGAAATTCAATGCACAACACAATATTTGCTGTGAACTTGATGAAGCAATGGCTCCGAAGCTGTCGGAATTTAGAAGCATACTGGAGTTTATGAGAAGAGTGCCTATACAGAAAGCATTGACATACAAACATTTGGTTTTTGAATCTCACATTAAGCGTTTCTGGAAACATGCCACTTATGATGAAGATGGAAAAGTAATCAGTTCGTTGGTCAAAGTTAATGATGAAAAGAAAACAATTATTATCTCGGAAGCCTATGTGCGTGAAGTATTGAATTTTCCGGATGATGAGAATTCTCCAAAGAAGTTTCCGGAAAGAATGGTGAAAGGTTGTATGTTGAGAATGGGCTACGTAGGAGCTTTGAACAGTGGAAATTATTTAAAGTCGAAGTTCACAAAGCCTTTCAAGTTTCTAATTCATTGTGTATTACAAGCTTTAAGTCATCAGAAAGGAAGTTTTGCTGAAATGCGTGACTATCACATGAATATGGTTGTTGCTCTAGTGCTGAACAAAAAATACAATTTTTCACATGTTGTATTTCAGTATTTGGTTGATGAAGTGACGTCAAAGCGAAAGACTTGGTTATATCCAAGATTTATTCAGATGATGATTGATCACGCTTATCCAGAAATTGTTCGAGATGTAGACAATGATTTGTTGGTTCTTTCTCATATGGATAATGATTCAGTGATAGCATTAACACGATATCATTCAAATCATCCTGAGCCAAAAGGTCAAGTTGAATTCTTTGGTGCTATAAAAGACAGAAATTATCAGGATCCAGATCCGGTTAATCACCAGAACTGGAGAAATGAAGAAGAAATGAAGGAAGCCAGTTATGCTAATGAGTTAGAAGTTCTTCAAGAATTCAAGACTACTCGCAATGAATGGTTTGTGAAAGAACAGAAAAAGAGAGGCAGAAAAGTGACTCCAAAAGTGCAAATTGGTGAGGGTTCATCTTCACAACCGAAGAAAAAGCAAAAGAAAACTCCTAAAACATTGTTGATTGATGAATCTGATAAAGAAACAGAGGTTCAGAAAGAAGCTGAAGCTGAGACTGTAGCTGAAGCTAATGTTGGAGTTGATGTTCGTTTATCTCCTAATTCTCAAAGACTATTGAAAGATTTGAACATTTTCAATGAGCAGGAGAAAGAGAAAGTTGCTGAAGGTGCTCAAAGTGATGATGTTGACAAAGATACTACTTCTTCTGATGATGATATTGATGAAACTGAACGTTACAAGACTGTAGTATCTGAGGCAACAAAAGAAAAACAAAAAGAGAAGAAAAGTAGAACAGATGATGATGATTTGTATGTGCCTTCGCAAGAAGAGGTTGCATCTCAAACTATCTCAAAAGGTAAAAAGAAAGGAGTTGTGAGAAAGCTTGTGCAAACTCCGAAGAAACCAAAAAGGATTAAGATCTTAATGGGCCAGAAACCTATTCAAGAAGTGAGTAAACCATCATCTCCACCACCTGAGCCTATACCACATCAATCACCTATTCGATCACCATCTCATCAATCACCTCCAAAACAATCTACACCACCAAAACAACCCACACCATCTATTCATCAATTATCTCCATTACATTTATCACCACCACATCAAGAACAACCAATTACTTCTTTGAATCAAATGTTTCAAACACCACCACCTTCACAACCTATCGTTCACACCACACCAGGTTCTTCAGGATCAAAAAGTTTACCATCTGTTCCTCCAAACATAAGTATGGGGCTTGAAGAAATTGGAGATTTAGACTTTGTGAATATTTTTCAGTTGAAGAGTGTTGAAAAGAAAGTGGATGATGTGATTGCTGAAAACAAGAGATTGGCAGCTGAAAATAAGAGAGTAGCTGATCATGAAAAGATTCTTGAAATGCGTGTAAAAAGATTAGAATCTGATAACAAAGTATTATTAAAGAAGATTGATACAGATCAAGCAGAGATTGATTTCTTGAAAGTAAGAGTGACTGAGTTGGAAGAAGAAAAGAGACGTAAAGATCAACAATATAATTACTTCAAGCTGAAGAATAAAGAGTTGAAAGATATTAAAGCTCGAAGTGAACATGAAAATTATATGCTGAAGAAGGTATTAGAAAGTGTTGTTGGTGTGTCTTTAGAGCAGAAGTTTGATGAAGTTGTACAGGATGAGATTAGAGCTGAGACACAAGCAGAGATTGATGCTCAGATGAAGGTTAAAGGTAAAGAGCTTGAAGGTTCTTCTGGAGAAAGAGCAATTGTGTTAGTAAATGATCTTGAACCAGTGTATGAACAGCCTATTCCTTTATCTTCTGTCGCTGGTGTAGTTGAAGAAGATGTTGAAAATGATGATGAAGAGGAGGATGATGATGATGAAGCGGATGATGATGTTGAGAAAGTGTTTTCAGCAAGTAGTTCAAATGATGATGATGATGATCAAGATGCATCTGGTTTTATAATGTCTGAAAAGTCTAAAGAACAAACTGCAGATGATCTGATGAATGATACAGTAAATGAAGAAACAGAGGGAGCTGACAGAAAGGGGGAGTAGAGTAGTGATCAAAGTGTTGATAATGTTGAAAAGGTGATCTTACGCATCGAACCCGAAGTTGAAGAGGGGGAGATCAGACATACTTATACGTTAGATGAAGTCTTAAAGATGTTCAATGTGAAAGAAAATGAAGTTCAGTCTGATTTAGTAGATGAGTTAAATGCATTTGATGTAAATCAAGAGATTGAATATAAGTATAAGTATGTAGAGGATGCTGATTTGTATGATAGAGTTGAAGTTGAAGATTGCACTGATGATGAAAGTGTAAATGAAGATACTTCTCAGTTTCCTACACTGATGGAGTTCTTTACTGAAGAAAACAGGGATGAATTAAGACGGAAAGTCGATGAAATTTTGAAAGACAAGGATTTCGATGGTACTCCTAAAGATATGCAGAAGGAAGAACGAAAGAAATGGTTTAAAGACAGTCATGAAAGAAAGTACAAAAGGCCATTGAAGTTTTATCAAAGGGATAGAAGTATTTCGATGACATCATTAGTTGGGGTTTTCTACCTCAAGTTAATGCTTATGCGATCAGGAGAGAATGCGGTGTTCAGTATTTTGAAAAGTTACATGACGTTATGTCACTTCCATGGTGGGATGTGGACGAATTATCTCAAGTACGAACTCTGGGGTATTTTGTTCGAAAGAATGATTTTGCAATATGGGGAATGATAAAGTTTGAAGCTTTGAGAGAATTCAGGCATTGGCAACCGCATTATCCAAAGAAGGAAAGAAGAATTAATCCTGAAACTGGTAACGAAGAAACAATCTTGAATATAAAGAAGCCGCAAACCATGAAGATTATTCCAATGCCACAAATGGAACAAGATTTTTACAAAGGCTTTATAGATTGGGTATACAGCTGTGTTTCAACTGAAGCAGTGATTACTTATAGAGCTGGAAGTGAAGTTAGAGAAATTCATGTTTATGATCCGATGTGGCTAGTGAACTGCTCTGCAAAAGATATAGAATGTCTGTTCATTCACAAGATTCGCTTTCAAACTGAAGACAGAGAACAAGCAATGCAATTTCAGAAAGTAGTTTCTATTTGTTTTCAAAAGGGCATTAATGCTGATAACAAATGGAATTCAAAATGGTGGAAACTTGAAGAAAAAGTAAAGTTGAAAGCTGCAAAGGAAAAGAAAGAACGTGAAGAACGAGATCGTATGCTGCGAGGCAAGTTTATGAGAGAGCAGGAAGCAGAAAGATTGAAATTTGCACAAGAGAATGAGAAGATTAGGAAACCTTTACTGAAAAAGCCTAAGCCTCATGAAGAGAAGTTCAAGTCCCTGTGAAGACCAAGACTGAAGACTCCGGCTGTATCCAAGGGGGAGTTTGTTAGTGCATAATGTCTAAAGCCTTTGTCTTAAGTCTAGGTGTCTGTTATGTCAAGTTTGTATAGATTAGGGGGCTGAATTGTAAGTTTATTTTATGTTTCATGTCTGGTAGCTTGAAATGACTAGTAAGTTGCCTGGTAGCTTGAACAGGCCTGGTAGCTTGAACAGGCCTGGTAGCTTGAACAGACCTGGTAGCTTGAACATGTCATGTCCATTTCAAGCTAACAAGACAGCCTATATATAGGTAGTGTTTGTTTCTCATTTGGTATCGATCCTTCAAGTTGTAACCGAACTGCTGCCCGATTTTTCTGAGAAATATTAATGAGAAACAACGTTTAAAGTGATATTCTTCTGTTTTCTACTCCGTTCTCTTTGATTCTAATCTGTTTAAGTGTTTCCGCCACTTAAATAGTGTATCTTAGCTCAAATTGACTCATTTGATCGGTCAAATCGGTCCTACAGTTCGCATCCACCCCACCCCACCCCCATTAAGCTACATTTGGCGAGATTCACTTTTGGACCCGAAACTAAATAGAGGCATCTAAGAATCCTCAAAAGATTAAGCACATTTGATGTTCGCAAAATGCAACATATAAATTACATCAAATGTGGCATAAAACTAACCATTTTTTAGTACTAATGTTGGAAAAAATGTGTTTTTGTCTTCCTTTTGTATTTTCAGGATTAAATGAGCTCAAATGAACAAAAGAAGCAAAAAGGCAGCTAAATCTAACATAAATACAAGAAAAGGAACAAACGTGGCATGCCCGACCCCCCGACAGCATCTTCCCAAGCAAACTTAAGAAGACAGAAGGTTGAACACGCCCCAGCAGAAAAGACAAAGCTGTAGAAGCTTCTATCACCCACCACGGGGGCGTGCCCAGTGGACACGATGTCACACCCCAACCGATGGCGGAATCATCGGGGCATGGCACTGAGCGAAACAGATTGTCCAGAAGTTTCCATAACAACTATCATTACCATTTAATTAAATAATACGTCCCATACCGTATCTCAAATAGTTAAATAATTATTACAGACAAGCATCAAGACAAATATCCTGTTCCGACAACTCAGATTTAAACATAACTAATTTATTCGTTGGTTTCTAGGACTCCAGTTCCTAGCTTCGATTTCATCACAGCACAAAGAGCAAACAAGCGACCTAAGCACCTGTCACATACGTTAAAATAAAGTCAATACATAAAATGTAAAGGTGAGCATACAAGTTTGATAATAGCATAATAGAGTTCGAATTCGTTTACGCATAACCAGCACGTACACATAGTGAAATGAAGCACGTTAGTTATCGACATAGATCCATCGATACCAATGACTGCGGGTTGACTACCCGAGGCAGTTCGCAATACATGATTACCACTGTAATCCATGCAAGTAAAAGATCCTTAACAACCCCCGTGTGAACGGGTGCTGAGTCCAAACTATAGTACTATCGTTGCTAAGGCAGGTAGACAGCATTCCATGTGTAAACATAACAAACAAGCATTCATAAGCCACGTATAACATGCATAAATGGTTTAGCGTTAAAATAGCTTGAGTAGTGTGACAGTTGTAGTTTGAATATTCGTAACGTATGTAACACCCAAAAGTGCTAAAAGCAAAAAGGGTTCGAGTATACTCACAGTGATTATGGATTGAAGGGAGCGCTTTTCAGCGAGTTCGGTTAGCCTGAATAGATTCGATAACGTAACGATAAGTGGCGCGTAAAACAGTACAAAGTAATCCGTGCGGACAAGTAATCCGTGCGGATCAGCCACTCGTGCGGATAACTTATTCGAGTGGATTGTTTCTTCCTAAGTTAAGGATGTGTTTGTGTATGATGGCTTGTGCTTTGGAGTTTTCGTTGTAGCATTTAGAAAATATCCAAGTGTTTCTACCCTTTAGGCCTGTCGCGCGGACAACAATCCGTCCGGATGGTAGTCCGTGCGGACACAACCTTAAAGGTGAGTCACTTGGTGAAGTCCGTCCGGATGGTAATCCGTGCGGACAATGGTAATCCGTCCGGACAGTCTGTTCGCGCGGACCAACACAATCCGCCCGGATAATCTGTCCGTGCGGACAACTTGGCCGTGCGGATGAACATTGTTTGAAATTGTTAAGGTCCTAGTATCTCATGATCCGATGAGTAATCCATTCAGAGGTCGTCCGTCCGGATTGTTCATTCGTCAATACTCAAACCTCGTTTGAATGTGGGTCCCAAGTGTAGCTCGTCCAGGTGACAACCCGTCCGGATCGTATGTCCATGCGGACAGCTTGTCCGTGCGGACAACCTTCTCGTGCGGACAACCTCCTCGTCCAGGTTGCTCCGTCCGGCTATCCTTGGTCGCCTTTGTCGTTCTTTCGAGACGTTCTGATTACGTGGCAACCATTTGGAATCGCATCCTTCCCGTATGGCTAAGCCGGCCAGGAATCACCCTAACTCGGCCTGTTGGCGGTTTAGAATGATCGTCCCGGTCTAACCCGAAGTCAGGTGTCTTGTGGGTAAAATCCAGATCTAGGACTAGTGCATCACTATTGTCGAGTAGAAGACTAGAACCGATCAGATTCGTACCGATCTTGAGGGTAAAAGAAGGAGAAAACTTAAGTTTATTTCTTTCAACTCTTTTATCCTTTGAAAAGTTTAGATTTAGGTGAAATTGTTGTGAAATCCTGTGGAAACCGTTTAGATCTGAGTTATTCTTGGTGGAATGAAGTCAAGCTTGAAGTTCATGAGAACTTCATGATGACGTCACCCGAGGATACCTCAAATCTTGATGGTTTCATGGTTAAAAGTTGAGATTTAAAAGGTAGAGAGGTGTAGAATTGTGTAGTGATCAAGAATGTATAAGAATTAGACCGAGATCTTACCTGGATTGAGAGAAATCGGAGAAAAGGTGAAGAATGCGTGCGGGTCGGACGTCACTTGCCAAAAGTGGAAAGTTGGGAGAGTGACCCGTGTATTTATAGGATGCTAAAAGGGGAAAGGGGTGATCCGTGCGGATTGCAGGTCACCCGGATGGGTCATCCGTGCGGACTGGCAATCCGTGCGGATTGGCAATCCGTGAGGATGGACCATCCGTCCGTATGTCGAGTGAATGGTGCGTTCGGATGCGATGACGCTTCGGTTTCGATTGCGAGCGATTCAATAGGGTTTCCTAGTCAAATAACTTTCAGTCCCAACTACTTCTTATATAACGTGGTTCGGTTCGGAGTCCGGGTTCGGGTTCGATTACGTTCGAGTTAGACTTCGAGTTAGGCTTCGAGTTTGATTGAGTTCGCTTGATTATCACAACAAAGCATAAATAAGCATGCACAGGTAACACGTAAGGCACACACACACGTATAGGCAGTAAAACACATAGCTCGGGTTACGATTTGATGCCGATTCGATTAGTATAGCTTGATTATCAGTCGATTAACTTTATCGCATTGTTACTTCCTACGATTCGCAGTAGCGAGTCGATTGATTAACGATTAACACGATTTGATTATGGTCATTAACAACACTTACTCCATATAATATAAATAAAATAAAGACAATCCTACCCGTCATGTCGCGCGAAATCGGTCGTTGACTTTGACCTTGACTTTGACTTTCACTTACGAAAACACGGGGTGTTACAGCCTCCCCTTGTTTAGGGAATTTCGTCCCGAAATTAAGCTGAAAGCCGTAACAAGGCCGTGAATCGTGTGAGAAATCTTCGTTTAGACCGATTTTGACTCGTGTAACGTGCAGAATCCGTTCACGATCGTGACCAGGCACAATCGCAGTGGAGTTGAAACCGGGACCTACAAGTGGTATCTAAGCAGGTTCTCGATTTCATGGATCAAACGCACGATTTCGTTCAAGATTTGATCAGATTCAGAGCTTAAATCATCCAGATTTGTCAATTTCCTTCACTTTTTCATATTCATCACGTTTTTATCTGAAAATCGCCAAATTAAACGACTTTTTACTGATAAAAATTGCTGATTTTTGGATATGTTGCGCGAAATACATTGATCTACAAGCCTACAAAGTTTCAGATCTTAATTCGAAGCCGTTTGAGAGAAATCTGCGTTTTTGTGGTTCGCTTTTCTAATTAAACAACTGCGGGTACTTGGCCTTCATGTCGCTTTCGAGTTCCCAAGTAAACTCCGCGCCTCGCTTGCCTTCCCATCGGACCTTCACAATAGGAATGCGTGAGCGCCTGAGCTGCTTGGTTTGGCGATCCATGACTTCGACAGGCTTTTCCACGAAGTGTAGTGTTTCGTTCACTTGCAGATCGTCTAGAGAGACATGTAGATCGTGGTCGGCGATGCACTTCCGAAGGTTTGATACGTGGAAAGTCGGGTGGACATTGCTAAGTTCCTCCGGTAATTCGAGTCTGTAGGCGACTTTTCCGATCCTTTCCAGAATCTTAAAAGGTCCAACATATCGAGGCGCGAGTTTTCCCTTTTTGCCGAATCGGACTACACCCTTCCAAGGTGATACCTTTAGGAGTACGTAGTCACCAACGCCAAATTCCCGGGGCTTGCGCTTTTTATCGGCGTAAACTTTCTGTCTATCCCGAGCTTTCGCTAGGTTGTCTCGAATCTGGAAAATTTTGTCTGTCGTTTCTTGTAGCAGCTCCGGACCGGTTAGTTGCGAATGGCCGATCTCGTGCCATACAATAGGCGATCGACATCTTCTTCCATATAACGCCTCGAAAGGTGCCATCTGGATGCTGGCCTGGTAGCTGTTGTTATACGAGAATTCGACTAACGGCAGGTGTTTATCCCAATTACCACCGAAGTCTAGAACACACGAACGGAGCATGTCTTCAAGAGTACGAATCGTTCTTTCAGTCTGACCGTCGGTTTGTGGGTGGAAAGTGGTACTTAGATTAAGCGTTGTACCGAGTGCCATTTGAAACGTTTCCCACAATCGTGAAGTAAACCGAGCATCACGATCAGAGATGATGTCACGAGGCGTCCCGTGTCTACAAATGATCTCGTTGGTGTAGATTCGGGCTAATCGTTCCACCTTGTAGTCTTCTCGTATTGGCAGAAAGTGAGCTGATTTAGTCAAACGGTCAACAACAACCCAAATGCTGTCGTGACCTGATGACGTGGTTGGAAGCTTGGTTACGAAATCCATGGCTATGCTCTCCCATTTCCACATAGGAATCGGTGGTTGTTCGAGTAGGCCAGAGGGTCTTTGATGTTCAGCTTTGATTCTAGCACAGGTTAGACATTTTCTGACGTAGAGGGCGATATCTCGTTTCATACCCGGCCACCAGTACTTATAGCGAAGATCTTGGTACATTTTGTCTGCTCCGGGATGAATGGAATACCGGGATTTGTGGGCTTCGTCCATAATGATCTGTCGCAGATCGGTTCGTTTGGGAATCCAAATTCGGTCTAAAAAGTGGAATATCCCGTTCGGTTTGCTTACAAGCTGGGCTCCATTGTGGTAGACTCTTTCTTTCTTCAAAGTGCGTTCGTTGAAACACGCATGCTGGGCGTCGCGGATGAGAGCTTCGAGGTTGTGCTGGGCTTGAACATTACGAGTGCTAAGCAGGTAGCTACGTCTGCTAAGTGCGTCGGCTACAACATTTGCCTTGCCTGGGTGGTAACGAATCTCACAGTCGTAATCGTTGAGAAGTTCTACCCATCGGCGTTGACGCATATTTAGTTCCCTCTGATTAAAGATGTGTTGTAGGCTCCTATGATCGGTGAAGATCGTACACTTAGTACCATACAGGTAGTGTCGCCAAATCTTTAATGCAAAAACAACTACGCCTAGCTCGAGATCATGGGTTGTATAGTTCTTCTCGTGGATTTTGAGCTGACGAGATGCTTATGCTATGACCTTGTCCCGTTGCATGAGGACACAACCAAGACCAAGGTTGGAAGCATCACAGTAGACAATGAAATCATTGTTTCCGTCGGGTAGTGTGAGAACAGGAGCATTGCAAAGCATGTGCTTGAGGGTTCGAAAGGCAGACTCTTGTTTGGTCCCCCAGACAAAAGGCTGGTCCTTGTGTGTAAGAGAGGTAAGTGGTACAGTAATCTTCGAGAATCCTTCGATAAATCGTCGATAATAGCCCGCCAGCCCGAGGAAGGAGCGGACTTCGGACGGGTTCTTAGGCGTAACCCAGCTCTTAACAGCTTCAATCTTCGCAGGATCGACGTGAATACCCTGACTATTTACGATGTGACCCAGAAACTGAACCTCCCCCAACCAAAATTCGCACTTGGAGAATTTGGCGTAGAGTTGGTTCCCCTGAAGTAACTCGAGAACCAAACGTAGGTGTTGCGCGTATTCGGCTCTCGACTTGGAATAGATCAGGACATCGTCGATGAACACAATGACGAAACGGTCGAGATATGGTTTACACACGCGATTCATCAGATCCATGAAAACCGCTGGTGCGTTGGTTAGGCCGAAAGGCATGATAACGAATTCGTAATGGCCGTAACGAGTACGAAACGCGGTTTTGGGTATATCCTCCTCTTGTATACGCAGCTGATGATATCCGGAACGTATATCGATCTTCGAAAAACACGTAGCGCCTTGTAGCTGATCAAACAAATCATCGATTCGAGGCAGAGGATAGCGGTTCTTGATAGTCAACTTATTCAATTCCCGGTAGTCGATGCACATCCGGAACGACCCATCCTTCTTTTTGACGAAGAGGACCGGCGTGCCCCAGGGAGAGGTGCTCGGGCGAATGAAGCCTTTTTCAAGCAATTCCTGGAGTTGGGTTGAGAGTTCGCGCATTTCGGATGGCGCTAGTCGATAAGGAGCTTTGGCGATAGGATTAGCTCCTGGAATGAGGTCAATACGAAAGTCGATATCACGACTTGGCGGTAGTCCGGGAAGATCCTCTGGAAAAACATTAGGAAATTCTCGAACCACAGGTACGTCTTTCACTTCCTTCTTCTCTTTCTTTTCCTTCTCCGCTGCTACAATGTTAGCCAAGAAGGCCCTGTATTCCTTGCGGAGATACTTGCTAGCTTGGAGGCATGACATAAGTTTGAGACCCTTTGAAGTAGTATCACCATAAACGCGCAATGAATCACCATTTGCGAGCGAAAAACGAATCATCTTATCGAAGCACACAACTTCGGCATGGTTTTCTCGAAGAAAGTCCATGCCTATTATGACGTCAAAGCTTCCGAGTTGCATCGGAATGAGATCGATTGGGAAGATGTGATTGTTGAGCTCGAGAGTGCAATCACGGATAACAGAATTTACAGCGACGGTTCTTCCGGTAGCGACCTCAACATCGAATGCAGAGGAGAGTCGGGAACGTTTACGACTAAGGAGTTTCTCAAATTCGAGCGACACAAAGCAATTATCGGCTCCAGTATCAAACAAACATGAAGCATAAATACCATTCACAAGGAACGTACCATTGACCACGTTGTTGTCGGCCTGGGCTTGACGCACGTTAAGATTGAAAGTTCTGGCGCGTGCTGCCTGTTGTTGCTGTTGCTGTTGTTGTTGTTGCTGCTGCGGCTGTTGCTGCTGAGGTTCTTGTTTCACAACCCTGTTTGGGCACACGTTGGCGAAATGGTTCGGGTCGCCACATGAGAAACATGCTCTGGCTTTGACTGCGGGTGCCGGAGGAGCTTGTTGACCCTATGGGGTAGTGAGTAGAGCTTGATTGACAGGAGCTTGACGAATACGGCAGTTGGCAGTAAAGTGGCCGTACACGTTGCAGTGAGCACAAAAGCGGCATTGAATAGCTGTCGGGTGATGATAGGTGCAAGTAGGGCAGAGCGGGTGCGGTCCAGTATATGCACGCTTCGCAGGCGGTGCATTGGCCACAGGTGCCGCTACTTGACGCTGTTGGGCAGGTACAGCTTGAATTGGTGCAGCAGTAATCGCACAGTTCTTGTTGGTGGAGCTGTTCTTTCTCTTGTTCTTTCTCTTGCTGCCTGATGAGGTAGGTTCAACAGTTGGTGTGGTGGCGGTAGCTTGATGCAGATGCTTGGAGGTCTTATCCCATACCCCAGCCTTAACCCTTTTGTCATTGATTTCAGCGGCTAGCAGATAGGTTTCCTCGATCATGGTAGTCTTAGCCGCTTGTACGAAATCAGCAACGCAGTCGGGCAAGGCTCGGATGTACTTCTTGATGGTCATATCGGGGGTCTTGACCTGGTCGGGACAGATAATGCTGAGCTGTTTGAAACGAGCCGTAAGGCCAGCATTGTCTCCATCCTTCTGATGTATGTGCCAAAATTCATCTTCAAGCTTTTGACGTTCGTGAGGAGGGCAGAATTCCTCTAGCATGACTTCCTTGAGCTCATCCCATGACAGACCGTAGGCTGCATCATTCCCTCGCTTGTTCCTCTCGGCCGTCCACCAGTCGAGAGCACGGGACTGGAAGACACCGGTAGCGTTCAGAGTTCGAAGGTCATCAGGGCAACCACTTTGTCGCAGAGTAACCTCGATAGAGTCAAACCAGTGGAATAGTGCAGTTGGACCTCCTTCGCCTGTGAATTCTTTTGGCCCACACGACTTGAATTGCTTGAAACTGAAAGGTCTCGTGACAGCTTTAGGACCTTCAGTCCTCGATTCCTCGGATGATTTGCTGGCATTCTCGTAAACATCGCTCACGGCTTTAGCTACACTCTTCGCGATGATGGAAGCAAGGCGTTTGTCCCTCTTTTCCTGACGAGAGAGTGCATGACGGGATCCAGACGACATTGTCTGCAATAGACATCGCCATGGAACTCAACACATTGTATTCGAATCTCACCTCACACGCCTACTACTACTAAAGCTCAGTAACACGTACCATGTAAACGCATATAGTCACAAAATCACAGAATTACACAAAATTACATAAGTACATAGGGCACATAGTCACAACATTCCTAAACACGTAAGCACATTAGCAAGAAATACATACGCCTTAGTCACTAGGGGTATACAGGAGCATACAGAGCATTCTGAATGCCTCTATTGTCGATTTGTTAACGATGTGTTGTGTGTTGTGTGAAAGCAATAGTCATTGGGTCGAAACCAGTAGTACCTCAAAACGTTAACAAATAAGCATAAAACACGTAATTCACATAAAAGCGACGAAAACTTGAAACACATAAAATCGTGAATGGATTGTCTGCGGCTAGTAGACTTCGACTAACCAAAGTGCTTCGACTATTCACAAGGATCCTGTGTGCACAATTACCTTCAGGACTATGCCTTTGCCTCGATTCTTGGGCGTCGGCGCAATTCCCATTGGTTATATCGTGTCTTCAGATCGTTGGAGTCCACCGAGACTTTGGTGGGAGTTTTGTATAAAAGCAGGACAAGTCGTCAAGGTTAGGGTTTCACCCCTATCTTACAACTTCGTCCTTGTTCTTAAATAAATTGAGGAGATTATTCATCAAAATATGGATTTCACTCCTAATTTGGTATGATTCACCTCGTTTGTAGCTAAAACGCAAGCCGATTAGGCAACTTTAGTCGAGAGTTTGCGGTTTTCACACCTATTCCCGGCCTCATTACCCGTTTATAACTTAAAAATTCGAGTGCAGTGATAGAAAAGAGCGAGTGATAGTGGCGAACTTACGCATACGCGTGAGTTGGTCTGTTGGTTCTTAACTATAGACTAGGTCTCTAAGACTTCGACCCGGACTAGGTCGAGTCTTGCCTAATTCCCTATAGTTATGGCTCTGATACCAATCTGTCACACCCCAACCGATGGCGGAATCATCGGGGCATGGCACTGAGCGAAACAGATTGTCCAGAAGTTTCCATAACAACTATCATTACCATTTAATTAAATAATACGTCCCATACCGTATCTCAAATAGTTAAATAATTATTACAGACAAGCATCAAGACAAATATCCTGTTCCGACAACTCAGATTTAAACATAACTAATTTATTCGTTGGTTTCTAGGACTCCAGTTCCTAGCTTCGATTTCATCACAGCACAAAGAGCAAACAAGCGACCTAAGCACCTGTCACATACGTTAAAATAAAGTAATACATAAAATGTAAAGGTGAGCATACAAGTTTGATAATAGCATAATAGAGTTCGAATTCGTTTACGCATAACCAGCACGTACACATAGTGAAATGAAGCACGTTAGTTATCGACATAGATCCATCGATACCAATGACTGCGGGTTGACTGCCCGAGGCAGTTCGCAATACATGATTACCACTGTAATCCATGCAAGTAAAAGATCCTTAACAACCCCCGTGTGAACGGGTGCTGAGTCCAAACTATAGTACTATCGTTGCTAAGGCAGGTAGACAGCATTCCATGTGTAAACATAACAAACAAGCATTCATAAGCCACGTATAACATGCATAAATGGTTTAGCGTTAAAATAGCTTGAGTAGTGTGACAGTTGTAGTTTGAATATTCGTAACGTATGTAACACCCAAAAGTGATAAAAGCAAAAAGGGTTCGAGTATACTCACAGTGATTATGGATTGAAGGGAGCGCTTTTCAGCGAGTTCGGTTAGCCTGAATAGATTCCATAACGTAACGATAAGTGGCGCGTAAAACAGTACAAAGTGAGAGCGGGTAGGATGGCTGATCGTGCGGGTTGGTCATCCGTGCGGATTGGTAGTTCGTGCGAATGGTCATCCGTGCGGACAAGTTACTCGTGCGGACAAGTAATCTGTGCGGACAAGTAATCCGTGCGGATCAGTCACTCATGCGGATAACTTATTCGAGTGGATTGTTTCTTCCTAAGTTAAGGATGTGTTTGTGTATGATGGCTTGTGCTTTGGAGTTTTCGTTGTAGCATTTAGAAAACATCCAAGTGTTTCTACCCTTTAGGCCGGTCGCGCGGACAACAATCCGTCCGGATGGTAGTCCGTGCGGACACAACCTTAAAGGTGAGTCACTTGGTGAAGTCCGTCCGGATGGTAATCTGTGCGGACAATGGTAATCCGTCCAGACAGTCTGTTCGCGCGGACCAAGACAATCCGTCCGGATAGTCTGTCCGTGCGGACAACTTGGCCGTGCGGATGAACATTGTTTGAAATTGTTAAGGTCCTAGTATCTCATGATCCGATGAGTAATCCATTCAGAGGTCGTCCGTCCGGATTGTTCATTCGTCAATACTCAAACCTTGTTTGAATGTGGGTCCCAAGTGTAGCTCGTTCGGGTGACAACCCGTCCGGATCGTATGTCCGTGCGGACAACTTGTTCGTGCGGACAGCTTGTCCGTGCGGACAACCTTCTCGTGCGGACAACCTCCTCGTCCAGGTTGCTCCGTCCGGCCATCCTTGGTCGCCTTTGTCGTTCTTTCGAGACGTTCTGATTACGTGGCAACCATTTGGAATCACATCCTTCCCGTATGGCCAAGCCGGCCAGGAATCACCCTAACTCGGCCTGTCGGCGGTTTAGAATGATCGTCCCGGTCTAACCCGAAGTCAGGTGTCTTGTGGGTAAAATCCAGATCTAGGACTAGTGCATCACTATTGTCGAGTAGAAGACTAGAACCGATCAGATTCGTACCGCTCTTGTGGGTAAAAGAAGGAGAAAACTTAAGTTTATTTCTTTCAACTCTTTTATCCTTTGAAAAGTTTAGATTTAGGTGAAATTGTTGTGAAATCCTGTGGAAACCGTTTAGATCTGAGTTATTCTTGGTGGAATGAAGTCAAGCTTGAAGTTCATGAGAACTTCATGATGACGTCACCCGAGGATACCTCAAATCTTGATGGTTTCATGGTTAAAAGTTGAGATTTGAAAGGTAGAGAGGTGTAGAATTGTGTAGTGATCAAGAATGTATAAGAATTAGAGCGAGATCTTACCTGGATTGAGAGAAATCGGAGAAAAGGTGAAGAATGCGTGCGGGTCGGACGTCACTTGCCAAAAGTGGAAAGTTGGGAGAGTGACCCGTGTATTTATAGGATGCTAAAAGGGGAAAGGGGTGATCCGTGCGGATTGCAGGTCACCCGGATGGGTTGTCCGTGCGGACTGGTCATCCGTGCGGACTGGCAATCCGTGCGGATTGGCAATCCGTGCGGATTGGCAATCCGTGCGGATGGACCATCCGTCCGGATGTCGAGTGAATGGTGCGTTCGGATGCGATGACGCTTCGGTTTCGATTGCGAGCGATTCAATAGGGTTTCCTAGTCAAATTACTTTCAGTCCCAACTACTTCGTATATAACGTGGTTCGGTTCGGAGTCCGGGTTCGGGTTCGATTACGTTCGAGTTAGACTTCGAGTTAGGCTTCGAGTTTGATTGAGTTCGCTTGATTATCACAACAAAGCATAAATAAGCATGCACAGGTAACACGTAAGGCACACACACACGTATAGGCAGTAAAACACATAGCTCGGGTTACGATTTGATGCCGATTCGATTAGTATAGCTTGATTATCAGTCGATTAACTTTATCGCATTGTTACTTCCTACGATTCGCAGTAGCGAGTCGATTGATTAACGATTAACACGATTTGATTATGGTCATTAACAACACTTACTCCACATAATATAAATAAAATAAAGACAATCCTACCCGTCATGTCGTGCGAAATCGGTCGTTGACTTTTACCTTGACTTTGACTTTCACTTACGAAAACACGGGGTGTTACACACGAGGCCGTGGTCAACTCTAAGATTCGCAGAATCTGAGGAAATCTTGATAGTACAGATACGCTTCTGCACACGGGGGCGTGCCCAGCGGACACGGGGGCGTGGTCAACTAATGCAGACAAACTGCAATTAATGAAGAAAGAGAAGGAAGGTGGACACGGGGCCGTGCCCAATGGACACGGGGCCGTGCCTGAGTCTTTGTTCAGCCTATAAATAGGGGTGCTTGGCTCATTTGCAAACCATCCCTTGGCACACCACCTCTCTCACACTTCACCCACCACCATCACAACACCATCATCCACCACCATCATCCATCGTCCATCGTAGAGTGTGTGAGTCGTCTCGGGATCCAAGATTGATCGTAAGAGTTCTTGACAATCAAAGGCCATGTTTGCCTAAGTCTCTTACATCACTTGGTGAAGACAAGTGTCTAGTGTAATACTTTTTATTTTTAATCTTTTCGCACTTTTTATTTGGTTATGTATTAATGACTTTAATAACTAGTTTCTTATGTTGAAGGTGATTCTTCCTTATCGTTTGTCCGTGGTGTCTTGGCATTATTTTACTGTCTATATAAAATAAAATATTTTCACCATTCATATCTCCACGGTCTATATGGAGATATGTTGGCTACCTGGTCGGGGGGTTAAGGGAACGGTTTGGTAAGAGTCTTGCCTTGTTCAGTGTATAGATCCTGCAAGGACCTGGGTCAAATTTAGTAGGACCTCCTTCAATACCCACCGGTATTGGATGGCGGAGGTCCAAACTCTTTGATCCCCTCATATGTAAGCTACTATTAATACTTTAACCCGGCTACTTAGGACTGTATCCCTGCTGACTCAGACTACTTAGCCGAGGGTAACGTCACCTTCAAAAGAGGGGCCTACCATAATATGCATTAATAACTTAATTAATTATCTTTCAATAATCCGACCATTTAGGATTGTATCCTTGCTGACTCAAACTACTGGGTTGAGGGTAACGTCACCTTCAAAAGAGGGGCCTACTACAATAACTAAGATAATCTCTTAAAAAGTGCAAAAGTGCGGAAATAATCAAAGGTTACACTAAATAAGAGTCGGAGCCAAGTGATTCATCTTGTCTATCTGTTTTTACTTTTATTTTATTTTTCAGCATTTTAGTTTGTTTTTATTTTTCTAGTTTAAAAACATTTTTCTAACATTTTTATTTGATTAGACGTTGAGGATAAACCGGTATTAAAAGCTCTTGTGTCCTTGGACGACCTCAGTATCTTGCCAACACTATACTACGCTCACGATGGGTGCACTTGCCCATATGTGTGTTTGGTGTTAGTAAAATATCGTGTTTTATAAATTTAAAACTTGGCTAACGTGTAAAAAGGGGTTTAAAATATACATTGAAACATATAACACACCACACGCATCAAGTTTTTGGCGCCGTTTCCGGGGACACAAGGATTTTAAGAAAGTTAGGAATCAACGGCCTAATTGTTTTTTCTTATTTTTCTGTTTTTTTGGATTTTTCTAAATTTTTCAGTTTCTGCAGAGCTCAGCACGGGCCGTGCCCAGCATTGTTACTGGCAGTTTTTATTTTCCGAGTTACAGAGAGTTGAGCACGGGGCCGTGTCGGTGCAACACGGGGCCGTGTCAAACTCCCCAGTAACAGGGATCCGGAAAACAATCACTGTATCTCCGACCACGGGCCGTGTTCACCTGAGCACGGGGCCGTGGTGAACCTTCTGACCAACGTTCTTTTCTGTTTTTATTGCAGGACTTGGAACCCAGACGCCACATCTGAACTTTCTACGTAGTGTATGAGCTCCAGTTCTAGTAGAGACATAAAAGAACCTCTAGAAGAACCCGAACGCTTTCTCAGAAAAAGACTTAAAGCTAAAAACCAAGAGAAAGTTGGGGACCCACCTCCAGTGGCGGACCAACGTACTCTCATGGATTACTTACGCCCTACCATAGGTAATCTAGGCGCCGCTATCAATGCACCGAATGTCGAAGCCAACAACTTCGAACTTCGGCCACACTTGATACAGATGCTTCAAAACCCCGCAACCTTCCATGGACTTGCGGATGAGGATCCCCATCTACATATTACTAATTTCTTAGAAATATGTGATACCTTTCGGATCAATGGAGCATCAAACGACGCCATCCGCCTTCGCATGTTTTCATTTTCACTAAAAGACCGAGCTAAGGCTTGGCTTAATACCCTCCCAGTTGGCTCGGTAAACACCTGGGATGAACTAGCCCAAAAGTTTCTATATAAGTATTTCCCTCCTGCTAAAACGGCTAAATTAATGACTGAAATTAATACATATTCATAAGAGGACGGGGAATCATTGTATGAAACTTGGGAAAGGTTCAAGGAGCTACTAAGAAAGTGTCCTCATCACGGTCTTGCGGTATGGCAACAAGTATCCACTTTCTATAATGGGTTGTTGCCACACACAAGACAAAACACTCGACTCTAGCTCCGGGGGACTTTTAGGTAATCGTCGCCCAAATGAAATTTATAATCAAATTGAGGAAATTGCTCAAACCAATTTTCAGTGGCACACTCCCCGAGGCAATAAATCTATTGCCCTGGGCGCCCATAAGGTTGATGAAAGCACTTCTTTACAAGCCCAAATCGAGGCCCTTTCTTCAAAAATCAAAAAGCTAGAAATGGCAAAAACAGCCTCAGTCATGGCTTGTGAGGGGTGTGGTGGGCCACATGAAAATTGGAGTTGTATGAAAGAAATAGATGATCAAACAGAATCGGTAAACTACATTGATAATAGACCTAGGTCGTCGGGTCCTCCAACGGGTACCTATAACCAAGGATGGCGTAACCACCCTAACCTTGGTTGGAGAGAACCCGGCAATAGTAGTAACCAACAAAATCTAAACCAACGAACAAACTTTCAACAACCACAAAATTTCTCTCAACAACAAGGTGGACGAGAAAGGCTTGAAGATACTGTATCTCGCCTCATCTCCGACACCGAAAAGAAAAACTCGGATCGATTTCAACAATTGGAATCGAATTTCAGAAATCAACAAGCTAGCATTCAAAACATTGATAAACAATTAAATCAAATAGCTCAAAATTTCTCCGAGATACCACAAGGCGCGTTACCAAGTAATACCGAAACCAACCCAAAGGCGCAAGTACATCTCATCACATTGACAAACCGAACCGTGGGTCCCGAGGAGGCGCCATTACCAACCAACGAAAGAAGCCAATCTCACCAAACCACAACGCCACCCACAGCCCAATAAGAGAAGGCTTCCCCTCCAATTCAAGAGCCTACTAAGACTCCTCCGATTCCATACCCCGGTCGGTTACTTCGCCAAAAGACCGATGAGCAATTTGCAAAGTTCGAAAATTTACTAAAACAATTGCATGTTAATATTCCATTTATCGAAGTCCTAACTCAAATGCCTAAATATTCAAAATTCATGAGGGACTTCCTCACTCATAAAAGGAAAATTGAATCATTGCAATTAGTTAACTTAGGCGAAGAATGTTCCGCCTTACTACTCAACAAACTCCCGCAAAAGAAGATTGATCCTGGAAGCTTCACAATTCCTTGCTCAATTGGGGAATCACCCATTCGCAACGCACTAGCTGATCTTGGGGCTAGCATCAACCTCATGCCTTCATCAATGTTCAACCGACTTGGCTTAGGGAAAACAAGCCCTACAAAAATAAGTATACAACTCGCCGATAGATCCGTCAAATATCCACAAGGTGTCGCTGAAAATCTATTAGTCAAAGTCGGCGAATTTGTCTTTCCGGCCGACTTTGTCATACTAGATATGGAGGAAGACGCCGAAGTATCACTCATCCTAGGGAGGCCATTTCTAGCTACGGCCCAAGCAGTGGTAGACATGAATGATGGAACACTAACATTGAGGATTAGGGACGAGGAAATGAAGTTTGGAGTTGGAAACAGAGTAGGAGACGACGACCCGGTTAACTACATGAAGGTCATAGACTCAAGTTTGGATGACGCTCTCCGACGGTGTAGCATGGGATGCAAAACATCCCACTTGGGTAACATATGACCAGGCTTTGGGTCTAGCCAAGGACCCTTATAAACGTGGCGCACCACGGAGGCAGTCCGCGGAACTATCCTTAGTTTAGTTTAGATTAATTTTTATGTTTTCTAGTTTAGTTTTAATTTTCAGGAATAAAACACACTCGGGATGGTGAAGGATAACAAGGGAAACTTGAACCAGCACCCCATGCACAAAAACAGGGCCACCCGACAAATTTTTCTTCATTACAGCAAGTTCAGCACGGGGCCGTGCTCGCCCAACACGGCCCGTGCCTAACAATCTGCAGAAAATGCCCAGTTCAGGTAACTGGACACGGGGCGTGCTCACTGAACACGCCCCCGTGCCCAGGCTTCTGTTTCTTTTTGACAATTTCTTATACTGGCGATCTGAACACGGGGTCGTGCCCGGACACCACGGGGCCGTTTCCAGACGCCCAGTAACATAAAATTTTGCTTTTTCACACCTTTTTACACATTCAATCAACCTAAAAACTTATTTTTGGGACACATTGAGGACAATTTGTAATTTAAGTGTGGGGGGGGGGGGATGCTAAAACCTTGAATCTTGCAAGTCCTAAATACAAGCCTTACACAAAACTCTATTGGAACCGCTAATCACCCCAAATTTTTTTTCAAATTTTTTTTTTTCATTTTTTTACTTGTCTAGGTTTAACTTGGGAATTTCAAGCTCTAAAAAGGTTATATTTTTACAAATTTACAACCGATAGCGTCGTGATAAAAAGAACCAACATAAGAAAATTATGAAACGACATGAAAAGTTTAGTTAAAATTTGATTATATATACTTGATCACATAAAAACCCATTCCCACAAAAAGTGAGTTTTGAGCCTTTATTGAGCATACAAATACATATCTTTAAACTAAATGCTCATTTTTCGTTTCTTGTGTGAATAGCCGCTTGGTTCTTACAACTCTAGAACTTGCCACGACGATACATTCCCGGTCCTTACCAACTTAAACCCGAGTAAGTAAATGACGGAGGCATTAGGACTAACCCTTTTTATTTCTACACCATTATTTTTCTTTTTTTTTACCACCCACCAAAACTTTTTTTTATTTTTAACCCTTTGTTTTAGTAACAAGCTCGGTTTTTCGTATGACTTTTCAAACAAGTTCATCAAAAATAACTTTGTTTGAATAATGGCGTCATCAAAATAAAAATTGCAAAAAAAGTTCCATGTCGCTCTCGAGTGATTCACTAAAATACATCTTCGGCCGAGTGTTGAGTGATCCCCCGTGAGGTATGTGAACTTGTATATAAATGGAATTTTAAAAAGGCATGTTATGCCCCAATAAGTAATTTATCTTATGTAATGTTTTAAATAAATCATGACGAATAGGATTGTAAATAAATAAAAATAGAACTTAATAAAGAATCTTGGAAATCCCGACACTCTATGACAAGCCCAAAAACCTTCTCTTCTACCCATTCCATTTGGGAGTGTAAAGCCACATTATAAAGAGTTTTGCTTGAGGACAAGCAAAGATTCAAGTGTGGGGGTATTTGATGTGCGCAAAATGCAACATATAAATTACATCAAATGTGGCATAAAACTAACCCTTTTTTAGTACTAATGTTGGAAAAAGTGTGTTTTTGTCTTCCTTTTGTATTTTCATGATTAAATGAGCTCAAATGAACAAAAGAAGCAAAAAGGCAGCTAAATCTAACATAAATACAAGAAAAGGAACAAACGTGGCATGCCCGACCCCCCGACAACATCTTCCCAAGCAAACTTAAGAAGACAGAAGGCTGAACACGCCCCGTGCTCAGTGAGCACGGGGGCGTGCCCAGGTGTCAGCAGAAAAGACAAAGCTATAGAAGCTTATATCACCCACCACGGGGGCGTGCCCAGCGGACATGGGGCCGTGGTCAACTCTAAGATTCGCAGAATCTGGGGAAATCTTGATAGTACAGATACGCTTCTGCACATGGGGGCGTGCCCAGCGGACACGGGGGCGTGGTCAACTAATGCAGACAAACTGCAATTAATGAAGAAAGAGAAGGAAGGTGGACACGGGGCCGTGCCCAATGGACACGGGGCCGTGCCCGAGTCTCTGTTCAGCCTATAAATAGGGGTGCTTGGCTCATTTGCAACCATCCTTTGGTACCCCACCTCTCTCACACTTCACCCACCACCCACCACCATCACAACACCATCATCCACCACCATCATCCATCGTCCATCGTAGAGTGTGTGAGTCGTCTTGGGATCCAAGATTGATCGTAAGAGTTCTTGACAATCAAAGGCAATGTTTGCCTAAGTCTCTTACATCACTTGGTGAAGACAAGTGTCTAGTGTAATACTTTTTATTTTGAATCTTTTCGCACTTTTTATTTGGTTATGTATTAATGACTTTAATAATTAGTTTCTTATGTTGAAGGTGATTCTTCCTTATCGTTTGTCCGTGGTGTCTTGGCATTATTTTACTGTCTATATAAAATAAAAGATTTTCACCATTCATATCTCCACTGTCTATATGGAGATATGTTGGCTACCTGGTCGGGGGTTAAGGGAACGGTTTGGTAAGAGTCTTGCCTTGTTCAGTGTATAGATCCTGCAAGGACCTGGGTCAAATTTAGTAGGACCTCCTTCAATACCCACCGGTATTGGATGGCGGAGGTCCAAACTCTTTGATCCCCTCATATGTAAGCTACTATTAATACTTTAACCCGGCTACTTAGGACTGTATCCCTGCTGACTCAGACTACTTAGCCGAGGGTAACGTCACCTTCAAAAGAGGGGCCTACCATAATATGCATTAATAACTTAATTAATTATCTTTCAATAATCCGACCATTTAGGATTGTATCCTTGCTGACTCAAACTACTGGGTTGAGGGTAACGTCACCTTCAAAAGAGGGGCCTACTACAATAACTAAGATAATCTCTTAAAAAGTGCAAAAGTGCGGAAATAATCAAAGGTTACACTAAATAAGAGTCGGAGCCAAGTGATTCATCTTGTCTATCTGTTTTTACTTTTATTTTATTTTTCAGCATTTTAGTTTGTTTTTATTTTTCTAGTTTAAAAACATTTTTCTAACATTTTTATTTGATTAGACGTTGAGGATAAACCGGTATTAAAAGCTCTTGTGTCCTTGGATGACCTCGGTATCTTGCCAACACTATACTACGCTCACGATGGGTGCACTTGCCCATATGTGTGTTTGGTGTTAGTAAAATATCGTGTTTTATAAATTTAAAACTTGACTAACGTGTAAAAAGGGGTTTAAAATATACATTGAAACATATAACACACCACACGCATCAACATTCTTACTCGACCACATACCCATGAAGATTACATCATCGGCGTAGCATAAAAGAGTGAGGTTTGGGCCTCCTTAAGTTGAACCCATCAAAAAATCCCAATCTAACTGTTCGCTTCATAAAAACCTCAAGCACTTCTAAAACCTAGACGAAAAGGAAAGGTGATAACGGGTCACCTTGCCGGAGACCTCTTTTAAGGAAGAATTCATCCGTGGGGACCCATTCACGAGCACTGACGCTTTACTTGACTTAAGGCACTCGTTTATCCCCCTAATTCACCGAATCATGCGCTTTATCGAATTCTACTTTGAATAACATAACCTCCTTCTTATTCTTATTCGCCCATGAAATAACTTCATTAACGATAAGAGGCCCGCCAAAGGTATTCTGGTTTTCAATAAAGGCCGATTGGGTTTGGGATGCCACCGAATTTATAACCGCTTAAGACGATTAGCGAGAATTTTTGCGATAACCTTATATGTGACTCCGATAAGCGAAATGGGTCTTTATTCCGCCAACTTTTGAGGGTCTTGGACTTTAGGAATCAAGGTAAAAAAAGACGAATTATGACCATGTTTATATTTTCAGACACATAGAAAAGATGCATCATCTCTAATAATCTAGGCTTTAGGACTTCCCAAAACTTCTTCATGAATTTAAAAGTGAAACCATCGGACTCCGGTGCCTTCTCTCCACCACCCTCCACACGGAATCCTTAATCTCCAACTCCGAAAACATAGCCGTCAACCCTCGTTTTTTATTCAAAGAAAGCTTGCAAAATTCATTGACCACCAACTTAGGTCTACGGGTCATCGGTTCTTCGAATTTTCGCTTAAAAGCTTGCATAATTTTTTCTTTCATGATATTCGGATACGAATACACCACCCCATCTATATCGATAGCATTTATCCGATTCGACGCCTTTTTGAGGTTTATAATTTTGTAGAAATAACTTGTGTTTTCGTCTCCATATTTTATCCAATCAACTTTGGCCTTTTGTTTTAACTCCTTGAAATTTTTGTTTCTCCAAACTTGTGTTTAGTAATTTTACTTTTGAAGGCAATCACATTAGATTCTCTATTTCATTGTATCACTAAATTACATAGAGAAAAAAATATAGTGATTTTAGTTTTTGTTAAGAGCATTTACATTGGAGCATTTATCTTTATCTATATAAAAACACTTTTTTTCTCAAAATTTTGTTAATTTTAAGAAACACCTCACATCCGACTCTATATATCTATCTATTTCTTACTCACAAATACTTATTTTATCATTTTTTTTCTCTTTTCGACACACTCATAATAGAAATATAAAGAGTTGAGTATGAATATGAACCTATAAATATAGAGGTGTACTTTATTTTCAATATATTTTCTCTATTATAGAGCTTCCAATGTGATAGTGCTTTTGTTGTTTCCTCTATTTTTTTCTCTATATTATTTTACCCCTTTTTGCCCAGTTTACTATCTCGTTCAAAACTAGGGGACCGTCAACAATATTTCTACCTGACACAAATGCTGATTGCTCCTCTAACACTACACTTATTATAACCGATTTACCTGGTTTTACTATCTGGGTCCAGATGCCATAACATTTGTGTAATAAAGAAGTTATGGAGTGTGTTTCAGCCAATGGTGGAAGATATTATGCGACAGTTTCATACTCACGGCTCAATCCAACAATCGTGAGTTCCTCGTTCATCTCGCTTATACCAAAAAACCTGGACCCGGTTTCTATGTCGGACTTTAGGCCAATCTCTTTGATTGGAGTGATTAATAAGATCATATCTATAATTATCGTATAAATGATTCCATGTATCTAATCTCATAAGTAATTAAATATATTTAAAAAAAGTGTGTAAACATTATGTCACACCCCGACCACGTGGAACATACAAAACGTGGCGGAAACATCGGGGAGTGTTGTAACAGAATTAATTGTTTCAAATCCAAGGCAATTGAAGTTTCGTTTTATTAATTAAACAAGAGAGCTTACATTGTTTAAACAAAAAACAAAGAGTACATAACATAAATTAACTAGATCTAGTCTCGTTTTAAGTCACTAAGGCACAGGTCCGCTTAAGTATGTCTCGATAAGTCCTATGCTTCATCTCCTGAAAACACATGTGAAAATAGGTACGTCAGCATAAAAATGCCTGTGAGATACATAGGTTTTGTGAAAATAGGATTCATGCTTATGTTTGAGAAAAAGTTTAGTCATGAACCTTGTAATTTGCTTTGTCTTGTAAATCATTTGAAAAACGATAAGTTCAGATGATATGTATAAATAAATGTAAATAATGTATGGTTAAATGAATAACCATATAATGAGTTTGTAAAAGATAAGTTGTTTGTAAATCAATGTCTTGTGAAAAGTATGTTAGTTGTATAAAATGTTCTATGTCTCAAACTGAAATGATTCAAATAACGCTACAATATGTAATACCATACAAACACTTATATATAGGAAGTACCAGCGGCGTATCCACCATGTTTGTATCATATTACACATGCATCGTTACTTAATCACTTAATCAAACCAAACCACCAAAGTAATGTTTAACAATTGTAGAAATGTTTATGTATTGTAAGTAATGTAAAGTTAAACGAATAACCTTATAGTAGCATATCAAAAGTATACTTTGGATTTGTAAGTAACATATTAAACTATGTTTTGGTTTTGTAAATAACATATCAAAATATGCTTTGGATGTTTAACAAAATATATGTTGGTTTGTACAATACCACACATGAGAGTATATAAAAATATACTTTAATAGTGTGATTTAAGAATTCATTCAGACCTGGTGCATCAAAATACACCTTTGAGACTATAGAAATACCACAAAGGCAATCCCTATTTGGATGGAGCAACAAATTGGTTTCAGACATTCCATGACAACAGGAATGGGGTGTCAAATCCTATAGCGTTATATCATACTAACAATCGGTCTGGTGAACATAAAATAAGTACAATACAACATTTTATTTTATGTTCTTAGAGAAATCAGTGTTTAAAACCATAGATAGTCTTTTAGTTTGTCAGAAGATAAGTAATAACTTGTATGATCAAATGTCAAAAGGTAAGCATGTGATGAAAACAGATGTACTAAGTAATGTACACAATGGGCACACGTAGCATGAAATGTCATGTAAAACAATGTACTAAGTACGCACTCAATGGGCATACATAGCATAAACTGAAATGAAATCATGTACTATAATGTACTAATGAACATAACCGATATATGATGTGAAAACAGGAAAGCTTGAAAGTAACAAGTAGGCACATGTGTTCCACCCCAAAACAGTTTGGAAAACAGTAAAAGAGGGGTCTATGTACTCACATGAGATTGCTCGGTAGTCCTTGAGTAACAACCAAACAATACTAGAGATCGCGGATATCAAACGGCACCTAGTATAGGTAGCTACATTAATAAACCGGACCTAAATCGGAAGATCGGATAGAATGAGGTTTCGTAAACCAAACGAGTGTAGAGACTCGTGTCATTTGGTTTAACAAAGCCTACATACTAAATGAAACTTAACATAATTGTTTACGACCCATTACGACCCGTTTAGGAAGCTTATGCTACTTTAACGCGTCGTGCGCGTGAAACGCGTTTGGACCGCCTAAATAGCCCTATGACAAGTGTTATATGCCTAAACATGTTACATAATCAGTTACGTGACAAAGGTTTAGGTTACATATGCTTAATTACCAATTATACATGAAAAGGGTATTCTGGTAATTTACCTAAGGCATATAAACTACCTATCATACAACTACTTAAACGATGTGACCATAGGGTATAACCTCGGAAGGTTATTCCCTACCTACTATGGTCACCTACTGTGTTTGGTCGGATCCTAATGATCGACCAAACTGGGTCGGGTTCGAGGTATAAGCGATTTATTAGATCGCTTACCCTACGACCCTAGACAACGTGGTAATCAGTAGGCATAGTCCCAAGGGACTATAACCATCGTGATTACAATCACGTTGCGAAGTTCAAACGAACTTCGCATTGACCATTACTGGTCAATGCTGAAAGTCAAACAAAGTTTGACTTTCTGACTCGAAAAGCAGTAAAAATAAGGAAAAGAACGAAAGAATACTTACGAAGGGTCCCCGAATGCTAACCCAGATCAAAATAGCTCAGGTATGAAACGAAGGTTCCAACTTAGAGCTTTCTTAATCAGATTTGTGGGTTTTGGGGTTGAGGGTGGATGGGTATTTATAGTAAAAGTAGAGCCGCTAGGATCGTTTCTTGAATATCGTGCCACGATCCGAGCCGTACACTTGTCACAAAGGTTATGGAGCCACTTATGCTCCTTATCTTAGTGACACATCAACTTAAAACATGTGGTTAAGGATCAATCAGCTGCAACTTGTGTTTAAACATTGAATCTGGTCCAGAATAGGCAGTCGCGTAGCGCGACGGGTAGGGGCCTAGGCAGTCGCGCTACGCCACTGACCCCCCTGTTCCAGAAAAGTTTCAAAAGTGACAGGTTTAGTCCCTGCAGCCCGTTTAAGCGATTTTCGATGCGTTTGAACCCCGTTAACCTCATTTCAAGGCTCTAAAATGAAGTTAAAGTATAGGGAACTCAAAACATGCTCAAAAATATCTCAGATGTCGGTTCGTTTGGCCGTACGATCGCGATGTTCGCTTAATTACGACGGAATGCGCATAAGCGCGAAAAACGATCCAAATGACGAAACGAATGGATTTTTCTTAAGGCGAACACTAAAATATAATGTAGTCATGCTTACATAAATTTTTGGATGTCCAGATGTATTCAGAACGTAAGTTATGCGCGAAAATGCAAACTTGTGCACTTTTTGACACTTTTAGTCCCTGAATGTCCCAAAAGTTTATTTTAGCACACTAAACCCCTCAAAGCCTATTTCTAAGCTATGTAAAGGATATTTAAGGTGTGTTTAACTTATGGTCATGTTCCGGAATGTTCGTTACAGTTCAAATTGACATACTTTCGCAGTTTGTCATATTTAGTCCCTGTAAGCGAATTAACTTGTTTTTGCCATACCAAAGCCTTTAAAACTTATTTCTAAGTTATGTAAAGGTTATTTAAGGTATGTTAAGCCTATTTCACTATTCCGGAGTGTTTGTTGGATTAAACTGGTTATATTTACGCATCAGAGCGCGTATAACCCTCCAGAAAGCGATTTAAAGCTTAAAATCGAACAAGAGTTGATATGTGCAAATGATACACATATTTTTTACAAATCCCAAGTATGAAATACAATATTTCATTGGTTTGGTCTTTGTTTGATGGTTGAAATGACACAGGTGTTACAGTCTCCCCTACTTTAGGAAATTTCGTCCCGAAATTTAATTCTAGAGAAAACTTGTGAAAACAGCTGTGACGGTTTCGCCTTCCAATAGATCCATTGAACCCTTAAGTAAAACTCTGGGCCCTGTTAGGATCCTTAGCGAATTTGTTAACCCTCAAAGTGAATTCCTTGTAATAGTAAAACAAGGAATTTTTGAACTACCAACAGAATAACGTTTCTTATGAAGACTTATCATAGGAAACTTGGTGTGTGATTGATATCAGAATTGAGGAGTGTGAGAATAAATGACATTGGTCGAGGTCCAAGACTTCTCCCGTATCATTATTCTTATCACTATAGGTTTTAACACATGACAAAACTTCTTGTGGTTTCTGTGCACTGAATTTCCATAATTATGTAGGCCTCCATAATTACGTAATCCCTTGCACAGTCCGCACAGTTCATTTCATAATGCGTAGAGGAAAAATCAATTGAATAAACATGAAGAGACCTGACTAGACCACCAAAGGATCTTTTCAATTAGATCAACGAACAGTCTTTTCAACTAGATCAACACATGACCTTATTAACTAGACCGTCGTACGATCTCCTTAAATAGACCACTTAAGGGATCTTTTCAATTATATCATCACATGATATTTCTAACCAGATTTTCAAATCAATCTGTTTAACTAGACCTCCCAAGGGGTCTAATTATAATATAGTACTTTAAAAATCCATGGGATTTGACTACAACGTAGAAGTCCATTAAGGATTTAAGATAGTAACTTTGGATATCCTATTAAGAATCTCTTATACAAGATATGTAAGATTCTATGAGGATTTGGATGGATCACATACAACCATTAACATGTAAAAAAACACATAAGCACAAAATTAGTTAACTTGATTCGTTAATTCGTTCTCTTTAGGTATAGATAATTAAAGCACTCTAGGAATCCAATCCATGGATTTCATTTGGCACTTTAATCATTTCCAAGGATCCACCTATAAAGATAGAAGGATTATCAATAAGAGTTTGGCTTTGTTTCTTAAAAGAAACGAATGTTTAAGGTTCTTGGGGAGATCACAAGTGATCATAAAATGACAGAACCATACGAGTAGTTTGTATTTGGGTTGACATCATAAGGTTGTATCAAACATTCACACAATCGTATCAGTTTTGCAAAAATAAAAACGACGAATTTTTATTTATATAACAACTGACTTGTCTTTAAACGTCAAAGATAACAACCAAGGGAAATAACAAAACACTTGTTGTTCACTGCCGCATCATTGTTTATGTTTGCCTTGTTGATGTTAAATGCTCATCCTCGCGCTGGAGGTGCGTTAACAAGCCTTGGGCAATTATTTCTGTAGTGAGTAAGGTCACCACAGTTATAACATGACCCCGGAGGGAACCGTGCTTGAACAGCAGCAGGGTTTGCAGCAGCTTGATTTGCATATCGACAAACATTGATCAGATGTCCTAACCGCCCACAGTGGGTACATTTGTGACATGGTATTTGATTTGAATAATGACGATGGCATTGATTGCACCAAGGAGCAGTTCCCTTATACAGCTTCATCCCTGAGGCGAGTCATGGTGATAGCTAAGTCAACGGTCCTCTGGAGTACGACGCCTATTCGCTGGGTAATTGCAGCACTTGGTTCGGACATTGTTGTTGCGATGAAGAGGCACCATGAAGAAAATAGAAGACATGGGAGGAAACAAGGGAAAGATAGTCAAAATAAAATGACAAGGCATTTAGATTGTGACCATTTGTTTGTTACCAAAGGCAAACAAATGAGACAGTGACTAATCAAAGTAAGCGGGTCAAAAATAATGTATCGCGAAGACATGCTCTCCTATAAGTGAACACTCATCCCAAGAATCCCCAGGTAAGCACAACTGGTCTCGCGTCTGATGAGATGTATACGAAGTGCTTGCCTAGACAGAAAACCCAGAATACAGGCATTCACCCTTCCAGTTTGCACGTGTTCACACTATTTAGGACCCAAAACTTTGACGAGATTTTGAAAACTCAAAGGGGTTCAAAATCTTATAACAGAGGGTTCAAAACCTTACAATAGAGAGTTCAAAACCTAGTAATCAATCATCCTAGAACAGATGATTAGTTTTCAAAGCGGTTTTGAAATTTATGTTCTTGTTGTGGTCGTCGCCTAAGGATAGGTGACGGTATTGTTTTATGACTAAACGCAAGTAAACTCGCGTTAGGGTCCTAAGAAGGTTATAGACTAGGTCAAAGCATTACTAATAACCTAATTCCCTATAACCATTGGCTCTGATACCATCTTTTCTGTCACACCCCGACCACGTGGAACATACAAAACGTGGCGGAAACATCGGGGAGTGTTGTAACAGAATTAATTGTTTCAAATCCAAGGCAATTGAAGTTTCGTTTTATTAATTAAACAAGAGAGCTTACATTGTTTAAACAAGAAACAAAGAGTACATAACATAAATTAACTAGATCTAGTCTCGTTTTAAGTCACTAAGGCACAGGTCCGCTTAAGTATGTCTCGATAAGTCCTATGCTTCATCTCCTGAAAACACATGTGAAAATAGGTACGTCAGCATAAAAATGCCTGTGAGATACATAGGTTTTGTGAAAATAGGATTCATGCTTATGTTTGAGAAAAAGTTTAGTCATGAACCTTGTAATTTGCTTTGTCTTGTAAATCATTTGAAAAACGATAAGTTCAGATGATATGTATAAATAAATGTAAATAATGTATGGTTAAATGAATAACCATATAATGAGTTTGTAAAAGATAAGTTGTTTGTAAATCAATGTCTTGTGAAAAGTATGTTAGTTGTATAAAATGTTCTATGTCTCAAACTGAAATGTTTCAAATAACGCTACAATATGTAATACCATACAAACACTTATATATAGGAAGTACCAGCGGCGTATCCACCATGTTTGTATCATATTACACATGCATCGTTACTTAATCACTTAATCAAACCAAACCACCAAAGTAATGTTTAACAATTGTAGAAATGTTTATGTATTGTAAGTAATGTAAAGTTAAACGAATAACCTTATAGTAGCATATCAAAAGTATACTTTGGATTTGTAAGTAACATATTAAACTATGTTTTGGTTTTGTAAATAACATATCAAAATATGCTTTGGATGTTTAACAAAATATATGTTGGTTTGTACAATACCACACATGAGAGTATATAAAAATATACTTTAATAGTGTGATTTAAGAATTCATTCAGACCTGGTGCATCAAAATACACCTTTGAGACTATAGAAATACCACAAAGGCAATCCCTATTTGGATGGAGCAACAAATTGGTTTCAGACATTCCATGACAACAGGAATGGGGTGTCAAATCCTATAGCGCTATATCATACTAACAATCGGTCTGGTGAACATAAAATAAGTACAATACAACATTTTATTTTATGTTCTTAGAGAAATCAGTGTTTAAAACCATAGATAGTCTTTTAGTTTGTCAGAAGATAAGTAATAACTTGTATGATCAAATGTCAAAATGTAAGCATGTGATGAAAACAGATGTACTAAGTAATGCACACAATGGGCACACGTAGCATGAAATGTCGTGTAAAACAATGTACTAAGTACGCACTCAATGGGCATACATAGCATAAACTGAAATGAAATCATGTACTATAATGTACTAATGAACATAACCGATATATGATGTGAAAACAGGAAAGCTTGAAAGTAACAAGTAGGCACATGTGTTCCACCCCAAAACAGTTTGGAAAACAGTAAAAGAGGGGTCTATGTACTCACATGAGATTGCTCGGTAGTCCTTGAGTAACAACCAAACAATACTAGAGATCGCGGATATCAAACGGCACCTAGTATAGGTAGCTACATTAATAAACCGGACCTAAATCGGAAGATCGGATAGAATGAGGTTTCGTAAACCAAACGAGTGTAGAGACTCGTGTCATTTGGTTTAACAAAGCCTACATACTAAATGAAACTTAACATAATTGTTTACGACCCATTACGACCCGTTTAGGAAGCTTATGCTACTTTAACGCGTCGTGCGCGTGAAACGCGTTTGGACCGCCTAAATAGCCCTATGACAAGTGTTATATGCCTAAACATGTTACATAATCAGTTACGTGACAAAGGTTTAGGTTACATATGCTTAATTACCAATTATACATGAAAAGGGTATTCTGGTAATTTACCTAAGGCATATAAACTACCTATCATACAACTACTTAAACGATGTGACCATAGGGTATAACCTCGGAAGGTTATTCCCTACCTACTATGGTCACCTACTGTGTTTGGTCGGATCCTAATGATCGACCAAACTGGGTCGGGTTCGAGGTATAAGCGATTTATTAGATCGCTTACCCTACGACCCTAGACAACGTGGTAATCAGTAGGCATAGTCCCAAGGGACTATAACCATCGTGATTACAATCACGTTGCGAAGTTCAAACGAACTTCGCATTGACCATTACTGGTCAATGCTGAAAGTCAAACAAAGTTTGACTTTCTGACTCGAAAAGCAGTAAAAATAAGGAAAAGAACGAAAGAATACTTACGAAGGGTCCCCGAATGCTAACCCAGATCAAAATAGCTCAGGTATGAAACGAAGGTTCCAACTTAGAGCTTTCTTAATCAGATTTGTGGGTTTTGGGGTTGAGGGTGGATGGGTATTTATAGTAAAAGTAGAGCCGCTAGGATCGTTTCTTGAATATCGTGCCACGATCCGAGCCGTACACTTGTCACAAAGGTTATGGAGCCACTTATGCTCCTTATCTTAGTGACACATCAACTTAAAACATGTGGTTAAGGATCAATCAGCTGCAACTTGTGTTTAAACATTGAATCTGGTCCAGAATAGGCAGTCGCGTAGCGCGACGGGTAGGGGCCTAGGCAGTCGCGCTACGCCACTGACCCCCCTGTTCCAGAAAAGTTTCAAAAGTGACAGGTTTAGTCCCTGCAGCCCGTTTAAGCGATTTTCGATGCGTTTGAACCCCGTTAACCTCATTTCAAGGCTCTAAAATGAAGTTAAAGTATAGGGAACTCAAAACATGCTCAAAAATATCTCAGATGTCGGTTCGTTTGGCCGTACGATCGCGATGTTCGCTTAATTACGACGGAATGCGCATAAGCGCGAAAAACGATCCAAATGACGAAACGAATGGATTTTTCTTAAGGCGAACACTAAAATATAATGTAGTCATGCTTACATAAATTTTTGGATGTCCAGATGTATTCAGAACGTAAGTTATGCGCGAAAATGCAAACTTGTGCACTTTTTGACACTTTTAGTCCCTGAATGTCCCAAAAGTTTATTTTAGCACACTAAACCCCTCAAAGCCTATTTCTAAGCTATGTAAAGGATATTTAAGGTGTGTTTAACTTATGGTCATGTTCCGGAATGTTCGTTACAGTTCAAATTGACATACTTTCGCAGTTTGTCATATTTAGTCCCTGTAAGCGAATTAACTTGTTTTTGCCATACCAAAGCCTTTAAAACTTATTTCTAAGTTATGTAAAGGTTATTTAAGGTATGTTAAGCCTATTTCACTATTCCGGAGTGTTTGTTGGATTAAACTGGTTATATTTACGCATCAGAGCGCGTATAACCCTCCAGAAAGCGATTTAAAGCTTAAAATCGAACAAGAGTTGATATGTGCAAATGATACACATATTTTTTACAAATCCCAAGTATGAAATACAATATTTCATTGGTTTGGTCTTTGTTTGATGGTTGAAATGACACAGGTGTTACAGTCTCCCCTACTTTAGGAAATTTCGTCCCGAAATTTAATTCTAGAGAAAACTTGTGAAAACAGCTGTGACGGTTTCGCCTTCCAATAGATCCATTGAACCCTTAAGTAAAACTCTGGGCCCTGTTAGGATCCTTAGCGAATTTGTTAACCCTCAAAGTGAATTCCTTGTAATAGTAAAACAAGGAATTTTTGAACTACCAACAGAATAACGTTTCTTATGAAGACTTATCATAGGAAACTTGGTGTGTGATTGATATCAGAATTGAGGAGTGTGAGAATAAATGACATTGGTCGAGGTCCAAGACTTCTCCCGTATCATTATTCTTATCACTATAGGTTTTAACACATGACAAAACTTCTTGTGGTTTCTGTGCACTGAATTTCCATAATTATGTAGGCCTCCATAATTACGTAATCCCTTGCACAGTCCGCACAGTTCATTTCATAATGCGTAGAGGAAAAATCAATTGAATAAACATGAAGAGACCTGACTAGACCACCAAAGGATCTTTTCAATTAGATCAACGAACAGTCTTTTCAACTAGATCAACACATGACCTTATTAACTAGACCGTCGTACGATCTCCTTAAATAGACCACTTAAGGGATCTTTTCAATTATATCATCACATGATATTTCTAACCAGATTTTCAAATCAATCTGTTTAACTAGACCTCCCAAGGGGTCCAATTATAATATAGTACTTTAAAAATCCATGGGATTTGACTACAACGTAGAAGTCCATTAAGGATTTAAGATAGTAACTTTGGATATCCTATTAAGAATCTCTTATACAAGATATGTAAGATTCTATGAGGATTTGGATGGATCACATACAACCATTAACATGTAAAAAAACACATAAGCACAAAATTAGTTAACTTGATTCGTTAATTCGTTCTCTTTAGGTATAGATAATTAAAGCACTCTAGGAATCCAATCCATGGATTTCATTTGGCACTTTAATCATTTCCAAGGATCCACCTATAAAGATAGAAGGATTATCAATAAGAGTTTGGCTTTGTTTCTTAAAAGAAACGAATGTTTAAGGTTCTTGGGGAGATCACAAGTGATCATAAAATGACAGAACCATACGAGTAGTTTGTATTTGGGTTGACATCATAAGGTTGTATCAAACATTCACACAATCGTATCAGTTTTGCAAAAATAAAAACGACGAATTTTTATTTATATAACAACTGACTTGTCTTTAAACGTCAAAGATAACAACCAAGGGAAATAACAAAACACTTGTTGTTCACTGCCGCATCATTGTTTATGTTTGCCTTGTTGATGTTAAATGCTCATCCTCGCGCTGGAGGTGCGTTAACAAGCCTTGGGCAATTATTTCTGTAGTGAGTAAGGTCACCACAGTTATAACATGACCCCGGAGGGAACCGTGCTTGAACAGCAGCAGGGTTTGCAGCAGCTTGATTTGCATATCGACAAACATTGATCAGATGTCCTAACCGCCCACAGTGGGTACATTTGTGACATGGTATTTGATTTGAATAATGACGATGGCATTGATTGCACCAAGGAGCAGTTCCCTTATACAGCTTCATCCCTGAGGCGAGTCATGGTGATAGCTAAGTCAACGGTCCTCTGGAGTACGACGCCTATTCGCTGGGTAATTGCAGCACTTGGTTCGGACATTGTTGTTGCGATGAAGAGGCACCATGAAGAAAATAGAAGACATGGGAGGAAACAAGGGAAAGATAGTCAAAAGAAAATGACAAGGCATTTAGATTGTGACCATTTGTTTGTTACCAAAGGCAAACAAATGAGACAGTGACTAATCAAAGTAAGCGGGTCAAAAATAATGTATCGCGAAGACATGCTCTCCTATAAGTGAACACTCATCCCAAGAATCCCCAGGTAAGCACAACTGGTCTCGCGTCTGATGAGATGTATACGAAGTGCTTGCCTAGACAGAAAACCCAGAATACAGGCATTCACCCTTCCAGTTTGCACGTGTTCACACTATTTAGGACCCAAAACTTTGACGAGATTTTGAAAACTCAAAGGGGTTCAAAATCTTATAACAGAGGGTTCAAAACCTTACAATAGAGAGTTCAAAACCTAGTAATCAATCATCCTAGAACAGATGATTAGTTTTCAAAGCGGTTTTGAAATTTATGTTCTTGTTGTGGTCGTCGCCTAAGGATAGGTGACGGTATTGTTTTATGACTAAACGCAAGTAAACTCGCGTTAGGGTCCTAAGAAGGTTATAGACTAGGTCAAAGCATTACTAATAACCTAATTCCCTATAACCATTGGCTCTGATACCATCTTTTCTGTCACACCCCGACCACGTGGAACATACAAAACGTGGCGGAAACATCGGGGAGTGTTGTAACAGAATTAATTGTTTCAAATCCAAGGCAATTGAAGTTTCGTTTTATTAATTAAACAAGAGAGCTTACATTGTTTAAACAAGAAACAAAGAGTACATAACATAAATTAACTAGATCTAGTCTCGTTTTAAGTCACTAAGGCACAGGTCCGCTTAAGTATGTCTCGATAAGTCCTATGCTTCATCTCCTGAAAACACATGTGAAAATAGGTACGTCAGCATAAAAATGCCTGTGAGATACATAGGTTTTGTGAAAATAGGATTCATGCTTATGTTTGAGAAAAAGTTTAGTCATGAACCTTGTAATTTGCTTTGTCTTGTAAATCATTTGAAAAACGATAAGTTCAGATGATATGTATAAATAAATGTAAATAATGTATGGTTAAATGAATAACCATATAATGAGTTTGTAAAAGATAAGTTGTTTGTAAATCAATGTCTTGTGAAAAGTATGTTAGTTGTATAAAATGTTCTATGTCTCAAACTGAAATGATTCAAATAACGCTACAATATGTAATACCATACAAACACTTATATATAGGAAGTACCAGCGGCGTATCCACCATGTTTGTATCATATTACACATGCATCGTTACTTAATCACTTAATCAAACCAAACCACCAAAGTAATGTTTAACAATTGTAGAAATGTTTATGTATTGTAAGTAATGTAAAGTTAAACGAATAACCTTATAGTAGCATATCAAAAGTATACTTTGGATTTGTAAGTAACATATTAAACTATGTTTTGGTTTTGTAAATAACATATCAAAATATGCTTTGGATGTTTAACAAAATATATGTTGGTTTGTACAATACCACACATGAGAGTATATAAAAATATACTTTAATAGTGTGATTTAAGAATTCATTCAGACCTGGTGCATCAAAATACACCTTTGAGACTATAGAAATACCACAAAGGCAATCCCTATTTGGATGGAGCAACAAATTGGTTTCAGACATTCCATGACAACAGGAATGGGGTGTCAAATCCTATAGCGCTATATCATACTAACAATCGGTCTGGTGAACATAAAATAAGTACAATACAACATTTTATTTTATGTTCTTAGAGAAATCAGTGTTTAAAACCATAGATAGTCTTTTAGTTTGTCAGAAGATAAGTAATAACTTGTATGATCAAATGTCAAAAGGTAAGCATGTGATGAAAACAGATGTACTAAGTAATGCACACAATGGGCACACGTAGCATGAAATGTCATGTAAAACAATGTACTAAGTACGCACTCAATGGGCATACATAGCATAAACTGAAATGAAATCATGTACTATAATGTACTAATGAACATAACCGATATATGATGTGAAAACAGGAAAGCTTGAAAGTAACAAGTAGGCACATGTGTTCCACCCCAAAACAGTTTGGAAAACAGTAAAAGAGGGGTCTATGTACTCACATGAGATTGCTCGGTAGTCCTTGAGTAACAACCAAACAATACTAGAGATCGCGGATATCAAACGGCACCTAGTATAGGTAGCTACATTAAGTAAACCGGACCTAATCGGAAGATCGGATAGGAATGAGGTTTCGTAAACCAAACGAGTGTAGAGACTCGTGTCATTTGGTTTAACAAAGCCTACATACTAAATGAAACTTAACATAATTGTTTACGACCCATTACGACCCGTTTAGGAAGCTTATGCTACTTTAACGCGTCGTGCGCGTGAAACGCGTTTGGACCGCCTAAATAGCCCTATGACAAGTGTTATATGCCTAAACATGTTACATAATCAGTTACGTGACAAAGGTTTAGGTTACATATGCTTAATTACCAATTATACATGAAAAGGTATTCTGGTAATTTACC